>JADRCH010000135.1:2379825-2426926 GCA_019843965.1 Rhynchomys soricoides
CTGCCTCTGTCAAAGCAGAAGCACACAGTGGGTGGTCTGCCTCTGTCAAAGCAGGTGTACACAGTAGGTGGCCTCCCTCAGTCAAAGCAGAAGCACACAGTAGGCCACCTTGTCTCCTGGGTCATGTGCATCCTCTGCTGCTACCTCTCCAGTAGCTCAGCATTCTTTCATTTCATCTGTCAATCTCATTGTCTGTCCTTAACTGTCCCTAGCGGCCAAGTAAGTAAAGGGCTTTCAGTACAAGCATGAAGACCAGAGTTTAGATCATTAGCACCATTATAAAGGCCTTGCGGGTCTGGTTACCTACCTGTAATCTCAGCATTCCTGAGGCAGACACAGGGGACCCCTGGGTGAGCTGGCTGGGTAGATCAGCCAAATCAGCAAGCTCTGGCTCAGCAAGAGACCTTGCCTCTATATCTAAGATGAGGAGGGATCAAGAAAGACACTTGATGTCAACCTGTGGCCTCTACGCACATGGTGCCTATATTGGAACCGTGGTGCCTGTGTACGCATACGCTGCACATGCTTTTGTGTGTGCGCGCAGACACACACACACACACACACACACACACACACACACGAAATCGCTAATGCTTTCGTGGTAGAGCAATGTTTTTAATAATAGCCTTTAGATATGAATGTATGCTTTTAACTGCTTCCCAGACTTATAGTCTTAATATACCTGTTAAATATATAGACATGATCTATCTTCTGTTTATTAGACTGGCGGGGTAGTTTTTGTTAAGTATCTTGAAGTTCCTAAGAAGAGGACATTCAAGGCTATGACTTTAAATGTGCCTTGAACCCTTGGACATCCCTGAGTTTGGAGGGAGGGTGTTTGAGAAGGTGCACAGCAAACCTGGAGCCTCCTAAAGTGGCTTTGTGAGATTAAGCTTAGGCCAATGATGCAGGCCAGGGGCTTCCTACCCATAGGAGCAGGAAGGTGCTGTGTCACGTGTTTATGCCCAAGAACTAAGCCGGGTGGCGGGTGCCTCCCCTGAGTAATATCTCACTGATAGTTTGACCCCCTTAGGAATTGGGTTTTATTCTGCCGACGGCTATGGCTGTTTTCTGGCTCAGAGTTTTCACCGTCTGTAAGCCTCTCTTGAACGGAATCCCACCGTTTTTTTCTTGAACGCTTGCAGTTAAAGTGATGCTCTCATTCCATACTTTGTCCATAGCTCTTGGCAAACCAAACTAAGTAGCATTGACTGGGTTTTGAAATTTAGCATTGCCAGAGAGCGAAAGGCTTGTTGGGATAGACCACCAGCAAGCAATAGGCCAATGTAGTTATAGAATACCATGAGATTAAAAACTGGCCTTACTAACATAGTTAAATAAAGGCTATTTTAAGAATCAGAAACAATGTAAAGAGGTACACATTTATTCCATTCCTTTTTCCCCTTTAGATTTATTTTTATTTATGTCAATGTGTGTGTTCCTGTGTGATGCACCACATGCCTGCAGGTGCCCTCAGAAGCCAGAAGAAGGTATTAGCTTTGCTGGTACTAGAGTTACAAGTGGGTGTGAGCTGCCTGGCGTGGGAGCTGAGAATTGAACCCCAGTGCTCTGGAAGAGTGGCATGTGCTCCTAACCACTGAGCCATCTTTCCACCTCCTCATTCTGTCTTTTGTTGTGGACTCGATTATATTCGCTTAAAGTCAGTGCCAATGCGTGCAAGCATGGAGGTGGGGAGGGAGAGGGAAACAGTATTTTCCACTTGAGTTTTATATATATATTTTTCATAAAACCGTTTTGGCCCCAGGTCCTATGAAGAGAAAAGAGGGACCAAAAGGAATCCATGTGAAGGGGACGTTAGTCCTGACATGGGGGTGACATACGACCTCAGGGCTAGGAGCTGGCCAGCCCTGTGCTGGGAACTCTGAGCGGATGGTAGGGATTCTGGGAAAAGTGGGTCTGCAGAGGCAGGAAGGCCAGCGTGGCCATTGTCCACCTGTGTCTTCTTCAGAGTTTCAGAATGGTGGGAAGCTATTCAAGGGTTTTAAGTAGAGGGTGACAGTTTTAGATTCATGTATGAAATGGCCTCAGGTGGGGTGAGGGGAGGATGTGCCGAACCTCCCCGATCTAAAGTCCCATCTGTACACACAGGGTATGCTTTCTTGAGTACCATGCTGGCTGCATCCAGAATGCTCAACACTGAGGTGACTGGGTTCTGCAAGCTCTGTATGTGTCATTAGAAGCCCACTGCCACGGCGCTCTCACATTGTTAGTACGGCTGTCTCGCACACGCTAACTTACCAGCCTACCGTCTCCATGCAGAGATCTAAAGCTAGAATCGTATGTCAGTGTCAGGTACTTGTTCCCACAGGCTGCTGGCTCTTTCATCCCTCCTGGCACATGTGTGTCTATAAAAGAATGTTTGAAGGTGAGAATAAAATTCTGGCCAAAGAAGGTGTGACCCACTTCTTGGAGCTGTATGACGTGAAATCGCTTCCTGATTCTCCGGAACTCTCAGAGGTAATGGTGTCTCAGCTTCTTCCAATCCTTACCTGCATCAGAACACAGGAAGTAAAGGCAAGCCTCTGACACACATGTCAGAATATAGTGGGTAAACTTCAGAGCAGGCAAGCTGTCAGTCTCAGGGACTGTCTGGAGTAGGAACTGGAGGGAAGGGAGGGAGAAAACAGAGTCCCGTGCATGGAAAGTATGCCAGGCGTTGGTCAGTGAAAAGGAGGAAGAAAAGAAGGGAGAAGGAACGCTGTGCTTTTCTGAGTTAGGACTGGGAGGGGTGGGCGGGCCATAGGGCAGAGCCTCTGGGAGCAGCTGCAGCGAGTCTGAGACAGTGTCTCATGTGTCTGTCTGTCCTTTAAAGCTCTCTGTGTGGTTGAGGATGGTTCTGAACTTGGTTCCTTTCACCTCCACCTCCTGAGTGCTGGGATTATATGCACACCACCACACCCAGTTTATGTGGTCTAGGGATTGACTCAGAGCTTCCAGCATGCTAGGTGAATGCTCTGGCAGCGGAGCCACGTCCCCAGTCTCTGTCTTTCTGTCTCCTCAAATGTAGCTTTTCTGTTTGGGGAAGGCTGAATGGTGGGCATATTCAGGGTTCTTTAGAAGGACAGAATGATACAATGAATAAATATTGAAAGGAAATTTATTAGATTGGCTTACAATAGTGGCTGTCCGCTAGCTGGGGAGACAGAAAGCCAGTAGCTGTTCAGGCACAGGGCTGTATGCCTCAGCTGTCTAATCTGTCATGGAAGGCCCGGATGGTTCTTGAAGAGCCACTGAGCATGGCACTCTGTGCTGGAAGCCCAAAGAAGCTGGGTTGTGATGGAGCAAAGAATGGCAGCAGCAGCTACAGAGTAGATGAACTCACAAGCGAGAGGTGAAGACGGGCAGGCAAACTTGGTGTCCTCTCTGTACCCGGGTGGTTCCTGAAAAGTGCTGTCTACATCCAGGGAGGGACCTCTGCTTCAGGTAATCCAGTCAGAACTGCCTCACAGGTGTGCCAAAGAATGTCACATGGATGAGTCTAGATTCCAACAAGCTCACGGTGGTAACCTTCCCAGTGGGCTGCTGTCTTGCAGAGTTTACAGTCAGGCAGGGAAGCTCTTGGTGAGGCTGTCCTGGAGCTATGTGCGGGAAAACCCTGCTAATTCAGGTGGAAGTCTACCATGACTGATAGCTTCTGAACTCGATGCAATATGGGAGACAGACTCCCTTCATTAGAGGGGATTCTCCTTTTCTGATCTTGTCTGGGGAATTCTAAGCCCACACATATGCCTCTTCCTGAGGAATGTCACATAGCCTCAGTTAGATTATAGGACCAATTTCCTTTCTCCTGACAAAACCTGTTCAGCCAGCACCTGAGATTCCTGAAATGCTTCCCCATGCTGATGAGGCACTCCAGGTACCCTAAGCTCCCAGCCACTGATCTTGTCTATCCTGGATGTTCCTACCTTCAGCCCTCCAAAACTTTATAAGCCTTCAATCACCCTAAGTAAAATTGATCTACTTCCTGATAGCTGGTCCTGGTGTGGTCATTCACTGTATGTACTCACAGGTACTGTCAAGGTGGGTCATACGAGGGCAAAGGACACATTGTCAGTGTGTCCTTTGCCATCTTTTATCTGAGCTCTGTTTGTCTCTGCCTGTGCCCAACAGCAGCCTCACTCTGTGAGGAGACCATGCGAGTGAGTTAGTGTCTATGCAGCTGAGCCCTGTGGCTCCCTCCCCTTAGAGCCTATAGCTCACCTTACATTAGCTTGCTTTACATTAGGGTCCGCTTCGCCAACCTGCTTTTTCTGTCTGAACTCCATAGTACAGCACCTGAGATGCATTCTGGCCCTTGCGCTTCAGGTAAGCTGGGGCTTTTTGGCTAGTGTCTAGGATGTTAATCCCCACTTCTGAGCACAGTCTGTCCGCCTGTCTTCTCTTAAGGAATCTTTGTTTCCTCATTACTATCTGCATTCCTTAATTAGTTCCTCTCAAGCTTCTTTGTCCCCACCCCGCCCCCAGGGCCCTGGAGGTTGTTACCAGGTGGCTGCATTCTGTCTGTGCCCACAGGACCCTCTTCGCATTAACCTGCTCTGCTCCCCAGATCTCCTGAATCCCTGTGTAGAGCAAGTGCAGGTCCTCTCTTCTCGCTGCTGCTGGAAACTTACGACAGTTCCCTGACTCTTCCATTTTAGTTTATTACTGGCCCGCTAATGGATGCCCTCTCAGAGAGCTGTCTGTACAGCAGGTAAGCACTGTGCTATCTGTGTTGCCGTGGGGCTGGGGATCAAGCCCGGTGCTTTGTGCCCGTTAGGCCATGGGCACACCATGGATGACGGCCTCAGCCCAGTGGTTCTCTTCCCTAGAAGCAGTGCTGTGCATCTAAGCACACACTTGATGCTGTGAACCAGGCCTCACTCACTTTCTTATTTTAGCTTTTTAATCTTGACCTAGTTTGACAGCTTTCTAGAAGAGTTTAGGGTTACTAAATGTATATTTTCTTAGTTATCCCCGTGTGTGTGTGTGTGTGTGTGTGTGTGTGTGTGTCTGCTGTCAGACCCACTCTCCACAGCCCATCCTAACGTTTTCCTTTCCATATCTGATAGTGGCTGCCGTGGCTCATAGAGGTCTGCTGGTTCACCACTCTCACCCTTGGAAGAGGTTAGCTGGCAGAAGTGCATTAGTTTTGTACCCCAGCCTCATCTGGAGAGTTATCTGTACCCCCAAATTGCCCTTTCAGATCTCCCCTGCTTTTAGAATTATGTTGGCTTTCTGATTCTGATCACTAAATTCATAACTCCAAGTAAATTTCATTTAGGATGCCTCTAAAAAGAAAACCACCTCATTCCCCACCCTTTAAAAGTGCTAGCATCCAGGCCATTTTATAGGAGGATATTGATTCCCAGTGTCTGCTGAGTAAATATTGAAAACATAAAATGGATTGATTTAATGGAGATTTGTGTTGCCGGTGAGTCATGTTGCCTGGTGTTCCACATCTGTGAGGCAGCTGGGCAGTGGGGAGTCGGCACACGGCCTCTATGCTTTTGGGAGAGTTGGTGCATATGTTTATCATGATACTTCCTGGTTCTCTGTTGTGTTCAGTTAGCAGAGAACACGCAGCCAAAACCACCACGGCCGAGTTTGTGTTCATGATTAAACTCTACAGATGTGTCACCTCTAATATTGTTTTCACTGTGAATGCTCTGTTACTTTAGACCCGAAGATGGGAAGTCACTGATTACAGTTAGAAATGATAAAGTGCAGTTTAAGTTGATCTTTTATTTTTAATGACTCCCGACTGGTGTGTGTGAGGAGGGAAGGAGAGGGTTGTCATCATCAAAGGCCGTCATGCCACTTCAATCTAACAGTCCCGAGTCCTGCTCGTCCTATTTAGAATATCCTGATGTTTCTATGTTCAAAGAATCTCCAAATGTTACCGAAAAATAAAATGCAGGCCCAGGGAGAGAAGAGCTGTGCAGTTATTTGATTGATGAGAACCAGGGTCATAATGGCATTTAGACTAATGCCTGAACTCGCTTATGTGAATGGATTTTAAGTTCATGTTTTTCTCCCTCTCTCTTTGTCCGCAGGTCCCCAGGGCAGCCGTTGGGAAGTGGCTCTCCCCTGGGATTAAAACTGCAGAAGTTTCTAGTCACTTACACTTCCCTTCTTCCAGAAGAAACAAAGAGTATGTCACTAGAGATTTGAACTTACAAACTTTTAGCTTGTTTTGGTACAGGCGCCAAGTACCATGTAACAGTACACATGCCTGAGCACTGGCCTTGCAGTCTGTATATCTGTATACTGTCTTCTCTGCAGGCATCAGCAAACAGTTGAACAAAGAACCAGGTTCTAGGGAAAGTGCTGGACAGTACCCAGCCCACACTGGGTTGTCCACTTCAGCAGGACTTTAGCTAAAGAGCACACATTTGTATAGCCCTGTGCCCTAGAATCAGCCTGCCTCCCTGGGTTGGGGCTTGCTTTTCTTTGAGCCAAGTTTGGAAGTGGACATAAAGCCACTGAGACTCTTGGTGCTGGGTGGCAGAGGGCTTATTCCTCTTGGAGATGTATTGTCACACTGGCCTTTGTGACTTACCTTAGGTATAGATTTATTTCTCTTGTATTTAATCTACAAACTGTTTGACAAGATGACCAGTGATGTCATCTATGCAAATGAGGTAAATAAGGTCTGCAGTACTGCAGTACCATGGCATCAAAGTGGATCGTCTCAATGACTCTTTTGTTTTTTTCCTAAAGGTTTATTTATTTTATTTATATGAGTACATTGTAATTGTCAGACACACCAGAAGAGGGCATTGGATCCCTTTATAGATGATTGCGAGCCACCATGTGGTTCCTGGGAATTGAACTCAGGACCTTTGGAAGAACAGTCAGTGCTCTTAACCACTGAGCCATCTCTTCAGCCCTCAATGACTCTTTAAAAAGCAGTTTCTGGAGAGGACAGTGAAATTGTCAGCCTTGGGCACCTGGGTTCTAGCCTCCTGGGTCTGCATTTTGGCAGCATGGCTGGCACGCCCAGCAGAGCACCTTCTGTATGCTGCCTGCCTGGTGTTAGTGGCAGGGTCCAGGAAGTGTGTGGGGTCAGTGTGAATGAAAGCCTGGCCTGATTAGTGTAGCCAGAAGAGAACAGAATGCTTACCCACAGTTCCTTGTGGCTCCTCCAGTCACTACTTCCTAGAGAATATCTTGTCTAGTTTTTTTATGCTGCTTTCTTTGGAAGATACAAAACAGATTATGTTTCAAGAAGCCCCTGGAATCTTTTCCCCCAAGATGATCTCACCAAGTAGCTCCAGCTGTCCTGAAACTCCTATATAGACCAGTCTGGCCTCAAACTCAGATATCCACCTGTCTTTGCCTCCTCCTGAAAGCTGGGATCAAAGGTGTACTTCACCACGCCTGGCTGCTTCTAGGATTTCTTTGTTTGCTTTTTGAGACAGGGTTTCTCTGTGTAGCCCTGGCTGTCCTGGAACTCACTCTGTAGACCAAGTTGGCCTTGAACTCAGAAATCCACCTGCCTCTGCCTCCCAAGTGCTGGGATTAAAGACGTGTGCCACTAGAATTTCTTAATGAAACAAAACAGTGCTATGCCAGAGGAGACGGAGAAAGCACCCACCCCTTGTGTCTCAGAAAAGGACATTAACTATGGAATGAGGCCCAAGAGAGGCAAGAAATGGTCTTCCTGTGTGCCCAGGAGCTAAGGGCTGCCCTGGCAGTGATTCTGGCCCTGTCTTGAGCAGCTCAGAAAAGTGGTCCCCATAAACTGAAGCTTTACCTTGAACTGGGTGTAGTTGTTCATGAGGCAGAAGAATTCCATGAATTAACCTAACTAGACTATTTAGAAGGACCCTTTCTCAAAAAACAAACTGAAGAAACACTTCTTTACCTTCAATCTAAAAAGAAAAAACCAAAAACCCCATAATTTCCTGATTATCAGATTCTCCATATCACAGTGGAATCTATCATGCTAAATAGGAATGAAATTGCAATAATTTTTAAAATAGCACTATTGAAATTGAATTTATACCCTCAAGTCTCCCTTTACACGGTTTACACCGTTCAGATCATTGGTGTTTATTATATTTAATGTTGTACAACTAACCCACTGTCTGTTTCTAAAATACTTCCCTCATCTCCAGAGGGGACCCCATGCCCTGAGGTGGTCCTTATACGCCAGCTTCTCACAGCCTCTGATGCGCGTTTGTCTCTCAGCCTGTGCATCTGTCTCACTCAGGCATGTCTGGCTCTCTGCTGCTGCGAGTCAGTCTATCTCCTGCATGTCTGTCTCCTTGCTGCACGTCTGTCTCTCTGCTGCATGCCCATCTCCCTGCTATGAGTCTGTCTCATTGAGGCATGTCAGTCTCTCTGCTGCATGTCTGTCTCACTGCTGTACATATTTGTATTCCATGCATTTCATTCAGGGAACTGAGCACTTCTGTCTCAGGGCTGGCCTCTTCATTGAGAGGGTTTGTGCGACAGGAGCTTTGTTTCTGTGGCTGAGTCAAACTCCATCCTTACCCTATGGTGGGCTGTTCCCAGTTTTTTATCTTTTGTTTTTTTTTTAATCCATCTACCACAGGCTAGACTTGTGTGCTCAGCTGGGGTCTTTGATCTCTTTTCACTATGGTGAACAGTGCTGCTGTGAATGTAAATGGCTGCACGGCTAGGAGTGGACTTTCAGGGTCACATTCCCTCTCCATGCTGATGACGGTGCCCTTTCACATCCCCACCAGCAATGAGGAGTCCACTTCATCCACATCCTTCCAACATGTCGATATTCTTTTGGTTTTAGCCATCCTGGTGGGTTTGAGGTGCTGTCTCACTGATGTTTGTTCATACTTCCTTATTGACTAAGGAAGCCAAGGACTTTCCATGTGCTCACGGCCTCAATAATGTTTTCAAACCATTTCTTCCAGGTCATTTCCTGTTAAAGTTCATTCAGAGGATGGCAGACAGACACTGGTGTGCAGTGCCGGTTTTGTTCCTGTCCAGGGCTTTGGCAAGCATGCCCAGCTGTAAGGCTCTGGGTAGAGAAGGGCTTCTCGTCCTCAGGTAATTTACCCTTGGTGTGTCCGTTTGTTTGCTATGAAGTGCGTGTGAGAAAAACTGATGTGTTTTATGCACGTAATTGAATTAATTGAATGTATTTGTTAGAGTTACAAACTTAAATATATTCCATAACATATGGACTTGGGTTTGACCACTTAAGGCTGCTGGCTTTTTTTTATTTTTAATTATATTGATAAAAGTAAGAAAATATAAGGACAAATATCAAGTCATGATATTGATTTGAAATTATTTAAATATACGTGAAATTCTACTTTAAAAGATTTTAAAGTAAAGCCTTTAAGTTCCTTTGTTTTGTTTCCTTCCTTCCTCCCTTCGAGGCAGATTATCACTGTGTAGCCCAGGCTGGCTTTTGATTCACACCAATCACCCAGTCTCACTTTCCCATGTGCTGAGATTACAGGCATGAGGTACCATGCTCAGTCTATCCTTATTTTTAAAAGAAATTTCATAATAAAATTGAATGGTGTCTGGGTGTGGTGGGTCACACTTGTAATCCAGTACTTAAGAAAATGATGGAGGGGATATACAAACCTGGGGCCAGTCTGGGCTAGAAGTTACGGTTGGTCTGGATCACATGGTGAGATTTTGTCTCAAGTTAAAAAGAAAAACAAAAATTGTGTTCTATGTAAGATCATGGTGGGTTACTGGCTCTGCAGCTCTTTTGGTGCTGGTCATTTCTGGTGTTGGCCACTCCTGGTGACAGCCATTCCTGGTGATGGTCATTTTGTATGTAGTAAGTTGTAGGCTGTGTAAGTCAGTGATAGTGAGTGACCAAACTTCTCTTAGCACCTATGGGTGTCCTTGTTTTGAACCAGGGATGTCCTCCAGTGCACCATGATCACACACCAGGTCCTCCTGAGGGGAGCAGCGCAGTGTTATCTTCTTCAGACAGCCATGCGTCTGGTGGATGTGGTGAGTGTGCCTGTCTATACAGACTTACAAGTGCCTGTGCACACCAGTCCAGCCAATGCACACAAGTCTAGCCTGTGGTGGTACTGTCACAAGGCCTCCTGACAGGGTTGGCTCTTGGTGTCCAGATGGAACTTGGACTTGGGGATGATTGACACCGCCCTGGATGGCAGAAGTGGTGTAGTGTGTAGGTTGTGTTGGCACTTGGTACATGGTGGGGTTGTGTTGAACAGTGGCTTGTTGTCTGGGGTTTGGGAATGCCAGCATTTGTGAGGCTTGGGCTGGTGCAGAACCAGGTCCCAGGACAAACCTGGCCCTGGGGCCCTCATCTACTTTCCTGGAGTCTTTCACAAGCATTCTCTATCAGGCTGTCCTGGGTGACATACTAGGAAAGGAGCTCATGGACACAGAGCCCCCAGGAAGAAGGTCTAGAGCCAGAGTCAGCATAGGGCTGCATAGGACAGAGTGATGAGCATGGGACGTCTTTACAGGTTATATGGCCCCTGTTTAACTTTGGGATTCTTTTTTGTCATCTAGGGCAGCCTCATCACATCAGACAGTACAAATAAATGCATATGCCATGTTGCAAATGGACTTCACTTAACCCTGGGGCTGTGTGTGCCAGTTGCTGACCAGGCCTGGTGCAGTCTTAATTCAGAATCTGTGACCTTTGGGCTAAGGAACACTGCTTTTCTTCAGTTGAGGTTCTTTTTGTTGCTTCAAAAGAATCATTTTTATTAGTAGTAATTAATTTTTATTGACAGTATTTTTTAAATATTCTCATTTTTTTCCTCAAAGATAAGAGCCAATTTTAAAGAAAATGTGTTTTTAAAAAATGTTATCCATTCTATAGGCAGAAGGATTGCCCTGCGTTTGATACGAACTGGGGATAGATTATTCAGTCCAGGCTAGTCAAGACTACAGAGTGAGATCCTATTTCAAACACTCCACTCCTCACCCCCACCACAAAAAAGTAAAAAAATACATATGTGTACATTAAAAAAAAAAAAAAGGATTGACTTTTGATATATTAATAGATTGCCACTGAGTAGTCCCATCTATTTATTTATTTAGGCATGTGTCGCTATGAGTCATGCACTATGTATGTGAGTGTGTGTGTGTGTGTGTGTGTGTAGGCAGATGCTTTCTCCTGCCCTTCACTTACTGAGGCAGCATCTCTTGCTAATTCTAGTAGTTTGTCTGCCAGGCTTGCCCACGGATCCCTTGTCTCTGCCTCACAAGTGCTCACAGAGTTGGTCACCAACCCTGTTTAGTTTTTACCTGGGTTCTGGGAATCTCAACTCTGGTCCTCACACCAGGGCGCAGCAAGGACTTTATACCCTTTGAGCTGCCTTCTCAGCTCCTGCGCTTCTTTTGAAACAATGTAACTTCTTGTATTTTACCTGAAGACATTCTACTTTAGTTGACTTGTTTTCACAGAGCTGTGATGTGACTTCAAAAGTTTAAACTGAGCTTTTTCTGCCTAGGAGAAAGTGTCTCTTTCTGACGTCTCAGCTTTTCTCATGTCTCTGAGACAAGAGGAGTCCTTGGGACGTGGGACCATGCTGTGGACAGAGGTGAGCTGCAAATCAGCTGTTTGAAAGTTTTATAAAAGCCTCTTCTCCACATGGAGCCGTCGCTAACTACTACGAAATGCAACAGTTGCTTTAAAAAGTGTATTCTTGAGTGCCATTGGCACTTCCGTGAATGGCAGCTCCATGAGATTGTATCAAGCTGTTGTATCTAAGGATTTAAATTCAGTTTATGTGGAAGCCAGAAGATCGGCTCAGGGAAATTAGATATGCTTTGTTCTGTTACATTTTAAGAATAAAATAATCCTGCCATGGTTCTCCTGTGTAGCTCTGTGACTGGCTACGTGTCAATGAAAGATACTTCAAGCAGTCCTCAGTTGGTGGCCCTGAGGGACGCAAGGCATCGTTAAATGCTTATGTGAAGAACCTTGTTCAGGAGTTTGTGAAGTCTCCTGGTTGGGAAAGTAAGTCTGAAGTCTTCAGGGAATGACAGATTGTGTTCTAATGTTCAGATTGGTGTGCGGGCATACGCCGTTGTGCTGTGTGAGCAGAGCCGCTCCCTCCTGGCCCTGTGGGTTCTGACACTTGGGCATGTATTGGACCAGTGTTAGTGTTTCGAGGGGCTGCTCAATTACCGAGCAGGAAGAGGGCCCACAGGGTAGGTGTGTGTGGGTCTCTAGGATGGAAACTCCGCTGAGTGCAAATAATGTAAATGGATTTATTCTCGTGTGTTAGTAGCACGAGTTTATTGTGAACAGATGGACGTGTTTATCTGATATGTGTGTGTAAGTGTTTGTACGTGCGCTGAGGCTGAGGCTTGACTTTGGGCTATGCCTTAGTTGAACTCCACTTTCTTTTCTGAGGCTAGCTCTGATTGGCTGGCTAGTCTAACTGCTTGAGGCAGGGTGTGATTGGCTGGCTAGTCTAGCTAGGCTGAGGCAGGGTGTGATTGGCTGGCTGAGGCAGGGTGTGATTGGCTGGCTAGTCTAGCTGGCAGGCTTATCCCGGAATCTACTGTCAATCTGCTGTCTGCCCCAGCACTGAGATTGCAGGTGCTCTGCTAGCTTTTACACGACTGATCTGAACTCCAAATTCCTCTTTCTTTCATAGCTAGGGCTTTAACCCCTGAGCCATCTCTCCAGCCCCACCCCCACCTTCACCCCCCATCCCCACCCCCGAACCAATTTCAGAGAGAGCACTTTTAGAAGGGTTATTTCCATCGCTCACGTGTAAAGACCCTCCTCCTCCTTTCCTTTATTCTTTTGCTTTTTATGTGGTTGCCCAGGTCTTGGGCACCCTCGGGAGGTGCTCCACCACCGAGTCCCACTCCTGACAGAGACTAGGCAAAGACCCTTTGTAAGAAACATGTCAGCCTGCTGGAGGGTGGAATTCATAGAGACTCCTTCATCAGAGTCCCTTTTATGTTTTTAATGCTTTCTCTTCATTAAGGTCATTAGCAATAATTTGGGGGGGGTGCCTTTGAATCTTAATACACCTGAGACCCCCTGCCCTTGTCTCAGATCAGCAGATTTCATCTGATTTTCTGACCCAGGAGTAGGTCTTAACCAACCAGGTAATTGTCCTTGTAGAGCGTGTCTGTCAGTGCCCTTTCCTTTGTGTATCTCTCTGTGCTGTTGCTTGGGAGCTTCTTGGGTTAGGCCTGTGGCAAAAGTAAAACCTCCATTGCTGCTGCACAATCAGGGACAGTGACTCCGTGGGTCTGGCTCAGCCCTGGTGCCTCACCCCTCCTGTCCAGGGTCAGGCGTCGATTCTCGGCCCAGCTGGGCTTATTCTGCCTGCTTCCTTTGTTCTTCCTCCTGCTTCCAGACGGTTTTCATTTGGAACTCCCTCCCCTCATGTGCATCTATCCTCAGAGGCTTTCAGTTACCGCTAGGACAAAGCAAAACTCCCTGAATGTTCTGCCAAGTGGCTGGGATGGTCACCTCATTTTCTGCCATTCTCTCGCCTGTGTGTGCATCCTTCTGTTGACTAGTGCTACCCCTGTTCTACCTGGACCGCCCACATATTCTTATATGTGGAAGGTCTTTGTCTCCATTCACCTGGGTCTTCTCAGCTGTCCCCCCTCAGTTCTGTTGTCCCCAGATCAGGGCACTTCCCCTAGTGTGTACTCCAGCTGTTGACACATCTCTCCAGTGTGGCCCACCTTGCTGTAACTGCACTTCTGGTATTCTTGGCTGAATGCTTCCTATGGCCCGAGGAACCCTGTGACTGTAGCATTCAAGCAGTCTTGCTGCATGAAGTAGGGACAAGGATTTGAGTTTATTGTCTTTAAACATGGAACACAATGTTTTTCTACTTATGTAATATGGATCTGGAATAATCATGGAGCTGTTTTTGTTTCAATGTATCATTTTGAAGGAGTTAATGCTTTTTTTTAGAAATTGAAAAATTAAAAATTGTGTGTGTGTGTCTATGTGTGTGTGTGTGTCTGTGTACACACATGGGTACATGCCAGAAGGTCAGAAGACAACTTATGGGAGTAAGCCCCCTTTTCCCCCACTGTGTAGGTCCTAGGGATCAAACTAGGTCATCAGGCTTGACTGCAAGCACCGTTACCCTTTGAACCATTTCTCAGGCCCTCAGAACATGTCTTAAGCTGTACCTTTTGTCATCTTACAGAAGAAAGCGCCTTCATGCCAGACTGGGTGGAAGCCAGGCTGACGGCACTGATGGTCCTGCTGGCTGTGGATGTGGAAGGAATGAAGACCAAGTTCAGGTCAGGGTTTCTTCAGTGCAGGGAGTTGGGGACTCATGGAGGAGAAGAGGCTGGTTAGGTTTATCAGGGGCATTTAGACTTTTCAGTGACTGGTGGAGTCACTCAGAGGCCAGAACCAAGACACTAGCCACATAACAAAGAAATGTTTAACAGCTGATTAACAGGAGTAGGCCACTCGGTGCTTGCAGGTTGGTAAGTCGAATATCAGATTTACAATTTAATGTTAAATTAGACAATATATGATGTTTACTATTTTATGACATCAGAAAAATAGATTGTAAGGTCCCAGTGCAAACTGTAAAGTGCCCTACGGCAGCAAAACCGGCAGTTAGGATGGACTAGCCTCTGGGTACAGGGCAGAAGTGCCAGGGTTAGGCAGGGCTTTGGTATGGTGAACCCTGACCTTGACACACCACATCCCTTTGTAGTGCCAAAGGTGTCCTTTCTAACAGTTTTATGAGTTTAGGGTTTTTCTTTTTGTATTTTTAAAAACAGTTAATGTTACACGACTTTTACTAGTTTATGCTTGTCTTTTTTAAATTTATTCATCGACAGCCATACATGTACTTGGATTTGGGTTGTTTTCACCCCATTTCTTTCTCTTCTTCCCTCTTTCTTGTTTGCTTTGTTGCAAAACCACCAGTCAGGACCTCAGCAGTTTAACATAGAGCGTGGGCTCAGACTTCCTGTCCCACCCTGTGAGGCTGCAAGGCCCAGATAGGTCCTGGGCATGTGCGCCATTCATGAAGTACGCTGTATGACTCCTGAGCTGACTTGCTCCACAAGTGCTAGGTGGGGAATTGTCATGCTTTTGAGATGGCTGATGTGGGTGTCCTTCTACCATCTAGGGAAAAGCAGAGGACTCAGAACGTGTTGAGGATCTTCTTAGACCCCTTGCTGGATGCCCTAGGGAAGCTCGGCACCAATGCCTACATGCCCTTGCTGAGGGCTGACCGGTGCCTCCAGCTGCTGGTGAGGTTGCTGCATTCTTGTGTGCCAAGAGGTTCCAGTGCCCAGGATGGTGAGGACAAGTGGGCTCTGCAGTAGCTTGCTGGGGGTGTTGCTGGTATTCAGAATGAGAGGACTTAAGTTTAAGCAACTTTGTGCTTTTGTGCATGTTTAAAAATAAAAGGCTCCGGAACCTCTGGCTTCCATTTAGGGGAGGCTCGTCTTTACCCACGTACTCTCTTGGCAAAGTTGTTGAAGATTAGTTGGCTGAGATCATGGGCCTGGAAACATGGTGTTTTCTTGTTTGGGGGCTCCACAGAAATGGTGTACCTTCTTTGAGAAGTCTGTGTGCCTTTAACACGTAACATCCACCCAGGGGCACATTCCATTGTGTGCCGACACCACAGTCCAACCAGGCCCCTCAGGCTGGGCCTGTGATATGGAGTTCTGGACTCTAGTTGATTAACAGTTGTACAAGAGCTTCTGGTATGTTTTGTACCCAAGACCCCACCTCTATCATGTTAATGAAGCACCTTTTCCCCCACAGATGGGGTATCTACTGCCCTGCAGGCCTCCATCATGTCTGCTGCAGAGAGCGTGTCTCAGTTTGTGCTCAGGAGACTCACCATGAACGAGCTGCAGGACGTGAGTAACTTCAGGCTTCAGGAGAGTCTCCTGCAGCCCCTCACAGCTGTTGATTTCTCTTGACCACACTCACCAGACCAACTGGGAAAGGGGATGTTCCTTTGGTGTGAGGGTTTCTCCTGAAGCCGTCTGGGAAGCAGAGCCACCATAGACTTCCAAACAGCCCACTGTCATGTGGTAAAATGCCCAGAAGCAGCAGCAGCTTAAGGAAGGAAGGTTTATTTTGGGTTGTAGTTTGTCAGACTTGGATCTGTCATGGCTGGCAGGAAGAGATGATGGTGGGAGTGGGCACTATGCCTACTTTCTGTTCTGAGTTAGTGACTGTGACCTGAGCAGGGGATGAGACCCTTCCGAGCCTCAGTTTCTCCAGATGATATGTCTGTCCTCTTACCGTGTTTGACTATCACGGATTTGAGGTCCTTGACACATTTGTGTTTGACTGAGATCTGGACCCAGATATTCTGAATGTCAGATTAAGAGTAGGAACAGGGCTGTGTACACACACACACACACACACACACACACACACACACACACACACAGTTAAAGTTTTGCTCAATGATTGAACTCCTGTTACTGTTTCTGAAGGGCCTGGCTGGAAGAGCTGGAGAAACTGGGTATCTGCACAAAACCTGTGCAAGCTTGGTCACATCAACATTGGCTATCGAGGCAGGAAGGGCTCTCATGATCCCGCCATTTCCTGGGGATTCTGTATACTAAACAGTTGCTAGAAAGAGATATTTTCTTCAGGGGAGTGGCCTCTGGAGAGGTGCCTGTTTCCCCATAAGCAGTCCCTCTGCCATGCTCTTGAGGCAGGAGAAGGGATTACTGGAAAGAGGAGGGCCACTGGGAGTGGCCAGAAGACTAAAAAGGGAGACTATGGTGACTATACAAAATGCATTTTAGGGGAATACAAATACACTGAAATGTATACCAATGTTTGCTTTATAAATGAAAACATTCACTGAACAGTTTTTGCCTCCCAAAGCTTCCTCATTGATGTGGTTTCAGATGTTGTGCTGCATTCTGGTGAGACTGTAAAGAAGGACATCTTAGCTTGCACACGGACATGCTGGGCATTGCATGATGGGATGGCGCTTTCTCGTCAGTGTCCCCTTAGTTCAGGGATTGCTTCCTGCCCAAATTCTGCTTGTGTGAAGTCACAGATCCCGTCGTCCTTATGTGTCCTGACATTTGTTGTAGGTGGCAGATCTGGACCGCTGCCAGCTCTACCTGACGGTGTTGGCTGAGCTCATGAGTCTCCAGGTTAAGCTGGGCTGGAAAGCAGGCAATCCTATCAGCCGGGTCATTTCTCCTTTGAAAAACGCGTGTGTTCGCCATCTGCAGGAGGCTGAGGGTGGACAGGTAATCCTCCTGGGCTGAAGGTGTGTGGTTATGTCCAGGAAGGAATACCTATTTGATTTCTCCACAATATTTTGTATTTATAAGGATTTCGTAAATCTGATTGTTGAGGTTCTGCCTGTAGGTGCTAATACGTGAGAATATAGCTGTAATACATCAGGGCTTTGAATGTGTAACAGGGATCTGATCTTTCTCTCCCTCCCCCTTCCCCTCTCTCCCCTCCCTCTCTCTCCCTTCCTCTCCTTCCCCAATCTCTCCCTGTCCTCTTCTCTCTCTCTCCCACTCTTCTCCTTCCCTCCCTCCTTCTCTCCTCCCTCCTTCCATCTCTCCCCTCCCCTCCCTCTTCCCTCTACTCTACCTCCCCCTCTCTCCACCCTCCCACTTTCTCTACTCCCTCCCTCCCTCCCTTCCCCTATCCCACCTCTCTCCCTCCCTCCTTCCTTTCTCCTCCTGGGGATTGAACACAGGACTTCACACACCCTAAGCCAGGTCTAAATCTTTTTTCACTCGTGACCCCTTTTCGTTGAAAAAATTTCATAAACTTTGGTATATAGGTCTATAAAATGGGAATGCAAATTAAACATTTGCAGATAATAAATCTTAAATTTATTTTAGAACAGTTCTTCGGTATGTATATGGTCTTTTTTAAAGAAGAAAGCAAATTGCCTACTAATGAGGTAGATATGATTGTATAACAGTGTAATCCGAAGATATACTAACTTATGCTCACATGCTGAGGAACCATTGTAGAAACATAAAGTCTCTGTTTTCTGTGATTGAGCCTATGTTCCTGTAAAGCTGAATTGTACACACAACGCTGCTTAAAAGATACAATAGTTTCAGTCTGGGCCGAGGTGCGTCTGGTGCATTCATTGATTCTCTGGCATAAAGTTAAAGTGAGAATTTTTTGTGCTCAGAACCAAGGCCGCCATGAAGTCCCACAGTGAATATGGACAAGGAGAACCATAACACCTTAGACTTATCACACATTTGGTTTTTCAGGTAATTTTGGATCACTGTGTATTAAAAATCCTGACTGTTGTCAGATTTTTCATGATCCCACCTTTAGTTATGTAACACTCGTGGGATCAAGACCTCTGGTTTAGAGTGCTTTTGTGCTCAGCCTGTGCTTTAGCACTGAGCTACATCAGGATCCTACCTCATCCTACTTAAACTAGGAGACGACTTTTACTAGGTTACTCAGGCTGACCTTGAACTCATGATCCTCCTGCTGGTCTCCTGAGCAGCTGGATTTATAGGTGTGTGGCTTTGTACCCACAATTCTTCAGTCTTTAAATCACCCTGGTGCAGATATGGGAGGCACCTGGGTCTTTTGCTCACCCTGGCCCAGTACAGGCCTCTTTCATCAGCCTTAAACCACAGCTGCATGTTTGGCTTCCTTCCTCGGCTTCCAGACTCGTTGTCCACCCTTCCCCTCTGTTCCCATTGTGTCCTGTGTTGCAGCTGCCCCAGGTAACCACCTAGAGCTTCTCTGTCACAAGCACGTGCTCTTTACTTAACCTGACAGAGATGACAAGGGAAATCACCTCTTGCTTAGGGTTTAAGAGGGAACAGTGTTAATGTGGGAGAGTGGTGGGGTTCCTTGGTGTCATTGCGGGATGGGAGGAGCTCTTGACATCAGAGCAAACCAGGAAGTAAAGAGCTCATACCAGACCACTTCAAGGCCTACCCCCTGCTCACAAGGATTCCACAACCACCCAAACAGTACAATCAGCTGGGGACTTGCACTCATGTGAGCCTGGGTGATTTTGCCCTCAGACCATTAGCACCTCCTACCCAAGGCTTCCCTCTGGCCTGGCCCTTCCAGGAGTGCATGGAGTAGTCTCTGTTGGATCAAGATCTCTCTCCTTTCTTCATTTCCCTACTGCCTCTTGTGCCTACACAGTGGTGTTCATTTCCTTCTTTATAGTTTGTGGAGTTGTTTATGCAGATTGTCTACACTGGATTTTAGCACCTGTAGGCATTTCTTAAACGGCACAGAGAAAGGCAGAGTAGTGGAAAGCCCAACTTTAGAGGCTGGTCCCTGCGTTTGGACTCTGACAAAGCTAGTACATTGTTATTCACCAGCAGCTGATCTGTCCTAGAAGAAGGTCTCAGCAGCTCTCACTGTAGAGATTGAATTTTCCTCTTACATGCTGAGTACAAGCTGTCATTTTAAACTGTGCAGAGAGCACACACTTGAATTTCTTTTATCCCACTGATGTTCAGCTACAACTGGAAGGGAGGCAGGAAATGAGGTGTTGCTGAGGTGTCATAGCCTCACAGCCTTGGTCACCTCAGCCTGAAACTTGATTACCTTGCTTCAGGGTCATTTTGTCCTCTGCAGGAGCCGACCCTGAGTCATCAGGTGCAGAGAGTAGTCAGCATGGCCACCCTGGCAGCTTTGTGTGAGGCTGTGGACCAGCACCCAGTGCTGCAGCCTGACTCTCCCAATGCTGAGCCTGTGGACAGGTTCCTGTCAGCTCTTCCACTCAATCAGATGCTGCAGAAGCCCCATTCAGAGGAGCAGAACATCGGTGTGTGTCCCCTGGAGAATGGCAGGTGAATGAGGAATGTCTTCATTAAGGGTTGGCAGCAATCCAGTGTTTGTTGTATCATGGTTGTTGGTGATGCCTGATGGTGCTCATGGTGCAGGAGTTGGGGAGATGAGGCCCTGTTTTGGAGAAAAGTTCACCATTAAGGTTCTCCATCTCCCCTGTCAGAAACCTGCCGACCTTTCTGACTTAGTTTTCAGCCAGTCTCTCAAGGTTGTGAAAATACTTTGCAAAATTTAACCCCTACAGAGTAGCTTTAGTATTTAGTGGCTAGGCTGCTTGATGGTGACTGGGTATACCCCTTGTCTCGGTCAGTTCTCTGTTATAACAGTTTATCTGAGGCCAGGTAGCTTATAAAGAGACACTTAATAGTTTTGGAGACTGAAAAGCTGATTAATGTGGTACCAGCATCTACCTGGGGCCTGGAGAGGCTCTGCGGTACTTTACTCCTGACTGAAAGGCTGGAAGAACCCCTACTTCCCAGTTCCCCACCTCCCAAGCTCTGTCCATGGATCTGCAAGGGCCTGACCACTTTCAAACCATCCATCCATTTGCCTCATAAGGAACAGCACCATAGGGCAAAGAAATAAAGTCAAGTTGGGAAACTGAGCCTTAGTATCTTGTCTTTTGATGTTTTCAGTGTTTTCAAAGAATCATCTTCCAAAGGATGGGGAAAAATAGTCGCCCAGTATCTACATGATCAGTGGGCCTGCCTCTCCTTCCTGCTGAGAAAGCACCACCCCCTTATTTCAGCCAAGGGAAGTGGCTCACTGGAGTGCTTTCTCCCTGCTGTTGAGATGCCTGTGCAGACCCTGCAGGCAGCGCTGGACGTCCTCACGGTCCTCCCTGCCAGCTGCATCTTACCGGTGTTCCGCTGCCTGGAGGTTCTGGTTCCCAAGGTGAGGTGGAGGAAGGAAGGGTGAGTCTGGTAATGAAGAAGCAACATTGTTTCGGAGATTGACACTGTGTACTTTCACCCCTTCTGCCAGCTCCTGACCTCCGAGGAGACGCTCTGCATAGAATCCTTTGACGTGGCTTGGAAAATTATATCTTCCTTGAGCAATACACAGCTGACGTTCTGGCCTAATTTAAAAGCTTTTGTTCACTTTGTTTTTGATCATGAGATTCTAACCATTGCTGCAAAACTCAAGGGCCGGGCATACTTCAAAATAAAAGAGGTAACTTTTCTCTTTGCGGTTTGTGTGGTCAGTAGGACACGAGAACAAGTGTCCTGTAACCAAGTACTAGGGCTGTTGCCATTCTCAGAACGGTGCTCTTCCATGAGGTGGGGAACTCTGGTGACAGGGACAGGAGGCTTGGATGGGGCTACCTGCCCTGCTGCTGTGACCAGAAGGCTGACAGGACAAGAGCAGAGGTTGGCTTTTGCTCACAGTTTTAGGAGTTACAGTCTATCATTGACAGGGAAGCAATGTGGCTGCCCCATTTGTAGAGGATGGAGAGGTAAGCAGCAGCTCCTGACATGTTGGTGCATCAGGAGGAAGAGAGCAGACCAAAGTAGGGCCAGTCTGTACTCCTCAGAGGTGCCACCTCACAAAATGTCACCACCAGATGGACAAAGGAGTCAGAGCACCTGAGCTGTGGGGACACTCAGACCTCTGCTTTTCATCGTTTTCAAACAGTATTTAAGATCTTTAGTCACAAACAGGCGTGGAGATGCATGCCTTTCATCTTAACACTCAGGAGGCAAAGGACGTGGATCTCTGAGTTCCAGGCCAGTCTTGTCTTCCACATAGTGAGTTCTAGGCCAGCCAGAGCTACATAGTGAGACCTTGTCTCAAAACAACAAACAACAAAACAAAATAACAACAAAATAACTTGACTCATTTGGCAAGTTAAGGATTGGGAACACAGGCCTAGCTCTTCCCTCTCTCTAAGAATCAGGTGGCCTGGAAACACTGTCCCTCCTATAGGGTGTCATGGGCTTGGTGCTGAGCTGAGGGTATGCTTTGCCATTGGCAGAGATGGCAGGCACATTGCAGGCACCTTTTGTCCTTGAACTATCATCTTTTTAGAATCTTATGTAGAGAAGTAAAAGATTTTAAACTCTTTGTTTTCTGGGCGTATGGACAGCCCTCTGAATTTGAGGCTTCACACTTTACCATTTACAGATTCAGCCAATAATTAGGAATATTTGATGACTACAGAGATGGTTCAGTGGGTAAAGACACTTACCACTGAGCCTGAAAACCAGAGTTCGATTCTGCTCACGTGGTGAAAGTTGAGGGCAGCTCCCAAACGTCATCCTCTGCTCCCTGTACGTGTGCGGTGCCATTTGTATACTTCTCCCAAAATAAGTGGATGTGAGGAGTTTTAGATAACATTTTAAAAAAGAATACTTGAAAAAAAATTATATCAGTACTGAACAAATACAGCCTTTTTGCTATTTATAAAAATATATCAACTATTTCTACTGTATTAGATGTTGTCAGCAATCCAGAGATTACTAGGGGCAGGCCGGCAGCCTTTGGGTACTGCAGCATGACGTCATTGTCCGTAGACATGTTGGGATATTTGTAGCTTCCCTAGGTCAGCGGCAGCCATGAGCCCAGGTTGCATATGTCTGATCTAAAGCAGCCATGATGTTCCTACATGGAGGCTCCATGCAGCCTCTACGTTGTTTTAGATGGACAGGGCTTGGAGTCTCTGTAGATTTTGCTCCCCAGGGACATTCTAGAGATGTCCCCAGGGCTATGAGAAATGACTGCGCTTACATTTATAGCCATTCCTTTAGCAGGAAGGATGACCCAATGGGATTCTGTTCTGCTGGAGTTTCTGGTTGCTTCTGGTTCCTGTTTGTGGTCCAGGATCCCCCTCCTGCCCTTCTGTCCACTGTGAGCACTGTGGTCTTGACCTCCTAGAGCACTGAAGCTTTTAGTTTTGCAGGGAAGAGCTGCTGCCTCCTCCTCCTCCTGTGTCTTTGGCAGATGTCTCTCCTGGAGAGTTCTGGGTGGATGACTCAGCCAGGAATACTGGACTTAGCACACACTCTTGAAACACGAGGAATTAGCATTCAATGATCATGGTTCACCTGAAAACATTACAGGAGAGTTTAGTTTTGGTTTTGTTTTGGTTTTTTGTTGTTGTTTTGATAAATTTATCACACAACTAACATTCACTGTTTTAGCAAGTGAATATGCTACACACAGAAAGTAATTTTTAGCAGGCCCTGAGGGTTGTGCTTTCCATGTTGAGACCCTTTGTAGATTGACATCAAAGCTGTACGTATTTTGCATTTGATGTACAGGGTTTTGGGCCAGACTGTGAGTTACTCATTTCTATGAGAAGGAAGGAAAGGGTTTTTTGATTCACCATTTGAGGACACAGTCCATTGTGTCTATCGTGGGCACAGCAGCAGGAGCATGAGGCAGCTGTCACAGTGCATCCACAGTCAGGAAAGAGGGAGATAGATGCTGGTCCTCAGCACACTTTCTCCTTTTTATTCAATTCAGGCTCCAGGCTGCAGAATTCGATACCACATTCAGAGTGGATGTCTGGAAACACCCCGTAGGCACTTAGACCTTAGAGACACCTGCCTCATTGATTCAAAATCTGTCAAGCTAACTGTAAAGATTGATCATCCTAGGCTGGGAAAGTTTCTTTAGGAACCATCATCTGAAAGCTCTACTTTTTAGAAAAACTATTATGCTGCTAATTTTAGTCATTATTATGCTGCTGATTTTAATTTTTTTTTTATGCTGCTAATTTTCTTTATAACTAACCTGGTCAAAGGTTAACCTGAGTGTTGTGTTTCATTTCAGATTATGTGCAAGATGATTGAAATGGCCTCCATAAAGTCAGGTGTCTTCAATATTCTGATACGTCACTGCTGCCAATCTTGGCTAGCAGCTGTTTCCGGTGTGTCCCAGGGGTCCTTCTCCAATGCTAAGGATTACAGTGAACTTGTCCTGGAGGCTTGTGTGTTTGGAGCAGTGTTTAGGCGTGATCAGAGGTAAAATTGCCATGGGCAGCTTGCCACGCATGGGTGGCATTACATTTGGGTTGAGCATTCAACCAGGCTATAGTATTAACTTTGGGAATTTAATTTGCCTAATTTGCTGTTTCTTTTCCTCCCCCACATTTTAAAGACTCATTCAGGATGTCCAAACCTTCATAGAAAACCTTGGACAAGGCTGTGCAGCAAACGTCGTCATTGAGAAGTAAGTGCAGCCTGTTTTGGTGTCTTGATGCAAGTGAGACATTCCACTTGATTTAAACTCAGTGGAGAGCTTTATTCATAGTATTTAAAAAAGATTCATTTATTCTTATTTTATATGTGTGAGTGTTTTGCCTACATGGATATCAGTGCATACCTGGTGCCCTCAGAGCTTGGAGGAGGGTGTCAGAGTCCCTGGAAATGGAGTTACAGAAGGTTGTGGCCCACCGTGTGGGTCCTGGGAATTGGACCTGGATCTTCTGAAAGTATAGCTAGTATTCTTAACGGCTGAGCCGTCTCTAGCTCTGTTATTCATGAACGTAATGAAAGTTTTCTCATTATATCTACTTTAATGAATAAGCTGTATTACTACTACTGCTGCTGCTACTACTACTACTACTACTACTACTACTACTACTGTGGCTAAATGTTTGACAAACAATTTAAGAGAGGTTTGGGGAAATACAGCCCATCGTGACTTCAGGCCATGGCATCCAGAGCTGGGTAGCAAACAGAAATGGGAAGTGAAGCAGGGCTGTAAAGCTCAAGGCCCTCCCCCAGTGATTCACTTCCTCCAGTTAGGCCCAACCTCCCAAGGTTCCCTAAACTATATAATGGGGCCACCTCTTACGAATATAGCTTCAACATATGAACCTGGGAGGGAATTTCCCATCCAAACCATAGCACAGACCTTCAAAGATGTGTTGAAAGGGAACTGGTCAGATGGCTCAGCAGTTAAAAGAACTGTCTGCTCTTCCGGAGGTCTTAAGTTCAATTCCCTCACAACCATCTATAATGGGATCTGATGCCCTTTTCTGGCGTGTAGGTATACATGCAGACAGAGTACTTATATACATAAAACAAATACATAAATCTTTAAAATATAAAATTTTGGTGCTAGAGAGAGAGCTCAATGCTTAAGAGCACTTGACGTTCTTCCAGAAGACCTGGGTTCACTTCCCAGCAACCACATAGCAGCTCACAACTGTCTATAACTCTAGTTCCAGAGGCTCCAAAACCCTCACACAGACATAAATGCAGGCAAAATTACCAATGCACATGAAATAAATAAAAATAGTTAAAAATATTCTTCCCTCGTCTATTTTATTTATATCTTCACTAGTTACTAAGTTAATAAGCTCTCAAAATGTAATGTAGCCTAGTTCAAGTAAAGACATGCCTTCAGATAATATAGGCCCCTTCTTCTCCTTAGGGGTCAGGCTTTGGGTGGAGGTGTGGAGCAACATGTGTACGTTTTTTTGTTAAACCTATATTTGGTTGTAAAATTTATAGAATTCATTGTTACCATTTTAACAAGTAAATACATTGTGTACAAAAATAGAGTGATTGGAAGGCCCTGAGTTTCTCTGTTTGGGGTCATTTTGAAGCCTTTCATTGAATAACTAACTTAGAAAAGTTCATACCTAGTCAATGTGTGTAGCTGGTGAGCCTGAGATAGCCATGAGGGTGTGTTTCTAGGATGATGGTTCATATCTAATTGAGCTTAAATATATTTATTATTATGTGTTGGGGGTTAGGGCTTGTGCCATGGCACACATATGAAGGTCAGAGGACAACTCTGTATAGTTCTGTCCCTCCACCTGCTGTGAGATTTGACTGTGGCCAGGCTTGCTTGTCAAAAGCCTTTTTTCCCCATGAGCTATCTTACCAGCCCTAAAGTGAATTTTTGGAGCTTATCAAATACTTTTTATTCAAGTCTTAGTTTCTCATCTTCTTTCATTAAACCTACATGTGTGTTTAATATGAAAAGATTGTGAAATCATTTATTGTGAGTTTAGGGTTAAGGCCAACCGGTGATTGGTGGGAATGTTTATAACGAGCGTTCACTCCAGGGCTAGCTGTCCTTTAAGTCATCTGCCATGCTTCCCTAAATGTGAGCAGTTATAATTGTTCTCAAAGGCTTTTACTCATGTGTACCTGTGTGTATTTGTGTATGTGCACGTGAGAACAGACACCTAAAGAGCCCAGAAGAGGTGTTGGATCTCTGGAGTCGTAGTTCCAGGAGGTTGTGAGCTTCTTGATGTGGGTGCTGGGAACTGAACTCAGGTCCTGTAGATGGCTAGTACATCTCTCCAGCCCAGTTAATTGTTTTTAATTTATTATTTTGTTTCTTTATTTGCTGGGCTGGTTTAACATAGTAGTCAGAATGTCAATTACAAGTGGATCTTGCCAAGTGCTTATTGTTACATTATTGTTAAAGTATTATCTATTAACATTGTAAGAGTTGACCTGAGATGCAGAAATACTGACAGTTTCATTTTGATGCACATGGGAACTATTGTATAATAGGAGGCAGGGTCTGGGGACAGGTGTGTGCACGTGTGTGTGTCCGCACACGTGTGTGCATGTGTGTAGATCCTTGAAGTCTGGGTAGATCTGTGCCCATTCTGTGCTTTTCTGTGGAATACATTGTTGTCTGCTGTCTCCCAATTAAAAAGGATATTCATTAAATATAGGCCCACGTAATCTCAAGCATGTTTCGGGGAGGACTTGGTACTTGTGGCATTTGGCTCAATACGTACATGTATTTTTTTCTATTTCTAAAACATATTAACACAGTTTATCATTTTGTATTTTAAGCACCAAGAGAGAAGATTATTACGTGAGAATCTGTGCCATCAAATTCTTGTGTCTGCTAGATGGCTCCGACGTGTCCCACAAGTTGTTTTTAGAAGATCTTGCCACCAAGCTCTTGGATAAGGTAAGGAAGAGCCTTTATTCTGCTTCAAATTAACTCTGCTTTCATCGGGCCATGGTCTAGAACTTGCCCTGTGTTTGACTGGAATGTGTGGAGACATGGGTATTTCTAAACACCTTTTACCACTGAGAGCCTGATGGTGATGCTCTGAGGTTTGATTAAGGCTTTGTTGGTTAGTACCTGTCTACCTAAGCTGCTCAGGTTTGGTTCCCTTGGCCCTGCAGCCTTTACCTACGTATCTTTGGTTACCAGGTAAGTTGTGTTTCCTGTGCCACATGCACAAACTATGTATGAAACCAGCAGACATCCAAGAAGGGGCTCCCTGAGAGGATCCGAGAATCCCTCAAATACTGCTGTGTCTGTTACTTTTTTCCATCATGAAAAAAGACTGGACAAATGCACCTTAAGGAAGGAAGGGTTTATGTTGGCTCCTGGTTTGCAAAATGCAGTCCACCATGACCAGGAAGGCTGAGGCAGCCATGATGAGTCCATGGTCAAGGAAGCAGAGGTGAACAGGTGTTCAGCTCACGGTCTCCTCTGGTCAGTTTAGGACCCAGCCCATCAAATCACACAGCCCGCATTTAGAGTGGGTCTTCCCACCTCAACCTAACCTAAAGCCTCTCTCATAGACCTTCTCAGCATCTTCTCTCTTCAGCAACTCTGTGTGCTGTCCAGCTGCAGTGTTAACCGACACAGTTACCTGTCTTAAGACTCACTGCTGTCAGGCTCAGATTGAGTTCTTGATGTTTCTCTAGGAGTGATGAAAATTTCATACTTATAGGATAAAAATGACCAGTTTATCTGAGCTCTAGATCACCTGCCAAGTCATCTGTGACCTGTACAGTATCTGAAGGAGAGGTTTAATAAATCTGGGAGAAAATAGAAAGGATGGCATTGAGTGCAGTCATTATGAGAATGGGACCTGGGGCCTTGTATGCACCAGGTGATTACTCTACCACTGAACTGTGTCCTGGTTCTTTTATTCCTTAAGTGGACAGAGTTCTGCCCTGTTGTCTGACCTTGTAGGTGCTTGAGAGACTACAGAACCCACTTAGTCATGTATCTTAATTAAAACAGGACTGTTCCCAAATTTTGTTTTTGGAATGGAGGTCAGCTTTGGTATACAAAACCTAGGAAGTATTTTTCATGGGGGAAAAAATGTTCCGTCCTTTCTGGTGGGAGCTGGATGTGGGGGCTGTCTCAGAGGCAGTGGTGTTTCATTGGCTACCTCGAGGCTGAGGAGAGCTGAAAGTAGAGGAGCTGAACATTATCTAGAAAGGTCTGCCCACCTTTGATGGGAATGGCCCGAGATGCTTGACTGAGATATATATCTAGATATATCTATATCTATATCTATCTATCTATCTATCTATCTATCTATATTCATATTCTTCAGTGGTTTCTTAGCTCAGCAGTGACTCTGTGACAGAAGTCATCCTCAAGGAGCTGAAGCTATACTATAGCTTGGTAATAGAAAAGGAGTCCCTGGGCTCAGACCCTGTGAAGGTGGGCTGCTTGGCTGATTTTGCTGAAAGCCAGAAAGAAAAGCTATGTGATGCAGAAGGACACGGTGCTGCCACCTCGTGTCTAGAGGTGGCATTGAACGGTTGCCCTCTTAGTGACACTGGATTGAATTGCAGATTCAAATTCCAATAGGACAAAAGGGACCCAAGCGGAGGAGGTGTATGGAACGTTGTTTTGTGACACCTCTCAGGTCTGAAGTTCTTAGTCACAGGTTGGGTAGGAGGCTTACCCTGACCGATTCCCACCCTGTCTCTCCAGGATGAGTCAGCATCCAGGTCCAGAACTCGATACCACGAGAACTCCCTCCAGCACCTGGTGAAGAACCGTGTGTGGCAGACTCTGCTTGTCCTCTTCCCTGCATTTGATGAGGTGTGATAGTTCTTATGTTCTGCGTCTTAGTTAGAGTTTCTGTTGCTTTGAAGAAACACCATGACCAGAAGCAAGTTGGGAGGAAAAGGTTTATTGGGCTGTTCATCACCAAAGGAAGACAGGACAAAACCTCAAACAGGGCAGGAGGAACCAAGAGTCAGGAGCTGATGCAGAGGTCGTGGAGGAGTGCTGCTTACTGGCTTGCTTCCTCTAGCTTGCTCAGCCTGCTTTCTTATAGAGCCAGGACCATCAGCCTAGGGATGGTACTGCCCACAGTGGGCTGGGCCCTCCCCCACCAGTCACTAATTGAGAAAATGTCCTAAAAGTGGATCTCATGGAGGCATTTCCTCAACTGAGGCTCCTTTCTCGCTGATGATTCTAGCTTGTGACAAGATGTAAAATCCTTTACATTTAAAAAAAAAAAAAAAATTCGTATGAGAGAGGTGGAGTCAGAGCGTGAGAAAGAAGGAGAGCATGAGAAAGAAAGAGAGAAGCTGCCAAGCCTGACAGTCTGAGTGCAATCCTTGGGATCTACATCGTGGCAGGAGAGAACTGACTCCCAAATGTTTTCTGACCTCTCTATTCATGCGTGTGTGTGTGTGTGTGTCACACACACACACACACACTAAATGTAGTTCAAATGATTATTTTTGCCATTTTTTTTACCAAAATTTTCTTACCAAATTTACCAGAAAAGTCTTACCAAAAGATTCTATAAAAATGTTCTTTAAGAATGACTTTCCTCTTTAAAATAAAAAATGTAACAGGCATTATTTTTAAATATGCCTATTAAATAAATGCTATATAAAATGCTTATGTAAATAAGTGCTTTTCACCCGATACTTACATGTGTATCATTACTCAGGCAGATTGTGAAGAGGACGGGTGAGGGAGAGGTGAAGTTGGAGCTCAAGGTCTAGTCCAAAGAACAACTGGGCGTGGGGTTGAGAATGGCCATAGAGCTGAGAGACCAGAGTACAAGTGGGTACATTCACTGTCTGGAGCTTTGCTCCTTATCCAGGTGTTTCTGAGCTGCTGGGTCCAAGCGTGAAGTAAGTTGCACATGTGTGCTGCCAGTTAAGCACAAGGACCTGCAGTCACTCCCCAGTACCCACACAAAGATCCAAGCTTGGTAGCACCCCGTCATCCATTGCTTAGGAAGTGGAGGTGGGAGGAGCCCTATAGCTTGCTGGTCAGCCAGTCTATCCAAGTTGGAGAGACCCTGCCTCAAAAAATAAGGCGGAGAGCTACTGAGGAAAACACCTCACACTGATGACCTCTGGCCTACCTCCATATGTGGGCGCACATCCATGCACGCGTGAACATTTACATACATATGCACTGATGTGTTTATAAAAATATAAAGAGATATGTTTCTCTTTATAGAGAGATATGTGGGGGAAGGGTGTGCCTCAGCGGGCCCAGGCAGAGACATCCCTTCCCCCTAAGGGACCAGACACATGCGAAGGTATAGTATAGAAATAGAGTTTATTTAGGGCATGGGAAGGGAAGTTAAGAGGGTAGTAGAGGCAGAGAAAGGCAGAGAGAGGGAGAGAGAAGTAAAAGAGTAGAGAGTAGAGAATCGGAGAGGCCGGCCATGACCACGTGGGGGGGGGAGGGGACGGGGAGAGGTGAGAGATAAGAGATGCAAGAGAGAAGAGGAGCAAGAGATAAGAGAGAGGGGAGGGGCAAGCAGCCCCTTTTATAGTGGGCCAGGCCCACCTGGCTGTTGCCAGGCAGCTGTGGGGAGGAGTTTAGACAGAATGCTAACAAGCACCACCCACAGAGATGAAGTAAGTATATAACTTAGGGAAATTATTAGACTTCTGAATCTTTCCCCATCAAAACCTAGATGATCAAAACCTTCATCATAGAATTGATGCCTGCGTATACAGTGAGGTGCTCACTAGAAATGCTGTAGCAGAAAGTCAGTCTTATATTTTGTGTATATGAATGTTTCCGGCATGTATGTCTGTGTGCACTGTGTGGGTACAGTGCCCACAGAGACCAGAAGAGGTGTTGGATCCCTGGATCTGGAGTGACAAATCTGGGCTCTGGGAAGTGCACCCAGGTCTTCAGCAAGAGCAGCCTCTTAACTGCTGAGCCATCTCTCCAGCCTCAGTTGGGGAGGGTTGTTTTTTTGTTGTTGTTGTTTTGTTTTTTAAATTGAAAAGTCATAGTGTGTTAACAATTTAATGTATGTTTTTTCCCTCAGGACTACTTACGTGAGATTATTGATAAGGTTTTCCAAGCCGGCTTCACGAACAATCAAGCATCCATAAAATATTTTATTGAGTGGCTTATTATATTGATTCTTCATAAATTCCCCGAGTTTCTTCCAAAGTTCTGGGCGTGTTTTTCTTATGTAAGTAAGGATTTTCTTCTACGGTTCTGAACTAGGAGAGGGTGTGACTGTGGAGATGCACCTCGCATCAGTGTATGTTTCTGTCCCTCAGTGACTGTCGTGCTGACGCTGTAGTTTATAATTGTGCATCCCGAGTGCAACTGGGCGACAGAAATTCCCCAAGTTTGTCTGGAGTGTGTTGTGATTTGTTCTAATTTTGACAAAATAAAGACGAGAAAGGCTTTTGTTATTAACATAAGGGAGGCCAGGCATGGTGATGCACACCTGTAATCCCAGCACTCAGGAGTCTGCTGCAGGGCACTCAGAAATCCCAGACCAGCCTGGGCCTGTCAGTGAGGCATTGTCTCAAACAAAAGAAAACAAAGACGCAAAGCAAATGGATGCAGTATAATACAAAGTGGTGTCCTGGCTTGGTGCTAGAAATAAGATAGGCGAGGGGTGAATTGCTTCTTTCCCTTTGAAAGGAGCTATATTTCAAAGAACCAAAATAGAGGGTCTCTTAGGGTTTTACTGCTGTGAACAGACACCATGACCAAGGCAACAGAAGGACAACATTTAATTGAGGCTGGCTTACAGGTTCAGAGGTTCAGTCCATTATCAAGGCAGGAACATGGCAGGCATGGTGTAGGAAGAGCAGAGAGCGCTACATCTTCATCTGAAGGCTAAGAGGAAGACTGGCTTCCAGGCAGCTGGGATGAGGGTCTTAATGTCCATACCCATAGTGACACACTTCCTTTTCCAACAAGGTCACACTTCCTAATAGTGCTACTCCCTGGGCCAAGCATATTCAAATCACCACAGAGTATAGAAGGAAACACTTGACACCCAGCCACGGACAAGTGTCGGCTTGTAACTGTTCTATCTCATGTGAGTCAGCACCAACTCTCAACTCACCCCTTCCCACGTATACTAGTTACTTCTTATAGCTGATAAAATTTCTGACAAAAGCAACTTGAGGAAGGAGGGGTTCACTCTGGCTCACAGTTTGAGGGTCCATGCCATCATAGTGGGTAAGGCATGGCAGCGGGAGCGTGTAGTCAGGAAGCAGAAAGGGATGAATGGTGATGCTCAGCTCATTTTCTCCTCAACTCAGTTAACCTAATCTAGATCATCCCTCGATGGTGTGCCCAGAGGCTTGTCCCTTCCTGACTCTAGGTCCAGCTAGTTGCCAGTATTAACCTAACCTCCCCTTGTTCTCATCACATTTGATATGAATGTTGGTGGGCCATTGTGGGCTCTTTGCCCTCCTGGATCCCTTCCCTATGTCAATGCTTGAGCATAGATACCCAGATCACCCAGGTTTGGGTTGCTAGGATCCTCAACACCTACCTAGCCATGTAAACAGCATCTGTTCTTGGTGGTTCTACACCCTGAGAGTCTTAATTCCCACATGTATCTGCAAGAGCTAGGGCTCCAGGTGGCATTTCTTTCTCATGGCTGTCACCTTGTATGCAATAGCAGGATACTATCCCAAGGGTCAGTGAGACTCTCACCTCCTCTGCTCTGCGTCTTTATTTATCTTGTTCTTTTTACCAGCTTCCTCTGTGTCCTGACCCCAGTCCCCACTCCTGTCCTGTAGGCCTGGCCCAGGGGCTTGGTACATGTGAGGCCATTCAGTGCTGTCGGACTGTACTCTCTGCATTGCATTGGGCTGTAGAGAGCGCCCCTCCTCTCTGGTTTTCAGTCCTGTGCTCTACATATGGCAAGCTCAAGCTGCTTCAGGGAAGAAAGCAGAGACTGCCTCCAACCTCTGCCGGCCCAGGGTCCAGCAGCCTCTGCTCACAGTTAAGCCCCAAATGACCATTCTTCTATCTCATCTTCTATCAGGGTGAAGAAAAAATTAAAACAAGCATTTGTACGTTTTTATCTGTTTTATCACATTTGGACATCATCGTTCAGAATATTCCAGAAAAGGTGAGTTTGAATTGTTTGCAAGAAGAATGTATGAACTTGGTGTTCTAATATAAAAAAGAATGTGTTTGTACAGTTTTGTTGTTGTTTGCTTCATGATTAGTTATTTTTAGGATGTGTTTCATCCTCATTTTATTAGATACTTAAGAATTTCTTACAATGCCGTTTGATCATATCCACCCCTCCCCTGACTCCTCCCAGACCTGTCCTCTTCCCTACCTGACCACAAGTGTCCTTGTGGGTTTGGCCCAGACTGACCCTGAACTTCTGATTGTCCTGCTGCCATCTCTCAAGTATCCCATGCCTGCTTCTTAATTTTGCCTCTGAGTGGTTCGAGGTGGCTGTTGGGGTTCAGGCGCTCAGCACTTGATGGAGGAAGGGGAGTACCTTAGGTTCCCCAGAAGTGGGGCTCCTATAGGACACTTCCTTACTTTTCAGCCTAGGTCATGTAATAAGGTGGGGTCACATTTCTAGAACAATAATGGCCATGTCACACCAGCATGAAGATTGATGTCAAGTTAGGTGGTAGGAGAGGGGGACATGTTGTAGCCATTAGAAGAATGGGGACCCCTGAAACTGTTTTCCCTGAGACAGTTGTGAGTGCTGCTGAACTCATTTGTCTGGGAGGAAGATGCAGCCCCATAGCCAGGTCAGTGAATGGCTTGCCAGAGCTGGTCATCTGTGCCCTCTGCCAGTCCTCCGTTCCTTACAGCCAGCCTTGCTCATGCTGCCACGCCTCTCCCTCAAGCTGTTTCTTCTGTCTTTGCAGAAGCTGGTTCTGAAGCAAGCCCTCACTGTTGCCCTGCAGTGGTGTATGAGCCACAACTTCAGCGTTCGGCTCTATGCTCTGGTAGCCCTTAAGAAGGCCTGGCATCTGTGTAAAGCACTGCAGTTTGAAGAGTGTGGTGCCTGGACCACAGTCATCGAGTGCAGCCTCAGCCAAGCAGAAAGCATGCACGGAGCAGGGTGAGGACACCTCATGGCTCTGTTCTTTCCAGCAGAGCCTAGAGGAGCCTTGTTACCCTCTTCTCTGTCACTGTCCCACTGTGCTAGGGCACAGAAGGCCTTGGGTCAGCCTCAGGCAACAGATGATGGGTTGATGATGAATCCAGATTGGGGGTTTTGTTTTGTTTTCCGAGACAATTTTCTCTGTGTAGTCTTGGCTGTCCTGAAATTTGCTCTGTAGATCAAGCCAACTTCAATCTGCTTGCCCCTCCCTCCAAGTGCTGGGATTAAAGGTGTGAGCCACCAACACTGAGCCAGATTGGGGTTTTATACTTTCTTTTCATCCTTACTTGAGCCTTGTAAACTCTTGAGTTGGCTCCTGCATAGCAGGCAGGCAGCCTGGAGGAAGCCAGACTGACCTCAGAGTGGCCCCTCACCTCTCTGCTGCTCACTTCCGGCTGAGTGAGCATTGCTTTCTGTGGTGAGGTCATGGCTGACTATTGAGCACTGAGCTGTTTTCTCTGCCTGTTGATACTAGATTAAGGTCCCCGGTCCCTAAAAACTGTTGGCTCTGATCCCATATATTTTATTATTATATAAATCAACACAACTCTTGGTCCCAAATAGGGACACAGTCAATGAGAATCAGGCATTCTGAGCTTATGCTTTCTCTGTGCTTTAAGTGCACACCCCTCTTCTGAGACCTCTGTGGCAGGCACATACCTCAGCAGGCCAGGTAGACAGAGATCCTGTCTTTATGTGGCTCAGTCAGGTAAAGAGGACTGTCAAGTAGTCACCCAGTATGCAGGCCTCTTAGTAGGTGATAAGAACGCAGAGCGCACCATGGTACATACATGTGGCTTAGAGAAGTCCTTTAACCAACATCGTCTATGACTTCCGAAAGAGCAGGAATTGGTGAGTGAAAAAAAGAGACTTCTGGGCAAGAAAGCGGCTTAGGGAATTGGAGATTGGTGGCAGGCAGGACACCAGAGGAAGACCATCCTGGGGACATGGGGCAAGTATCTAGGTATTCGGAGAACTTAAAGGAGTTAGAGTTAAGATGACAGTGACCAGTACCTGTAGGCCTTGGCTTTGGGCGAGGAGCACGTCCAAAGCAGCCTGAATAGTGAGAGCGAAGCTGCTCACTCAGATCTGTGGCCGGTGAAGGGATAAATCGACAGGAGCGAGGAGAGTGAGAGAAGACAGGCTCAATGTTACAACACAGCTGGAGACTGCACTGGCAGCATGAGCAGGGCTGGAACCTGCATAGCACTGTGTGGAGCACAGCTGGGGGTTGCACCGTGGATGGGAATGGAACCTGGATAGCAACGAGTTTAGCACACAAGTGGCAGACACCTGTTACCTCTCTGCAGTGTGTTTGTGTTTAGATGCTTGGAATGTTTAAAGTACTTCTTGTCGTTCATTTTTCCAAAACATAGGCAGTGAAGGAAGGTGAGGTACAAGGAACTTATGCAGAAAATTCTTTAAAAGGCAAAGTACAGGAAGTCTTGTAGCCTGAAAGTGCTGCACAGTTCACGCTGATAGTCCCAGTTCTAAACAGCTTTTTCTGTCACATGACTTTTGCCTCACTTCTTTTGCCTTTCAAACCTGGTGGCTGGGTTTGCTTTGTTCATAGTTGGTATGTTTGGGTTTTGTGGATGGATACTGTTTAGCTGTGTTGTGTGCCTTCAGAGTGAAAACCATAGCCTACGTAAGATTCTAGGAGAGAAGGGTCCACTGCCAGGCAGAGACACAGGGACCCCAACACCAGAGGTGAGGGGCATTTTAGGTCTGTATTATGTGACTGACACATATACACACTTCCTCCAGCAAGGCCATAAACCTCCCTAAACACCACCTACTGGGGACCAGGTGTTCAAATATATGAGCCTATGGGGGACATTCTCATTCACACCACAGCCTCAAAGACAGGCAGATGGAGACAGAACTAGAACATACCTACATTAATGCTGGAGAGTATGGGCTATGAGCCCAGGATGGAGAATTGTTTAAGGTACTGTACTGACGTCCCCTCCAGAGCTGTTTCCTCCCTGTCCTCCCCCCTCAGGAACGCCAGGAAGAACTGGCAGCGTATCCAGGACCATTTCTTCTTCTCCACCTTTCACCCCCTGAAGGACTACTGTCTGGAGGTAAGCCGAGAGTGCAGCCTGTAGGCTGTCTACTGTCCTTAGGCCTGATGCTCTTTCCTGCCCTGGCTGTTGGAGGCTATGGTGAGGTTCATCCTCTGTCCCCTTGACCCCGGGACGTTGTGAATGTGCTTGCAGTTCACCCCTCAAGCAGTGACAACTGGCTAGTCATTCTCACTTTCTATTTTTCTGGCAGTGTCTGGCTTGTAAACCTTGGAAGGGAATATTTAACTCTAAGCAGAAATCAGAACAGATTTCTGAAAGGAAGTGAGTGAGAGAACATGTGTGCAGGTGAGACTCTCTTGTACTGAAGCCTGTTACCAATGCAAGAACAAAAGATCTCTTGTTAATGGCAGTTAACCCTTTTAGGTTCTGGGTAATGAAATGTATGGCAAATGGTGCTCCGCTTTGCTCAAAGTAGCAGAGTACTTATGTGATTTTAAAAACTGTCAACATACATATTGCAGTTAAAATAAATGACATCAGAGTATAAATTCTTAAAATTTAGAGCACCAGGCATTCTTAAAACCTTTTCAACTCCAGCTTAGACACTGTGTGCCTACCTAGCTCTGAAGTGATAGCACCTGACCTGGGTGACTTTTCCTCTGGGGGTCTATACTGGGAGCCTAGCCACACACACACATGTGCACACACACACACACACACACATATACCAACATATACACATACATACACACGCACGCATACATACATACACACATACCCATATATATACACATGTACACACATATGTGTGTACATGAATATATACACACACATACATACACACATACACACACATATATACACGTACACATATATGGTACACGTATATACACATGTACACACACGCATACATCCATGCATACACATACACACACACATATATGCGTACACATATGTACACATACATGCACATACATACACACGTACATACATATGTGTACACACATATATACACAAGTACACATATATGTGTACACATATATACACACACACATTACCAAAATCATTCTTCTCTAGATAAGACGTACTAGGATTTTTCACTATTGTACACTTCATCGGCACTCCTCAGCTCCACAGCCCTCTACTGATACCTTCCTAAGGGCTCTCTAGCACCCCATTCACCTTTTCCCAGGCTGCCCCCAAGCTCTGAGTCCTTTTTCCTTCCTCTCCTCCCACCAGCCTTGCTTTCTGCTGTTACCTTGTCCTCAGTGATAGCAGGCAGAGCGGTGAGCAGCAATGGCAACTGTGTGTAGACTACACGGCGGGGAGCTCATGTCCACCAGACTCTGTCACTGAGCCTTTGTGTTTGGAACTGGGCTTAGGAGGCCCACCTGATAACCATTACTCTCCACCATGATACCAGTTTAAATCTGCACAAGTATAGCTTGCATGAAGCAAACCATATTTGCCTCAGAGCTACCCTGAAACAAACCGTATCTGCCTTGAAACTGCCCTTGAAGACATGTGCATTGGGTGTTATTTCACTTTTAAGTTGCCTGTTATGTGGGGTTTTCTCTCTCACATGCCTTTCCATGGTTGAGAGTTCAAGAGGGAGGAACAGAAAGGTGGCCTTGTGGCCTTACAGGCTCCATTTGCCCACCTTCTTACACAAGATGAACCGAAGCTGACAGAGCCTTCACAGCTTACCCCATGTTACACAGTGAGTTACACTGTTGAGCCAGGATACAGGTTTTGGATGTCTGCAGTGGAACTGAGCATGGGATGAGTGTCTGGTGGCCAGGACACTGCCTTTAGGTATACGTTTCTCTTTAGTAATAATGCCCTTTGAAGCACAGTGTGCTCTTGATAAGAACATAGTAGTCACACGTAGTTAGTGCTGGAAGAGAGGCCTTGCATGCTCTTGGGGGTTCCTGAGTGAATCTCTGAATGTCTTAGGGCAGCGTGAAGCATACCTACAGAGGTACGGCAGACCTGACAACCTGCAAGTCGAGGGTGGCTTGAGAGAAGCACTAGCATTAATAAAATCTGGTTTCGTATTTGTCTTTTTTCCCCCTGTAATTTTAAAGGAAAATAATAGATTTTACAACTCTCTTTTCAGACTATATTTTACACGCTCCCACGGCTCTCGGGTGTCGCTGAAGAAGAGTGGATCGCCCTGGATAAATTTGCCAACTTCACAGACATCCCTTCCAATGCAGGGTCCCAGTGGTACCTGTCTGGGACTGCACTTGGTGAGCTAAGTCCAGGAGACTGGTCCCAGCAGGATCAAGGTAAGGAAGCTTCATTTTGCCCTGGTTCGTTGGCGAGGGCTCCTGACTACTGTTTTAGAACAGGTCTTGATGGTTTTGTTTCATTGACCTGGGTCTCTGCCTCTGTTTAGAGAAGGCAGGAATATGTGTGGCTTTGTTCTGACCTGGGCTTTTAGCTGAATGCTCGCTTTCCAGACAGCTCATCTATGACGATGGTGGCTTCCCTTACAAGTAGGAGTCTTAGAATTCATTGTCTATGGTTTGTTCTAGAAAGGAAAGCTTCCCGTAAGGCTGAACATGACATCATGTCCTTGCCGCCTTACAACAGAGCAGAGCTCTGGATCCTGGTCCTTCTGGGTCTGGTTAGGCAACCCTTCTGCACTTTCCTGCCAGCCCCCTACTGCTGCTGTTTAGGCCTCCATGTCTCTAGGCAGTACTTAGCTTATTAAAAATGCAACCTCCAGTGCTGGTGAGATGGCTCAGTGGACGCTTGCTGCCAAGCCTGATTACCTGAGTTCAACCCACGTGGTAGGGGAAAACTAATTCCCACATGCATGCCATGACAAGCATGTCCCCTCACCTCCTAATCAATATATGTAATTTTTTTAAAACTGCAGATTCCAGTTCCACTCCATGGTTTTAATTCATTGTGTCTGGGTAGAGTTCTGTGAAAGGCAGAGATGGTTTGGACAGATCACCTTGAATCTACTCGTCCATTTGATGGGGACTCACTGCTGGCATCCAATGTGCTAGGCATAGACAAGGTCCCTCCCACAGCTTGTGCTCTTTAACGGTAAATGGCTACACACAGATACATTATACAGTAGCAGCAAAACCCCAGGAAATCCAGCTCAGTGGAAAGGCTGAGAGACCCTTGTGAGGATGTGATGTTCAGCACAGGCTGTATACACATGTTAACAAGAAAAGAATATTTAAAAATACGTCTGAAGGTGCAAAGAAAACTGACCCAGGCTAAGTTACATGCGGGCACTATTATTTCTTCTCAGGTTCTACGTTGGGGGAAGCAGCCAGCCAATCAGAGTGGGCCGATATCCAGAAAAAAATCATCCCATGGGGACACAGTGCTCTGGAGTCAGAACTGGAGCTTGCGTTTCAGGATCGGGCTGCCAAGCTCGGAAAGTCCATTAGCAGACTGATCGTTGTGGCCTCACTCATTGACAAGCCAACCAACCTGGGAGGTAAAGTCATCTACCCTTTGTGGCTGGCTGTTCCACACACAGTCTTCCAGGCAGGCTTCAGAGGAAAGACTGGGGTAGTGTGAAACCTGTGACATGCTGGAGACAAGACTTGGTAACAGGCCATTCTGTACAGGGCTGTGCAGGACCTGTGAGGTGTTTGGGGCTGCAGTACTTGTTGTCGGCAGTCTCCAGTATGTCAGCGATAGACAGTTCCAGCACCTCAGTGTCTCTGCAGAGCAGTGGCTTCCTCTGGTGGAGGTAGGTGTGAAGTCACTTATTGGATTCTGTATTTGTGAAAATGTTTTGGCATGGTGTCTTTGTGCTTCAGTACTGAGTTCCGGGTTTAGTCTTTGACCTGCAGTAGTATGGCAGTCCCCGTAGCTGCCACGCAGCAGTCTGTGATGTGGAGGAGGGAATCTTCCTGATGCTCTCTGGTGACCTGTTTTCCCTTTAAAGGCCCTTTGATGGTTGGGTTTGAGTTTTAATGCTTTGTCTGCTCTCTCATTTCACAATGGGATGATTTCATATTCTGTTCTTCTAAAATGGCCACTAAGGTGAGACCATCCCAGCTGATGGATTATCTGCAGCAGAAAAAGGTGGAAGGCTACACTGTCATTGGTGTGGAGCAGACAGCACAAAGCTCCGACCTGGCCCAGTACAGATTCCCTGAGAAGTCGCTGCTGCTGTTGGGGTGAGCCGATTCTCTGGTCCATGTCTCTTATCTAGGTTGTTTTATGACTTACCCAGGTTCCTGTTACACAACTTTCTATGAGCTTATGCATTTATGGGGACTCCTCTGGTTTTCCTTTTCTCATTTGGCTATTAGTAAACACGAAATTGATCTTTGTAATGCCCTTACTTACTGGAACCCAGGTTGACTTCATTTATCTGTCTCCTATAGTAACATTCAGGACTCCTAAAAAAGTAACAGTAAAAGGTACTTGCCTATATTACAGGGAAACTAACATGTCTTGCTCTGTTTTTTCTTCTGTAGAAATGAGCGGGAAGGAATCCCAGCCAACCTGATTCAGCAGCTGGATGTCTGTGTAGAGATTCCTCAGCAGGGCATCATCCGCTCACTAAATGTGCACGTAAGCGGGGCTCTGCTGATCTGGGAGTACACCAGACAGCAGCTGCTTGGGTGTGCAGGGCCACCATCCTGAGAACTTGGCCTCACCTGTGATCTCTCATGGTGCTATGGATGGTGACTTATAACCTTCTGGACTAACGGAGTGTCCCGAGATTATCTCCATGTCTCTAACCTTGCACCTCAACCTTCTTATGTGCCTTAAAGTATATCACTATATACACTGTCCCCCTTTTAGCTAACCTTTTAAAATAGGAATGTTAAAGATATGTTCTTCCTAGGAACTGGTATTGCCAGGCTGGCAGAACTGAAGTTGTTACTTATGAGCACCTATGACCTGTTTTGAAGCAGCAGCAGCCTCTCCCCGCTGTTAGGCTCCTGTGTATTCTTGCTGAGAGAATACATGTGGCAAGATCCGAATCAGCTCCACTGATGTTCTTTATCCTCAGGTCGTAGGCTTCATTTCCAAAGCCACCAACTGAGCCTTCAATGTTCGTGTTAGGCTTAAATGAGATTTGTCCTATACGGTTGTGCTCTGATGGTGGCTGGAAATGTCTGAGGACTATCATCACTCCCGCGTTGTTGAGCCACTCCTGTGAACCCCTACTGAAACCAAGAACGAAACCCATGAATGCTTTCTGTTCAGATAAGTGCATTATTTAATGGTAATCAGTATCATCATCCAGCAAGGAACTTGTTATCCCTGGAGCCCTTTCAAGTAATACTCAAATTTCTCCTCAAGTTTTGATCTCCACAGCCCCACTTCATCCAGATGCCACTCCTGTGGGCTGAGATAACCAACATTATTGGTCTGGCTTCTTTAAGGTAGCAGAGTGCATTCCCAGCTCATCCCGGTCTTTGCTTGTGTTGTTGATATTCCATCCATCACTGGGATATAGTACTTCATCTGAGTGGTGCTGCAGGTCTTACTTCAGTCCATTTGGTGAGGCACCTAGGAATGGGGCTGGTGGGTCGAAGGTCGGCATGTTTGACTGAAGACCTCTGCAGAGGGCTTTCCTAGTTTACAGTATCACCAAGAGTGACTTGTTCTATCTGCATCCTTGTCATCACGTGGTATTGTCAGACTTTAAGCCAGTCTAACCAGTATCTAGTGACACATCAGTATGGCATTATTTCCCATCATTCTAAGCTTTAATGAGAAGGAGGCTCTTGTTAGGTATTTGGTCTTCTGTCAAATTTTCTTTTGAAAAATGTATGAATATATAATTTGCCCACTTTTTAAACATTAAGAATCATGAGAGGTTTTTTTGGATTTAAGTTCTTTAAGCCATTTGTGAGCCCATCCTTGGGCGTTTTCTCAGTCATCTTGGAATAGACCTAGTTATCCCTTCTCAGTCTACGTATTTATTTCCTCTTTGTCTTACTGAACTAGGTAGCAACCCAGGTATTGTCTGATCACCGAGGACATTTGAACAAATGTTTTATTATATATAACCCATTGATTAGTTAAGGCTTCTTCCAACTTCATCGTGTAGTGTCTGTATTAAAATACTAACTACCAGAAGCACACATAACAAGTAACCTATCTTCATCTTTATTTATGGGCAATGATATTTGCCTACTATGCAGCTTTTATTCCAAAGGGGGAAAGGAAGATAATGTATTTTTATAATAAACTTTTTATATAATAATTTTATGCGTTTTCTTAAAATAGATCCCTCACTGTCCTCATAGTTTGAATGATGAGATCTTCTGTTATTTGACCATTTTAGGAACTGTTGTTGACAGGGAATAAGAGCTGATGCTCACTGTGATCCAAGCTGCTTTTGTCCTGGAATCATTTCTGCAAGTCCAGAGGAATAATTTCCACTTGTGTGAAAGTCCAGAAAGAGCCTAGGAATTTTCAGTTGACTGTGAAGACTGGAATCCTCCTGCTTCAAATTTTTCCTTGAATTTTAAGTAGTCTCTTCTTTTGTCGAAATATTTTATCTATTGAGACAAAAAGGCCTGACGTTAGAGCAAATTATGCAGCTTAGGCAAGCAAAAGCACAGATTTAAATGTAACATGTTACTCATTATCAATGGTATTGAAGCAGAATTGTAGTTTGTATTCTGGAATCTTGAGTCAGGGGTCCAGTGAGCTGCTAAGAAGCCTGAAGAACCATGAGTCTATCCCTCATGGCTAGTGTCCAAATGTCCTGGCAACTTACAAGACAGTTTTATGCACACTGGAGCCTACTGGCAGCTGTTGGCCCAGTCAGGAATCTTTGTTTTACAGACGATTGTTGGTTATAGGTTCAGTGTATTGGATAAGTTATCAGCTCTGGCTTTTTTGTCAACTCTGTTTTATCTAGAAGCACACACACATCTGGGGAGACAAATGACTAACTAGTCATACATTATGAAGACTTGGGTTGATTTTTATTCACAGCCTCCTCTCTTCATGGGGTGTGATACTTGACCCAGCACCTGTAGACGGGACAAATGCAGGACCCCTCACATGTGCACTGTCAGACTAGAAAATGCTGCTTTTGTTAAAAGCCTTCAGCGTGTGTCTTAATGGACCCCCTTCCTGAGTACTACTTTCTTGTCCACTGAGAAACCATGTTCTCTAGCACAGCAGGCAGATTTGTTCCTTAAAGTTTCATCTGGAAGAATGTAACACCCTCCTGCCCAGAGTATCAAAGGCACCTTCACAGAGGGGCAGCAGGCCTGACTGCCAACCCAGGTGTAGTTTCTGAACACGATGTTCAATCTTTAACTTCATGGGAAACAGGACCTCAGTGCAGAGTGGGTGAGGAACTGTTTGTATCCAGCTCCACTGAGCCTGTCACAACAGGGCTTTATCTGAAGCCTCATCCTTCCCCTTAAGTCCCTTTGGTTTGATGTCCTCTGCCCCTCTGTTGTATTTGACAAGGTATTCATAAATCTGTCTGTCTTGAACTGATTGCACAAGAATGGGTGTTATATAAAAAGAATATGATATCCCTCCCATTTTGTGGCCAATTATTATTGTAACATTTGTCAGGAATCAGACCCCCAAGAGACAATTACATTTAAAGGTTTAGGCATTCCATTCCATCCCAACTTATATGGGGTGGGTCTGAGAAGTCAGCTCAAGAACTTTGGGGTATTCCACCAGGGCCCCCAGCACCCTTCCCGTCCTGGAAGAGGCAGGTTAGAGATCACATAGGCTGGAAGGGAGGGGCTGACTAAGCCCCTGCTACCTCATTCCCTAAAGACCAATCAGTTTAAAAGTCACACTGTTCTGCCAATCACATTGTACCTACTGGCTGCTGCTCTAAAAAACGGTATAAAAGGTCCCTGAACAGGCTGTGCGGGGTGGAACTCTGCTGCCTTGGTGTGTAGGACCACCCCAGCATGCTGGATCAATAAAAATTCCTCTTGCATATTGCAGTGATCCCTGACTCCACGTGTTTACTCGGGGGTCTTCAGTAAGTTAAGGCTCCGCAGAGTCTTACAGGCCAAGCCGTATCTTCGACAGGACTGATTGAATGGTCAGAACTTGAGTGACTGTGGAAAGGTTTGATTGCTGCCAGGTCTGTCTTTAGCTCTCTTAATCTCTTGCTCTCCTCTGTGACTGACATAACACCCTGGTGACAGGTGAAACCTTTTGTAATCTTTTAACAGACCACTAGCTTCCAACCAGAAGGCTAAGAATATCATCAGACAGCAGAGACTTCTTCCTTTGCTATAACTTCCCTGATGTTTCCACCCTTTGTTCCCGTCTATAAGATGGCATGAAACTTCTGCCATGTGGTATTTAGGGGAAACCTCAGTTTCTCTCCTAGCCAGGGCTCTGGGTGGCTGGTGCATACACAGGTTCAGCCACCCTGATTCTCTTGTCCCTGTACAGTACAAGCCTACATCTTTCTCAAAGGACCTTAGTTCAAATCCCCTCTCCACTTAAGTGACTGCCTCATCCTGGAGAAGGTTTTCTCTTCTCTGATGAAACTTTTTTTGCAGCCCCAGCTGCATAAATCTGGATGCAAGACCTCCCAAGACTGAATAAAAAATCCTAGCGAATAAATCCAAGTGTCTCCCTCAGAACACATTCCCATTCCATTTCCTGCCCACCCTCTCACACAGGTGTGTCTTTGGACACACCCCTCAGTCTTTATAGGACTTGACAGGCTGAGACAAGGTGAAGAGAGCAAAGAACTGATACTGAATGAGCCAGACTGCTGAGTATGACGGAGCTTGAGGAGAGGGGCTGTAAGAAAGAATATCAGAAGTCACAGCACTGTACCACCATGTCCCTTCTCCAGAGTCTGGTAGCGCGCTGTCATTTTCTCCACTAATACTAACTGGTGACTTCCAACGCGTGACCTTGTCCCTCAAAACCTACCCTAAGGTGAGGGTGCGCGCAGGGACTTGTTGCAGCCCCGGGGGACTTACCCACTGCTGGGGGCAGCTGGCCTCGAACGAGCTCCTCAGCTTCTGGCACCGGGCCGCGTCCTCCGCGTTGTCGTCCAGGCAGCGCCAGTACAGGTCGCGCGCGCCCCAGCATGCCTGCCTTTCTTTCATGGACGGGGCTGCCATTCCTGCAGGGGTCACGCGGGAAACCACGTGACATGCGACCCGGGGATCAGCCCACGTGGGAGCGCGGTGTGGACTGTGCTCCCGTGCGGCAGTGTCGCCCTGCGGGTCCACCAACTGCACAGTGAAACTCACTGGAAAATAGCCTGTCGCGGATTGACCTGTCTCGTCCGCCGTCTGCAAATGGGAAGGCGGGATTTCCGGTTGAGTCATTTCCCTGGTGGGTAATTTCCGCCACAGGGGGCGTGGCTTATGGGCGGAAACTAGTGTCTGATTGGTACCACACTCGCAGAGGAGGACCCAGAGCGGGCGGAGGTGGCTGAGCTGGCTCCGTGCTCTCTTCTCAGAGAATGGTGAGAAGGAGCTATAGCTCGCCAGAGTGTGCCGACTCCGGGTGAGAGAGAAGCTGAGGTTGGCCATGCTGGAGGCTCCCTGTGCCTTCCTTAGGGCCATCCTAAGGAAGACTTACACCAGTCCAGGAGAGCCAGCCGCACAACTCAACAGCTCCAGTTCACAGCTCTGTAGGTTTTTGTGATTCTAAGCACCGCCATAAATAGACGCCAGGGGTCTAAGGACTGTAACAGGAATGGCTTTACCTTATCAATGTCAGTTTATAAAAGATAGAGCATTACACGTCAATATAGCTGATGGCTGTAAAAAAGAATGAAAGAACCTTAGATGAGTAAAGTTGAAAAATGTAAATATATTTTAAAGAGTTGTTTATCTTATCAATATGGCTGCAGTTATGAATGTGTACCACATATAGGTATATCAAGAGCAGGCATGAATGAAATGGGAAATAAAAGCAGTGATGTTCAGACAGCTACAGCTGTCTGTATATTACTTCCTGACTCCATGATCAAGAATTCATTGGTAGCTGGAAACTGACCATGATGCAATGCTCACTGTGCAAAAAGCAAGCCAGAATTCTGCGTTTGTCAAGTCTGGAGCCAATTTACTGACACACAACTGCATCAAACATTGAGAAAGGAAAGCCAAGTTGAGGTTTGGTTGGGGTTTTTTGTTTTGTTTTGTTTTGGGTTTTTTTGGAAAAAAAGAGAATAAAGCCAACATCTGGTGAGAGAAATTAATGACAGTAGCAATTTCAGTAATGAAAGCTCTGTAGATGACAATAAAGTTAGAGGATCTTATAAACAGCTGAGTGCAAATAAAATTTAGCAAAGTGTACAGATTTCCAGAGAGATGGTGCTACTAAGAAATTTAAATCTGCACTGAAAATCTTTCTACAGACAAATTCCTCTCTTTAATACGATTCTACATATATACATATATATACACACACATATATATACATATATATATATATATATATATATATATATATATATATATATTAAGGATTTATTTTATGTACAAGTACACTGTAGCTCTCTTCAGACACTCCAGAAGAGGGCATCAGATCCCATTACAGATGGTTGTGAGCCACCATGTGGTTGCTGGGAATTGAACTCTCAGGACCTCTGGAAGAGCAGACAGTGCTCTTAACCACTGAGCCATCTCTCCAGCTCTCTACCTGTATTCTTGCTACTGTTAACTTGTACTAGTTACAGAATCTCCCAAACTCTGAAATACCAAACTCTTTGGAACTCATTGATTTAAAAGAGAGAGGGAAGGAGAGGGGGAAGAGGAGGGAGGGCGAGAGAGAGATATAAAATGTGATAACTCTTTGTATTTATCACTTAACTAAGAGGTTTTGCTGTAGGATTAGTGTATATGATTATGGAGGCCATCTGAGTCTTTGTTGAGGGTGCTATACATTATACATGTATGTTTCTCAGTGCCTTTCCAGTATCCAAAAAAAAGATCTATTCAAAATTTTCGTGGACCTATATGAGGAAATATGATTTGGGGGTTGAAAAGTAATTTTTAAAAATTTATTATTTTGTATGTATGGGTTACTATGTGCATGCAGCCTTGAAAAGATTTTTTTTAGCCACAAATTCATCTATACAAAGCAAACAGCATCATAAAATAGAAAAGACAAGTCACAATGCAGACATTCAATACACTTACAAACCATAAGAATTAGAAACCTTTTTCCTGTTTTTAAGGTGCAGAAGACAGATGCAGCACTGTTGAGAAAATGAGCAGTGTATGCAGATACTGACATCCCCACTGTAACCACAGCAATATATGCAGATACTGACATCCTCACTGGTAACCA
>JADRCH010000135.1:2426936-2443705 GCA_019843965.1 Rhynchomys soricoides
GATAAATACATAAGTAGTAAAACCATAAAGGGCAGCAAAGATCATCAGAACTGTTTCTAGGACCAGGAGAGATTTGATCAGGATGGGCACACTTAGAAGCCTTTGGGTTCTGTCCTGCACCTGGGCTTGCTTTCTAAGCACTCTTTTAACCTTGCTCATGTTTTGTTTATGTTTTTCTGCATGACTGCGTGTGCCCAGTTTTTAATAGAACGAGTAATTGGCCCAGGAGAGGTGATCATTGTTGGGACTGATCTACAGGAAGATAATTATGACCATCATATAAAATATGATTATTGAATTTTAATGTGTTTACCATCTTATCTGTTCTTCCTGGCCAAGAGTCGGCAGTGTCTGGTGCTGAATACCATTCATGCAGCCACCCAGGTCTGCCTTGTCTGTGATAGGGCTGAGGCAGAGAGGAGACATATTGTCAAAGTGAGTGCACTGCAGTCGGGCTCCTGCCTTATCCCCCAGGAGATTCACCCACCAGAAAGGAATCTAGAGGTTCGAGTGGACAACGGCAATGTCCATGTTCACATTATCAAAATGTTGCAGACAACAGGGCCAGTAAAAGAACGTAAGTGCCACAAGAAGGTGTCAGGTGTGCTGTCTCCCAGCCTGGATGTGAAATGGAGAGCGGGTGAAGAGAGGTCAGGGGAAAGGGTGGAAGACAGGCTGTGCTGGCAGTTCCAGCCACAAGAAATTGTTCGAGTCACCCAGTCTGAACTGAGTGGATCCCCAAACTCCTGGTGGGCAGGGCAGGACAGACTCAGTCGTACTGAAAACAAGGGTGTTGTTTTTCTGTCGCTGCCCACAGACTTTTATTTATACTCTGTTTTTCAAAGCAGTTATCAGAGACACCTACTCAGGGACACAAATGGGCAGATTCCTTTGACTCCAGTGTTGCTACACACCCTGCTCAACACATCTGTCCTGGTGTTTTCCTCTTGTTACATGGAGATGTGCTGCAAGGTTCCCCTCCCCTCCCCTCCCCCCTCCCCCCCCTTTTATTTTCCTTGGTGAGTTGATCTAACCTCGCAGCTTCAGTTACTATTTCCATTAGAATAGCAAGGCATGACCAGGTTTGGACCTTAAAATAAACATTCCTTTTTCAGGTCCCCAGTGGGCATCTCTACTAATTTGTTTTTGAAACATCCGCACTGGGTCTGTCTATTCATCTCCTGTCTTTCATCTATCATTTATCCCCTATTATTAAACCGTCCAGTGACTCTCCATCCCTATTATTTGTGCATATCTAGCATCTGTTGTTGCTGTTTCTACTTTTGTCTCTGTGTATCTAGCCGGCTATTAATTATGCATGCATGTACATTATGTGTATGTTTTTACCCATTCATTCATCCAGTCATTTCAATAGCTTGCATTGTGCTGTTTACTCAAACCCACAAATGCTGCCGGTCTGACATTATCTGTTGGTACTGAAAGCAGCTGATTTACAGCATACCACCTACCTGACTCTGGTCTTTACTACTTTTCACATTTATTTCTGGCACTTGTTGCTATGGTTTGGATATGGTATGAATGTGCCCCTCTAAGGTTCAGGTGTTGAATGTTAGGAAGTGGTGTGACATTTAAGATGTGGGGCCTGGTGGAATGCTGCGGGGGGTTGGGGGGGCAGAGGAAGCCCTGAGCAGATGAAGTCAATGTGTGCTGTTGAGGCAGAGTAAAGAACCACAGAACCTCCAACCCATGGAGGAATGTCAAAGCGTTCCATCTTGATGTATGTGCGAGTGTGGATGGTGTGTGCAGGAAATGTCCACTGTAGCTCCCCACCCAGGTATTTACAGCTCAAAAGACTGTGACCCTACAGAGACTCTTACTCTTTAAACCTGTCCCTTTGATCCAGTCTTGTACTTGCCTCCCAGTTGATCCGAGTGATGACTTTGCCTCTCTGTAAGTTACAATAATAAACACACTGAGTTTTCTCCATCTGAGAACCCAGTCCAGCACTCTGTCTATGTGTCTGTACGTGCAGCTGTCTGTCAGTTCTTCATCCCTTCACTGCACCAGTCAGGTCCAACTCCCTGGATCCTTGATGGACACAGCAGAATGCCGTCAGGTCACTTGGTAGGTACATTGACCTATTGAGGGATGAAGGCAGCTCTCATGAGTCCCTGGGTGGTTCTCTCAAGTGAACAATTGTAAGAGAGAAAGACTAACCCTCCCTGTTCCAGCGCCATCTCTCACCTGTGATCTTTCCCTTCTATCCGCCATGGTACAGAGCACACATCTGACACACCAACCGACCTGACTTTTAGTGTCCCACACTGTCAGCTAAATAAACAGCTTTCTTTACGGATTACATTGTATTTTGTTACAACAATGGAAAATGGACAGGTGCAGTCCTAACGGCTCACAGCTGGCTCTTTGGGCATGTAAACAGTGTTGTGTTTCAACGAGTAGCTTCCTTCCTCATTCATATTCCTGGGCTTGAATTTCACTAACTTGGCAGCTCTTCGCATTCACTCACCCATCTTCTGGAGCATTTCCTTGCTGCCTTTGTCCCCAGTCCTTTTATTTTCCTCCTTTTGTGTCATTCGGTTTTAGTTTTAGCTCTTAAACACAGAGTTCAGTGCCTTCAAAACTCTTATGTGAGAGTCTCTGACCTTTTTTGTTTGTTCTTATTTTTTGACAGAGTCTTGTGTATTTCTCACACTGGCCTGTGTAGCAGGCTGGCCTTGAACTCCTGATTCTCCCGACTCCACTTTCTAAGTGTGGGGATCACAGACCTGCCTGAGCACAATTAACCCTGTCCCTGTTCTTTGCGGTGACTGTGACCTATCTCATTTTCACTGACTCTGGAAATGTTTGAAATTATCCCAGCATCTAGCTGGGTTCTGATAGGTATCAGGCAGGAGTTTGAAGAGTCCATATTGCTTACAGCTTGTATGTAGAAGTTAGGAGTCATGCTGAGACAAACGGATATCCATAGGACAACATTAAAAGCATTAGTGTTTAATAACTAAAAATCGCCAAATATCAAAGTTGTCTGAGTTAGATTAATATTGCCATATCTAAGAGTCTTGTCATTGGGCCACCAATATTTAAAAATGTGATAATTTATCTGGAGATACATGTTTATTCTTCAAAATATGTTTTCCTTCATTTTAGAAAAAAATTTATATGGCTAAAAGAAAGTTTCACACAAATCTAAAATAATAATAATAATACTAAATAATAATGTGTTCGAAGTACTTAAAACTCATACATTCAGAGAAATATAAATTGAAGCAAATGTAAACTGAAAAATTTCAAGTTTGATACATATCTTTATATGATAAAATAGTCAAACAAATCATCAAAATATAAAAGGCAAAATGGACAATAAAACCAGTTTGTGAAATGAAAGAGAATAAAATAAAATAAAATTTTATGTAGAATTTTATGAAATTTAGTCAAATATTAGATATTTTTGTTAAAAACATCTAGACCTTCACAGGCACTTTGAAAAATGTTATGATGTGTTTGCTCTTGCAGTGCCTCCCTCCCAAGGCACCTGTTGTGGACATCACAGTACCAGCATACCCGCAGAACCCTGGCTGCTGACCTCCCATTGCCCCAGCTCTTTCTGAGCAGAACCGCTCTCTCAGGAGGGAGTCCACAGCCCAGCATTGTCCTGCTCTGGAGCACCGAGTTCGTCTGCAGCCATGCAGGATATGAGACCAATCGTACCCACACTCACTTAGTAGACACTTAATCCTGTAGTTTCATCTCCTCTGTGTCTTTTCTACCCTCTGGAACCCTTCAGCATTTCTGACCTTTCAATTTTAGGGACCTGAGGTGGGAGAGGAAATAAGTGCTTAAGCTCCCATCTCAAGTTAATCTCTTTCTAAAACACTGTAGAGATGCTGACAGGAAACAGCTGCCCAGCGTTAGGGCTGAACATGGTGAGCAGGTGAGGCAGCGACACTCCCCCTCCACAGGCTCAGGCTGCCCACTCTGCCCCTTCTCTCATGGTCTCCCCATTGTGGCTCCATGCTTGCCACCACCCCACCCCAGTACCCAGCATGCTATTTCTTCCTACTGTAAATAAAATGGGCCCACTCCTATAGTCCACCTGTCTCCTTTCTAGCCACAAACCACACAGTTAACGTGAACTTCTTCACATGTACGGCAATGACTTGGTTCCAGAATGAGGGCAGTTAATGAGAATTCGAACCATACATGTGAAGCCCCATACTGCCAGCCCACATTAGAGCAACTCCTTTAGTGTTTTGTCACCGTATCAAGGTAGTGGCCTCATGACTAGAAGCTAGAGCACTGTCCTCTTTGGGTGGTGAAACCGTGTACAGTCAGCTCTAGGCTCTGAGTGTATTTGTGCTTATTCTATTTTTAGTCAACCACAAACCCAAGACTTGAGCTTTCATTCCATTTCATTTTTCTCAAATTGCTTTGGACAGAAAGGATTTCAAGTATTTATTTATTTGATCTATAACTGCTTCAAGAAACTGACTAATTGAAACAGCTCCTGCCTTACATTTGGAAGTTAATCAGAGGATGCCTGAGATGCTAAATCTTTTAAGTTCAGACTCCATTTTAGAGAACCTGACCTAAGTTTGAACTCAGGTAAACAAACAACACACTAGTATCTAGCATTAGCTTCTAAGGTGCCTTCCCAACAAAACCCAAGCCTAGCTCTGGTCTCTAGGCTAATCCCCAACAAGACCAGTGCTTCCAGGTTCACCCTCAACAAGACCAGTGTCTCCAAGTTATTCCCCCAACAAACCTGCACCCATAGGTTACAAGCTTACCCCCTGCCTAACGACCATCAATGCACAGGGGAGCAGAATTTAAGTTTGTGATATGACTTCCAGCACCAGCCAATTATGTTAAAGGCCACAGTAGCTTTCCAAATTGATGCTTGCACATGTACTCCCTGCTTACTGCTTACTATAAAGCCATGCTCTGATAAATATTCAGGGCTTCACCCCCCAAAACCGTCCTGCTCGACAGCAGTGTGTTGGGGTGGGGGTGTGAGGAGGGAGACACTGAGCTAGCTTGAATAGAATAAAGAAGACCCTGCTGTGAGTTGCATCAGATTGGCTCCAGTCTGCTTTCTGAGGATCCCTAACATTTCCCTAGCACTACAGGACCAAGTTGCCAAGACTACTAACACAGGCAACAAAGACAGTGTCTTAGGGTTTTACTGCTGTGAACAGATACCATGACCAAGGCAACTCTTACAAAAAAAAAAAAAAAACCAACATTTAGTTGGGCCTGGCTTATAGATTCAGAGATTCAGTCCAGTATCATCAAGGCGGGAACATGGCAGCATCCAGGTAGGCATGGTGCAGGAGAAGCTGAGACCTCTACATCTTCATCTAAAGGCTGCTAGTGGAAGACTGGCCTCCAGGTAGCTAGGGTGAGGGTCTTAAGCCCATGCTCACAGTGACAGACATACTCCAACAAGGCCACACCTTCTAATCCTACCACTCTCTGGGCTGAGCATATACAAACCATCACATTCCACTTCCTGGCCCCCATAGGCTTGTTCAAACATAAGTCCATGGGGGCCATACCTAAGCATAGCATAATGCAAAATACATTTAGTCCCACTTCCGAAGTCCTTCTAGTCTATAGCAGTCTCAACAATGTTAAAGTCCAAAGCTCAAAGTCTCTTCTGAGATTCATCCAATCACTTACCTGTAATTCCCAAAGAAAGACAGGAAACCAGCTGGGCAAACTCCAGACTCTGCATCTCCAAGGCTGATGTCAAAACAGTCTTCAGATCTCTAACTCATTTTTCATCTGTTGATTGCAACAAACTTCTTTCTCCTGGGATGGTTCCACTCCCTTTTAGCAGCTTTCCTCAGTAAATAGCCCATGGTTCTGGCATCTGGAATATCTTGGAGTTTCCAATGCCACTTCAATGTTACAGTTTCTTGTTCCAGTGTCTGGGATACACACATGATCTTCTGGCCTCCTCCAAAGGGCTGGCATCACTTGTCCAGCTCTGCCCTCTGTAGCACTCTAAACTTAGGTTGATCCCTTCCACTGCTGCTGCTGTTCTTGATGATCAGTCTATGGTACTGGCATCTCTAATACACTGGGGTCTTCTGTTGCAACTAGGCTTCACCAATAGCCTCTCATAGGCTCTCTTCGTGGTGCCAAGCCTCAACTCCTTTGCACTACCCCTTCAGTCCTGGGTCATCAACTACAACTGAGGCTGAACCTTCACCAATAGCCTTCCCTGGCTTCTCACAGGGCCAAGCCTCAGCTGCTTGACATAACCCCTTCATGCCTTCAAAACCAGTACCACCTGGGTGACTCTTACACATTACCAAGTACAGCTGCAGCACGAGGTACAACCTTGGCTATCTCTGGAACATAGCTTCTTTGTGCTCTCAGAAAACACTCCTCAGAAGATTTCACCTCAGTGTTGCTGGTCTCTTCTTAATCACCACTAATTTCTTAGCTCCAGCTCACCAGCACCAATTGTCCCAGTAGTTTCCTTCTCTTGACTCTAAAGTCAGAGCCAAATGACCAAAGCTGCTGAGTTCTGCTGCTTCCTGGGGCTGGAACATGGCCTCCTTGTTCTATTACATTATCACCAGCTTTCTGTTTTCAAACTCCTTCACTGCCTAAGCTTGGCTGTCCTGGAACTTGTTCTGTTGAACCTTGAACTCAGAGATCTGCATGCCTGTCTCATGGGATTAAAGGTGTGCACCACCATGCCTGGACTTAAACCTTTCTTCACCTAGCACTTGATCTGTCCCAGGCTGGTCTTGAACTCAGAGATATGCCTGGCTTCTCTTGATATTAAACAGGTGTACCACCATGCCTGGATCTAAATTTAGCTGGGTAGGATCTTGCCCCGAAATCCCACTCCCATAATCTGCTATCACCTAGAAGATAGGATTGGGCTCCATTTCACTTCCTGGTGCCCTTTAATACTCGAACCATAAATTTTATATTTTTTCTTTTTGGCTTTCTATGCTTGTTTAAAATGTTCTTCATAAGACTTAACCAGAGAACAAAGTCTATGATGGGTGTTTCTGAGACTTCCTTTGTCAATGCAATTAATCTGAGTCTCTTCACCTTAGCCTCAGGCAGACTCTTCAGACAAGAGAAAAGCAGCCACAATCTTCACCAAATACCACAAAAACAGTCTCCGGGCCGCATATTGAAATTCTCCAGTGAAACCTCTTGGGCCAGGTCTGCACAGTTCAAATCCCTCTCAATAACAAAGTCTTCCATATTCCTACTAGGATGTCCCATTAAGCCCCATTTAAAGCATTCTACTGCTTTCCAAATCCAAAGTCCCCAAATCCACATTCTTCCACACAAAGGCATGGTCAGGCCTATCACAGCAATACTCCAGTCCCTGGTACCAACTTCTGTCTTAGTTAGGGTTTTACTGCTGTGAACAGACACCATGACCAAGGCAACTCTCAGGTTCAGAGTATCATCAAGGTAGAAGCAGGGCAGCATCCAGGAAGGCATGGTGCAGGAGAAGCTGAGACCTCTACATCTTCATCTGAAGGCTGCTAGGGGAAGACTGGCTTCCAGGTAGCTAGGGTGAGAGTCTTAAGCCCAAGCTCACAGTGACACACCTACTCCAACAAGGCCACACCTTCTAATGCTGCCACTCCCTGGGCCGAGCATATACAAACCATCACAGACAGTTCAGCCGGGTAGACTTGAGAGACTGGTAACTATTTTATGAAAAAAAAATTATAGCACTTGGGTTGAGCCTTAGAAGATGAATAGAGTTTTCAGAGAAGGCGAGAGACAAAGCAATTGAGGTAAAAGGAGACTCCCATCTCATCTCGGTCAGAATAGCAGTAATCAGAAAAAATAGCATGCTGGTGAGGATGCAGACTGGAGGGAGCTTTTGCAGGCACAATGGAAATCAGTATGGTAGGACTTAAAGAAGCCAAACAATGGAGCTTTCAGACGGCCGAATCTACCACTTCACAGTATTTACCCCAACACTTCCAAGTCAGCATACCACAGAGATCTCGCACATGCATATTTACTGCACACTATTTACAAAAGCTAAGTATGGGCCAACCCATGCATCCAACCACTGAGGAATGGATAAGGACAGTGTGTGCACATGACAGAATCACTTTCATCCACAGAGAAGGGGGTTACATGGTTAGTAGGTGAATGGATGAAACTGGAGTCCTACTAAGTACATTGCATCCATCTCAGAAAGATCCATTCTTCATGGTCTCTCATTTGTGCTCTAGACTTGACAGATACATAGAATCGTATGTACTGATGGATGGCTTGCAAACAAATGTGAAATCAGGGCAAAAGGGCTGATGAGAAGGAGATAGGCTCAAAGATATTTTGTACTTGCACAAAAATGCCTTACATAACTGACTTTGTCAGCTTTCCGTTGCTGTGGTCAACACCGTCGGCTCACAGGTTACAATCCATTGTTGAGGGAAGTTCAGGGAGGAACTCAAGGGGGGCAGGGAACTGAAGCAGATACCACAGAAGAAAGCCAGTGAGGGCTCGTTGTCTCTGGTTTGCTCAGCTACATTTCTTAAGCATCCCCAGCCCACCTGCCTAGAGATGACACACTGCCCACAGTTATCTGAGCCCTCCTGTGTCAACTAGCAATCAAGAAATTGACCACAGACATGATGATCTGGGCTACTCTTCAGGTGCAGTTACCTTTTTCTAGGTATATGCCAAGTTAGCTTATGAAGCTGTAACAGTAATGTCTTATAATACCTTTTTATTTTAAAAAAAAAAAATCAATGGAACAGTGGCATTTAGTCTTCTTGGACTTCAATAATAAAACTACCATAAATGACAGCTTATAAATGTAATTTATTTCTCACAGTTCTGAAAGCTGAAATGTTTGAACTCAGGTAAGAGACTGCTTAAGGCATGCCCTCCATAGCTGTGTCTCTCCCCACACACATTGCTGAATCTGTACCCAGACTCCAAGGGTGCCAGAGTAGAGAGGTTGAAATGTTACAACAGATCCAGAGCCTAACCAAAATTTATCTTGGGCTGTCTTTAGACTCCTTGCTAGCCACTTACTGCCCACCTCTGTGTCTGATATAACATTTTTTATCAATATTCTGTGAGTCCTGTGGAAAGTACAAACAGATCTCCAGATTCCAACAACCAAAAGACTGTCATCGAGTAGAATCTGAGGCCAATACATGCAGTTTCCTTGCTATAAGTGACCTACTTGATGGTCCCACCAGTGGCTTTGAAAAGTGTCTTGATTTATGGCTTCCTTCATTCTGTTATGATCAAAACTTCATGAAAAGGTTAACACACTGGAACATGGAATTTAGAATAAACTGAATCTGTGTTCCTGGGCCATGGTCACTCATAATTGGCTCCAGAATAAAGTATCTCTTATCTCCTTTGAGACAAGAGTTTTTTCTTTCTTTTTTTCTTTTGTTTTGTTTTGATTTTCATTTATCCATTGACATGGATAAATGTAACTCTTAGAGTCACTGCTGTCGCTATTAAGACCTGAAAATTTTACAAGATCGGAGATGTGTTTGTTTTAATTTATTGGAGTAAAAATGAAAAATTTCTGATGTGGCATAGGGAAATAAGGCAATTTCAATGTGGCTAAGAAGTATGATTTGTTTTTGTCTAAGTAGACCTGAATGTCCTGAAAATTTAAAATAATCATCTAAGTGTGCCAGCACGGGCCCTTAGTTGCCGTGGCAATAGAACAGGTTTCCATGGAAACTCATGGGTCTGTATCGAAGAAATACCTTGATTTTTAATGGTAGGAATGAGCTTCATCTAAGGAGTACCTAATCTCACTGCAGGCTGCTTAGTCTCCTCTGGTCACAGAGCTCATATCTGTGAATGACCTTTTACTGTAGAGAAATGAAAGATGCATATTTCCTAGTTAAATTTTACTATGCAGTGACCAAAGGGCAGCTAGTTTTTAAAGGGGTCCCGCATGTTAGTGTACATTTTCTTCCAAGGCCCCGGATTCTCTGCATCATCACCTTCTAATGTCTTGCCTTCGACACAGAAGCAGGGAAGGGATATGTGATTGATGCTGGCCTCATGGACCCAGGGCTGAAGAATGGGCTGGAGGGAAGCAAGATGAAGCAGACAGACAGACATTCATGGAATCCCACTTGGTACCATCCAGTCTTTGACTGGGGCAACAAGTCAATATCCTAGGTCCAGCTCCTTCGTGAGCTCAAGCCTTAATTTCAAACATTGATTGTCTGGTGCTGTCCAAGGTGCTGAAGCTTAGATTCAGTTGGGGGGAAAGCCCCCCCCATAAACACACACACACACACACACACACACACACACACACAGTGCCATAACTAAGAAGCTCACATAATTTAAACCGCATGGTACTAATTAAAGAATTACGTGGGACGGGGTCATGGGGAGTGATGGAGAATGCTATTTTGTAGGTGTGAGAAATCTTTGTGATGAATCCCAGAGGAGCTAAGAGAACAGGTATCAGGGACAGTGTCTTCTGTGCGGAGGGACAGCCCAGCCTGCAGTGGTGGAATGTGAATGAGGGTAGCACAGTATGTGCTGGGAAGGCTGTGGTACTCAGCATCACTCGGTGGATAGAATTTCATCATCTCCCCTGACCATATCTCCAGCCCAAAGCTTCACCCAGGGTTCTAATTCACTTAATACCCATAAACAGTTAATATAACCTCTGAAGTGATCAGTATCAGCTCAGGACACCCAAAACCAAGTTCTCAGAACAAAGGAGATTGGTTTGCCCCGGAGGGACAAAGGGCAGAGAATAAAAGACAAAGACCAGATAGAGGACCAGAGAGAAGGGGAAGGGAGAAAAGAGAGGCGGGAAAGCGGCATTTGTTCTGGAGAGGGTAGGACACCAAGGACTGCCGCTGGCTAGAGAGGGGACAGACGTGGTGGTTTACTGACAGGGTATGTCGCCCAGGTACTAGACATTTTTGCTAATCTAGTCCTGTAGAAACTGTCCTCATCTCTGTTCAGACAAAAAGGACAAGGTAGACTAGGTCACACGGCCATTTCCAAAATGAAGTTCAGATGAGCAGCCAGCTCTCCTACTCACACCTATGCAGGCTCTTAGGACCTGGCTTAATTGACAAAAATTCCTGAAACATAAGCTTAATTCCCTGAGGTTTAGATAGTCTGTTAGTTCCATCCTCCCTATGAAGCATGCTGTGTCCCCAACAGGAACCCCTTTAGGAAAGGTTCACATGGTATCATTGTCCTGAACCAGGGTTTGAAGAGGCCAATCTGGACCCAGCATTTTACTGCCCATTCACTCCCCATCCCTGCCCAAGTCTGTGGCACATTGAAGAACGCCTGTGTGGCCGTGTCTCCTTTTCCATTTCAACTTGCCACTACCTGGTCCAAGTGCGCATTCTCTGCCTCAATCCCTCCGTCGTCCTCCTCCTCTTCCTCCTCCTCCTCCTCCTCCTCCTCCTCCTCCTCCTCCTCCTCTTCCTCCTCCTCCTCCTACTCTCCATTAAGAAGGCAGCCTGCCTTCACTCAGGTTGTGCTCAGAAATGTCTGGCTGTGCTCATTACCTAGATTTTCAAGAAACTAAAATCTCTGAAAATGTATTGGCTACTGTTAAAGGTTTTGGGCTGGAAAGATAGATCTATGTTCTCTAAGATGGGGAAGATACAGGGATAAGAGATTTGAAGGAAATCAAGAAAAGCTTTGCACATATTAGTATGATACACTTATTGAGGATGCTAGGGTATTTAGTACATGGCTTGGGAATTTAAGAGAGATGAAAGCTTGAGATGTGCCCCTGAGACTCTCCACTCCACCAAAATGGCCTTTAAAGTAAAGCATGTTGGGGCTTCATATGTGGCCTAGTTGGTAGAGTGCTTGCCTAGTGTGTATGAAGTCCTGGGTTCAATTTCCAGCATTATATAAACTAAACTAGCAAGGTAGCAGACATCTATAATTCCAGCATTCAGGAGATGGAAATGGGAGATTTAGGGCTTCAGAGTTCTTCACTGCTACAAATCATTCAAAGCCAGCTCAGGCTATCTGAGGCTCTGCTGTTCATAACGTGCTGTATATAGCTATTTTACCTAATAGTCTGGACTGTCCAAGGCAAGTGACTATGAGAATAAGCCTAGTTGCCTGCATCCTATCTTGGGGATGACTAGATGGTATTTAGTCTAGCTCGGATGCAATGCATTGATGGGTTAGACTGGCTTCACACAGGGCTCTTCCCTGATACCAAATTTGAATATCAAGAAGGGCTTTCTAGGGGCTGCCTTGAAAGAATGACTCCAATAGGGTTTTCCCAAAGGGGTGAGTTAGCAAGCATAGCTGGAAACTATAGCAATGCTAGGGATTTGTTTTGGAATAGCAAATCAAGAATGAGAAAGAAACTGAACCAAGGACATGGCTCAGTGGCACAGTGCTCATGTCTGTCTGTCTGTCCATTATCTCTCATCCCTCATGATCATTTATCTATGGACTATGTCAATCATTTAACAATCAATCACTATCTACCTATCAATCATTTATCCATTAAATTATTCTATCCTTAATCATCCTGCCTCCAGGCTCCTGCCTTCTGATTCTTTCTGAGTTGTAAGCTTAAAATAAGTCACTTTCTCCTTAAGTTGCTCTGGCCATGGTGTTTTTAGCACAGCAATAGAAACACTAAGTTAATCCCAATTCCCACTTTGATATTAACTCACTCCCCAGGGGAGAGATCCTGGCCCAGGGATTGTCTCTTAGCCCTAGACTCACTCACAGACTTTGTCTTAATAAGGTGCATGCTCATCTGTGAAAGGAAGAGGAGGCTGCTGCAGAAAAGCTAGATTCTAATATTACATTCTTACAGGTAGGTAGGGATTCTTGCAAGAATTGTAGCTCACCAGGCAGTCTAATCAGTGAGGCCCCAGGCCAGCAAAAGACCCTGTATCAAATACACAAGATCAGAATGACGGAGGACACAGAAGACTGACCTCAGGACTCAACGTCCACGTGCATTCCTCTGCACCTGCATACATGCATAAGCGTGTACATGAGCACTTGTACACTCACCGAAACCAAAACAGAGCTGGTCTGCAGGTACTACCTATTCTAGCCTCTAGAGGGCAGGCCCTTCCCCAATGGGGTGGCCTCTGTACCATAAGCTTCCTTTAGTATTCTCCAGGTATAGTATTTGTCTGTTATAGTCTTTCCCCAGTATCCCCAGTGGTAAAAACTCTGTGGTTATCTCCTTTCCAAAAATAAATCTCCCACCCTACACCCACTTCAACTCAGGATCCCGGTATTCCAAAAAGAGTAGAGTTTTAACCTTCTCACTCCATACCTCCTGCATTTTGTAGTCATCTTTAAAAATTCATGATACATATCTATAGAACCATTCTTCTGTGTGAAGTCACGAGTATTAAGCCATGCGGCTGTCACCACCACCAGCCTCCAGAACCTTGTCATCTTCAGAGTGAAGCCCTGTACCATTAAACCCCAGTCCTCCCCAGTCCTTAGCACACACTCCTTTCCACTTTCTGGCAGAAGACAGAGCCATGCAGATCTCCGAGTTCAAGGTCAAGCTACAGAGCAAGTTCCATACTGAAACCAGAGACAGGGACTCAGAGGTACTCTGGCTGACCCAGAGCTCACTACATAGAGCAGGCTGGCCTCTAATTTGCAGTGATCCTCCTGCCGCCACCCCCTGAGTGTTGGGATTATAAGTGAGCCACACACCTATATTTCTGGTTGAATCTGGCCATCCCGGGGATCTCAAAAGTAGAGTCACAGGGCACCTGTCTGTTTGTGTTGGTCTTGCTTCCTACTACTCCAGCGCCTCCAGGTGCAGAGGTATTGCAGCAGGTGTTGATTCCTAAGGGTGAATAGCTCTCCGCCATGGTATGAGCACACCGGATTTTGTTTATGCATACATACACAAATCCACCCAAACTTCTGCCAGCCAGCCACCCACCCATTCACTTCCACCCTTTGGTTATCATGAATAACGATGTTCTGAGTGTAGGTGTGCAGATACCTTATGGAGTGTTTGCTTCCAAATCTTTTTTTTTTTAATTGAAATTTTGATTATGCTTTCCCCCTTCCCCAACTGCTGCCAGATCCTCTCCAATTTTCCACTCACCCTCCATGCCCTCTCTGTCTCTTTAAAAATCAATCCCCTACCTCCCCCCCCCAGGAACACAAAATAAAACACCCCAGGGAAACACACACAAAAAAAAAAAAAACCGGAAAGCAATTTATACAAGCAAAAGACTGATCAACGAATCAGAAAGGTTTCTAAACAAAAGCAAAATGAGACAAAAAGTTTACAAAATTACCACTGTCTTTGATTTGTGTTGGTCAATTACTTGTGAGCATGGTGCCTGCCCTGAGGCCGGTGGGTATTATAGATAGCATCTTGTTAGGGTTGAGAGCCTTTGTCTATGTTCCCCTCTCAGTGCTAGGACCCAGTCTGGCTCTTTTAACTTGTGCAGGCTTTGTACATGTTGCCAGTCTCCAGGTTCACATGTCTGTCAGTCCAGTTTCCTTGGAGACATCCATCATCCCTGGTCTTACAATCTTTTCATTTCCCTTACAGATCCTTGAGTCATGAGGGGAGGGCTTTGATTTAGGACCGAGTGCTCCAGAGTCTCTTCCTCTCTGCACATTGTCCAGATGTGGGTCTGTGTCAGTTCCCCTCCACGGCAGGAAGAAGTTTCTCTGATGGTGGCTGAACAAGCCACTGGTCAGAGTGCCTGCCTGGGGTGACCACTGGAGGCCCCTGGGCCAGAAGGGAGGGCTGAGAGAGTCAGCAGGAAAGAGCTCCCAATCTTTATCTAATTTTTTTTTTTAAAGTGTTTGTGGGTGTCATGCCTGTATGCCTATATGTGCACCACGTATGCTTGGTAACTGTGGAAGCCAGAAAAAGGTATCAGATCCCCTGGAACTGGAGTTACAGACAGTTGTGGACTGTTCTGTGGATGCTGGGAACCAAACTTGGGTTCTTTGGAAAAGCAGCCAGTGCTCTTAACAGCTGAGCTGTCCCGCGCTACGGTCTCGCCAGCAAGAACGACGCGGCACACATAGGATCCTTCTGCAGTAAAGCTTTAATGCATCTTGAGAGGGAGAGCATAAGCTTGCCACGAGTGGAGACCCAGAACAATAGAACACTCGCCCTGTATATGGGTCACAGAGCTTGCCTGGGACATGGAGCTTCCCCATTGGCTCCCGCACACCAGTCCAGATGCCGCCACGAGAGAGGCTGAGATTCTGAAGTGGAAAATTACCAGGTGCATGCGCACTAGCCTGTTTACAACTTGTCCTCGGCCGAATGTAGGCGCCATCTTGTAATGGCGGATGTGGGTGCTCAGGCGGCTCCCAACACTGAGCCATCTCCCCAGTTCCACTTTTTAAAATCAGTGAGCTAATAGGAGTAGATTTGCTATAGGTCATGTGTAGGGCTAACTTTATAGAGGGAAATGTTTGCTGGGCTGAGTTAAATGAAGTATTCGGTGGTGGAGGTGACAGGCCACCAGCTTGCCATCTGTGTTGCCTTTTGGACTTTCTGGAGCAGAGACAGGGTGATGTGACTCCTACCTCGTCTTTAGGAACCCTGCCCTCCAAAGCTCTGCACAAGACACTTGCGTCTCACAACTACCCACCACAGCTGCCTAGACACAGCTTCACCGACCCTCCTGCCTCTGCTCCCTACAGTGCTGGGGTTACAGGCGTGTGTGTGTGTGTGTGTGTGTGTGTGTGTGTGTGTGTGAGAGAGAGAGAGAGAGAGAGAGAGAGAGAACATGCACACCTGTGCATTAACCATGCTCAGCTGTTTAAATGGGTGCACACGCTTACGCAGCAGGTATTTTACCACTGAGTCATCTCCTACTGCACCATCCCTTCAGCCCCACAGACTTAGTTTCTATGTCTGTCACCATAGCAACAACTACCTTCCCTCTGGCAGCTAGGCGGACTGCACCAGGACCCTTAGTGGGAGGTGACCAGGAGGCACCGAAAGCACACTCAATACATAATTTTTTTTTTTGTTTCAAATATTTTATTAATCTGGTTGGCCAAACAAGTAATGGAAACTGAGAATATTAATTGACTAAAAAGTTCAGGTCATGAGTACCCCTTCCCCCCAGGAAACAAAAGACTCCATGGTTCCAGAATGCACCTTTAGGATATGATACCATCGCAAAATCAGGTTCCCATTTATATGTAACAATGTAAACTTCAAAAATAGTAAACTCTAAGCCCAGTCCCTCTGTACAGATCTATCACAGATAGAAGTTTCTGGCAGACCTAGATTGTGTAAGTAAACAGCCCGGCGCTTAAAAGTTTCTTAAAAAGGCTTACAGACTCAGTAAATAGTGTTTCAGTCTTGGTCTGGAAGTGAAAGCCACCAGCTGTTGCTTCCACACAGTGCACCTGCTGTGCACGCCGCAGGCCGCCCTCCGAACACACTGGCCACCGGCTTTGTCACTTTTGAACGCACATATACACATAGTTTGTGTTTGTGTTGTGTTTTTTTTTTTTTTTTAAGATTTCTACATCTAAATTATAAGACAGCGCCAGTGACATATAATGTCACCTCGCTTCACATAGGACAGAGATGCTGTAGAAGGCACTGAGTTCTCCTCATGGTCTTGTGAGACCAGACCAGCTAGGTCGGAGTTCTGTTTTCTATCATGTGACCCGGCACAGGCCTGTCCTCCATTTATCCTTCTCTGCTTCCCCTCCCATCCACCCATCTGTCCACCAACTATCTATCCACCTATATGTTTATCCATCCACCCATCCATCCACCCATCCACCCACCCATCCATCCACCTACCCACCCA
>JADRCH010000135.1:2465608-2477641 GCA_019843965.1 Rhynchomys soricoides
CAGGTGCAGCAGCAGCAGGCAGGGGCAGCAGCAGGCAGGGGCAGCAATGCAGACAGAAGAGTGGCTAGCTTGTGCCTGGGGAGGCTCTGCTGCAAGGGCAGAGCCCAGGGCAGTCTTGCTAATCAAGATGAGGGAAAATAACCATATGTTTCTGAGATGCTGTTGGAAAAATAGCAAGACAAATTAGATTTTTTTTTTTTTAAGACAAACATTTCTGCAGGAGTTGTTTGTGAAGGGAAGTAGTCAGTAGACAACCTCAGCATGTTCAAGATAATAAAAGCACCTTTAACCCCATCTTGGGATATCATTATTTTGGAGGAAATGGGATTGGGGGAAGCAGGGTGTGATGGCACAGAAGCCAGTATATTTAAGAAAGGCTCGAAGGAGAACTTCATTGAGCTAATTTAACCAAACGCCAGGGGAGAGTCTCTACCAGGCCTCCAAAGCAGGGAGAGGCAAGCCTGGAGTAAGCAGGCACGGGGCAGGAGGTACTGTTTATTAAGTACCTCCTTCGCTACTCTTGGTTTATAAAGTATGTCTAAGTAAATAAAAAAATTACTTAAACACACATACACACGAGAGAGAGAGAGAGAGAGAGAGAGAGAGAGAGAGTGAGTGTGTGTGTGTGTGTGTGTGTGTGTGTCAGGTCTCTGTGGTGGAAGCTGACATGGGGTACTCGGGAGGGGGGAGGGGGGAGGGAGAATGAAGGACCTGTTCAGATGTAAGATACGGGTGTGGAGCCCCACAGCCTGTGCTGCCCTTCGGTGATTTCCCATCATCCTCTCCTTCTTAGCGGAACCACCTCAGTGCATCCACACCTCTCCACCTGGAGACACCCACAGACGAGCAGGCATCAGCCTTAACCCGCTCTCCCCTCTCCATTCATGCATCCCACCTCTCCTCTGTCATTCTCTGGCAGCCATGACCCAGCACACGCCCCTCCCTCCGCTCACCAGACCCTGAGAGCAGCCAATCCTAACCTCCACATCGCTGATCCCAAGGGGGCACTTGGAAGCCTCTGATATCATGGTCTGTTCCTCCTAGGATGCCCTCCTGGCTTCCATCTCAGCTCGCTCCCCAAGACTCCCCCCCTACATTTCCAGTTCTAGCTTCATGTCTACTTCGCCCCTTTGGAGGTGGTGATCCATCTGCATGGCCTCCTATGTCCCTCCACCTGGAGGTATCTCTCCAGGCTTCTCTCTACAGCCTCAGTTTACTCTCTGAATAAACAGTGAACAGTTTTACCTATTCTGTGGGGCCAGAGTCCAGCTGGTTTCTTCAGCCAGTTTGGTGTGTTTGGACACCCTAACACCTTAAATCCAGCTTTCTAGAGAGCCCAACACTTCCTCTTGCAAGCCCCACTTCGGTAGTAGCATGGATCACATTCTGGTCCAGATCAGCCACCTTAGATTCACTCTCTGCTTCTCCTTTTCTTTCCTCACATCAAAGTTATCACCAAGTCCTGACGATTATTGTTCCTAATTAATTCATGCCCATGGCCACGGTATGGGTCCACGCCACTATCCCTCTCACTTGGGCCACTACCAGAGCCTACTCTAGTCTACCATCTGCAACCAAGCATGCTGCAGTCCAGGAAGACTAAAATACTTTAAAGCAAACAGACTGAGGGTTCCCATCACCTTCTGCAAAATTCCAGGCACCTCACCAGGCATGAGAGGGACATGATCCACAATGTGATTCACAAGAGAACGTGACTCGGTTCTAACAGCAGAACTGTGTCTGTTATTACCAGAAGTGAATGGCATTGTTTGGTTTTAGACCTGGGACAAGGAATTAAGGTGCATATTTTACCTATCAAAGCAGACTGACCTCCAGCTCCTCCCAGAATCCCTCAGTCCCTACCTGGCATATCATGCTCCAGACCTTGAACTTCCCAGCCCAGAGGCTGTTGCCCTTCCCCCAGAGGCTCCTCCACATATGGATCTCTCTCTTTCACATCTTCCTCCTCCTCCTTCTCTCCCTCCTCCTCCATGTCCTCCTCTCTCTGAGCCTTTTCTCTCTTTCTCTTCCCCTTGTCCCCCTCCCCTCCATGGTAACTCTCCTGGCTCCAGTCCTTGGGGACAGGAAATGGCTTCCCAATAAATCTGCCTTTAATATAATCTGTCTTGAATTGGCTCATTTCACTGGAGGAGAAATATCTACCAGGTACCACCTGGCACTCATCAGTCCCAGGACCTATAAAGTGATCTGCTTAACTTTTGAGATCCTGAAGAATAAGATCATTGGAAATTTTAACAAAAAAAAGAAAGAAAGAAAGAAAGAAAGAAAACAAATATCAGTCACAGTTACTAAATGTGTATATGACTCTAGGATATTTAATTTACTAAATGTGTATACAACTGGATATATACAACTGTAGAATATTTAATTTAATAAATGTGTATACAACTGTAGAATATTTAATTTTTCTATGCAGTTCTCATATGTTTGTATCCAGATGGACTCACCACCTCTCCCCACCCTTCTTTAAAAAAATTTAATTTTGGTAAAATACAATGTGAATTTTACCCTCTTAGTCATTTCTGCACAATATAGCTTAATAGTGGCAAGTGTGTTCATATCACTGTGTAACTGACTCCTAGAATTTTTTCATTTGTTGCCCTGAACTCTGAACACACAAAGCAAGAATGTTCTTGCTCTCTCTCCTTGCCAAGAGGTTGCTGTGCTACACCTGCTTCTGAATTCAGTGACCTTAGGACCTTATAGAAATGGAACGTGTTTGTCACATACACCTTCAAGGTTCAGCCAAGAGACGGACAGTGCTGGAATGTCCTTCCTTTTTACAGCTGAGCCGTAGTCCGATGTATGGCTATAGAATATCTTATATAATGATTTCATCACTTGGGTAATTAAGCACCTCACAGCATTCTTACTTCATCTAATTCTTCCTTATTAAATTTTGGTCCATTCATGGTACAGATGTTTATACTACACATTCTTAAACTTGAGACATCATCATTGCTGTTTAAGATATCAGCACCTTATCTACATTTACCCATATGTTCCTGAGATATTGGCTCTCCATCTGGGACCATTCTTTCTTCCAGGAGACTCTCTTTAAGCATCCCTCCTTGTTATGGTTTGTATATGCTCAGCCCAGGGAGTGGCACTATTAGAAGGTGTGGCCTTGTTGGAATAGGTGTTTTACTGTGGACATGGGCTTTAAGAGCCCCATTCTAGCTGCCTGGAAGTCAGTCTCTCACTAGCAGTCTTCAGATGAAGATGTAGAACTTTCAGCTCCTCCTGCAGCATGCCTGCCTGGACGCTGCCATGCTCCCACCTTGATGGTAATGGACTGAACCTCTGAACCTGTATACCAGCCCCAATTAAATGTTGTCCTTGTAAGAGTTGCCTTGGTCATGGTGTCTTCTCACAGCAGTAAACCCTGACTAAGACACTCTTAGTGTGGACCAACCTTCCTGAAAGCATCGTTTTGTCTTCTCCTTATTTGACCATTTTAATTTAATTTAATTTATTTTTTAGTTTGTGTGTTTGTGTGTGCATGTAAATTTTAGTTTGTGTGTAGGGTGCCTGTGGAGGTCAAAAGAGGGTGCTGCATCCTCTGGAGCTGGAGCCACCAGACATGGGTGCTAGGAACTCTGGCCCTGGAAGAGCAGCAAGTGCTCTTGATCATTGAGCCATCTCTCCATCCTGTCTTCTTTTCTTAAAAGCCAACTCCACTGGGAATTCAAGTAGAATTCCAGGCTTACATATGCTTTCTGCCCTTCGAATGTAACATTGTATCTTCTTCTAGTTTCCAGTCTCTCTGTTGAAAAGTCTGTTACAAATTCTCGTTTTTTGCCCTTTTTGATGACTATGTAGTATTTTCGTTGGCTTATCTTTAGCAGTTTGCATGTTCTTTGCTTCAGTATATTGCTACAATGTCTTTACTCCCATAGAGGGGATCTATGAACCCACCATCTGATGTCTTCCATCAGCTTTGGGCACTTCTTGGCCAGCATATTCTCTCTCCTCTTTACTCTTGGGATTCTGGTGACACACAAGTTCTCTCTAGGTATATCTGCTTCTCTTTAGCATTTCCACCCCCATCTATGGCTCAGCCTGAATTCTTCTAGTGACTTTCCAGCTTATGAATCCTTCTTTTTGCTGTGTCTAACCTGCTGTTAAGCCCACCTACAGACCTTAAAGTCTGTGTCATTGTGCTTTTTCATTTCTAGCATTTATCACTTTCCAAAGGTGTCAGGTTCTCTGGTGAAAGTCTTCATGTTTGTGTGTGTTCACATGAGTAAATTAGTTAAAGTCACTCTGTAGTCTTCATGTAATGGCTCCAAAATAGAATACATCTCTGGCTCTGCTTCTAAGTCCTATTTTATCTTGGCTTATTATTTGATCATCAGGTCCAGCGTTTCTTTCAAGATTTATGCTTTTAAAAAAATTGATGAAAAACTAATTATGCAAGTTGTACAGCTGTATGTAGCTGATGCTTAGATTTCAGATTGATTCCTTTACTTGTTTATTATTTTAGCATGAAGGTGATACTTCAACTAGCTCATGTACATCTCTTCCTCTCTAATATCTTGTACTCTTAGCTCACAGCTTTATCAGTGAACAGTTGCTACCAAAAGCAACGGTTTCTTACCAATATCTCTCCTGCTGGATGGGTCTGAAGTCCAGTTTTTTCCCCAGGAGCGTGAAACTACCAAAGTAAAGACTTGGTGGAGCTTTCTGCTTGGTTTCTACGTCTGACCCCAGCTCTCCATGACTCAGGCATCAGGCAGTGCCTGCCTGTGGGGTAACTTCAAGAAGAAGCTGGGTTCAGGTGGGCTCCTTCCTGCTGGGATCTTTAATGGGTCTTGACCCACAGCCATGCAGACATCAATAAGTTTCTGGATTTGTCTTCTGGTCTCAATGTGTGTCACATGGTCTTGGCTAATGCGTTCTGTTTGGCTCAGCAGATCCACTCTGTGAACAGGGAAACTCTGCAAGAGGAAAGAGCAGCGGCAGATATGAGACCCGCTCCATGCTTCCCTCCACTCCAGGGTCTTGGTGTTCAAATCCCGGCTGGACTTTTTCTTTGGTGCCCTCAAATAACTTTGGTGAAAACATTTGCTTTCCAATGTGTGCAACATACGAAGACATAACTTCTTAACAAAGCAGAACTACTGACTATTGTACTGCACATTAGGTGGACTTGAGGTCTTGTACCTTTTGGCTAACATTTCTCCTTCTCTCCTTAGCTCCTACAACTGCCAGCTCCTGCAGACCACCATTCTATAGTTTGCATGTATTTGTCTATTTTAGTGTTTCTATATAATTAGGACCATGTAATATGTGTCCTTCTGGGGTTAGCTTATTTCACTTAGCACAATGCCCTTCAAGGATAGGAGCTGCTTGGGTTTCTGACTCATTGAGAAAAGCATTGCAGGAACACAGGAATGTAGCTGCATCTTCAACATATGGATTTCAATTCAATACCTACACCCAGGATTGGGGTTGCTGGACCATAGAATTGTTTCTATTTTTATGTTTCTGAGAAACCTTCTTACTGTTTTCCATAGTGGCTGTGTTAATTTATATTCCCACTAACAGTGTGAAATAACATCAACGTTTATTGTCTTGTGCTTTCTTTTCATAGCTGTTCTGATGGATATAAGCTTGTAGATGCTTGGTGGTTTTGGTTGTTTTAGTTTAGGATTTTTGGTTTGTTTATTTCTTTACAGGGTCTCCCTGTGTAGCCCTGGCAGGCCTGGAACTCACTATGTAGACAAGGCTGACCCAAAACTCACAGAGATGCCCTGGGATTAAAGTGTGTAACACTACCCCTAGCAGACACTTGAACATTTTATTTCATGTGTGTGCGTGTTCGTATGCCTGTATGTCTGTGCACCATGTGCTCGCAGTGCCCTTGGAGGTCAGAAGGCAGCATTGGATCTGACATGGGAGTTACAGGTGGTTGTGAGCTGCCAAGTGCTGGGAACTAATTCCAGGTCCTCTGCAAGAGTAACGAGAGTGCTCTTGATTTCTGAGCCATCTTGCCAATCCCCTCTTTATGATTTCAGTTTGTAACTCTGTGATGATTAGTCATGTCTTGCTCCAGTTAAGGTTGTCTAGTGGAGCAGAACTGATAGATAGGATGAGGGTATATTACAAAGGGATTTAATAGACTGGATTGCATGATATAGACTAGGAGTTCAACAAAGGCTATCTCATACTGAAAGCTAAGAAACTGGTATCGCTCAACACATAAGGCTGGATGCCTCAAAACTCAGATCTAGTACTGGAGACCCATTAGGCTCCTGGAGAGCCATAGGTCTTCAGTCCGTGCTGGAAGATGGGAGAACTGGGTTGCCATGGCAGCAATGGGACAGATGTTCTCACAAGGACAAATGCTGACAGGCAAGAGCAGCCCTGCTTTTCACCTCACATACCTGCAAGTGCCACTCACTCTGCAGGGGGCTTCTCTTCAGTAAATCCTTCTAGGACCCTGCAGTCTAGTCCAGAGGCATTCCTCTTAGTTGATCCCAGATCCTATCAAGTTGTCAGTCAAGAGCAATCGTGGCTGGGGAGGTAGCTCAGTGGTTAAATCGGATGTTCGAATCCCCAGTGCCCATGTGAAATGTTAGGTGAACATGGTCACCCACCTGTGGGGACAGGGGATCCCCAGATAGAGCTGGCTAGCAAGACTAGCCGTATGGGTGAGCCCTGGACTTGATTGAAAGACCCTGCCTCAGTGAACAAAGTGGAAGAGCCGTCGGTGATTATTACTGACATCAACCCAAGGCCTCCACATGCATGAACATACTGGTATGCCCACGTACACCTGAAAACACACACACACAGGCACACGCGCAGTACACATACAGGGGAATGGAAAAAAGGTAGAGGAGAGTAGCTATCACAAATGGAAACCCTTTCATGGATCTCCTGATTTTCTGTATGTTTTCTTTAAAGAAGGTCTGTTCAAGTTCCTCCCCAATACATTTTATTTATAGTCTGTTAATCCACCGAAACTTGAGCAAGCAAACACTCCAACAAATAAAGATGCAAGCTCAGGACGTTTGCAGCGCGCAAGGAGTCCATTCTAGCAAAACTGAGATTGTTCTAGCCTGAGCCTTAAGGCTGTTGAGATGAACGGTGAGAGACTCAGCCAGACAGCAAAAAGGTCTAGGAGGACCAGGAGGATGGATGCCCTGCTCTTGAGCATCACTGGCACAGGCTTCAGGTCATCTTGGTAGGTCTAGGTGGAATAATGTTTGGCACCAGAAGAAAAGACTAACACATCAAATACAAAAGCTGCCCATAACTTCCATTTGCATAAACATGGTCACTAGAGTGGTGTCTGAAGGTGTCCACCTGCAGTGTTAGACCACAGACCCTCTAGCTGGCATGTATGCTTGCACCCTTCCCCCTTCAGGCTTCCCATCAGACTGCATAGGGAATCGATCTCTCTTACTCTTTCATTTGACACCCCTCCAGATTCTAACAGGAAGCCCATAGCTTCACGCTCTGCCACGTCTCAGACATGACATTCCACACCCACAGTACTCTCCTGTGTCAAGACCCGAGCATAGATTCCCACAGCTGCAAGGCAGTAGCTCGTTAGCCAATAAAGCTCATTTCTGAAGGGTGATTGCTCTCAGCTTCGTTTCCCATGAACTAATTGAACCTGCACATAATTTCTGGCAGGCCTGACCAGGAGGAGCTGCATTGCAAGAGAGAACTAGCCTCTCTTTGCCTGGTGTCACTTTCTGATTGTGGGGACCAATACCAGCATCTGGGAGAGACACCTTCTGAGGAGCTTTGCTGGTGATAGCACATCTGATCCAGTGATATCAGGCACAGGGGCTCTTATAAAGCAGAAGGACCATCAGAGCCTCTCCTGCAAGACAGGTTTTCTCTCCTGTAGGGGCTGGCGATGAGCCGTAGTGACAGCTGTTAGTTCTGATATGAAACAGGTAGCTTGGGAGAGCGTCCCCATTTGCCTTCACAAAACCGCCACACAGAGGGACACACGCCCAACTCTCGCTCAGCAGATCCCACGTGATGGGAGCTGCTGATTTTTACTGTATTGTGCTGCCTTTTTAGCTACTTCCACCTCAAAGAATTCACTGGAGCCTCTTGAGCTGGCAAGGGCTGAATTGGGATGCAATCTCATAACACACCAGCCACAGCACCTTCATCCCAGGCTCAGCTCCTCTGGAAGACATTGGAGCTCCGACTTCATAGGAATGGCGGGTTTGTTAGTAGACCGGCAGAAATGAAGATATTCTGGAGACTCTTGAAACAATGGACCCACAGAGAGGAGAGTTTCCCCGGGAATATCATGCTGAAGAAGGAAAAGGTGCCAGTCAGAAGGGAACTTGTCTCTCAGAAGTACATTTCACACAGGTCTACCAACTTGTCAGACCACTTTGCAGGATGAGATTGAAGCCTAGACAGTAGGTCAATGGTGGGCGGGACTGCTTAGCTGTGCATATCCTTGGCCCTCTATTCAAACCTTGATCTCACTTCAGAACTCCAAAGACAGACTTGGGTCCGCTGAATCTCTGTCGTCTTCTCAATGTGGCCATGTTGAATAAATCTTTCTCTGTTTTCCATTATTAATTTGGTTCATTCTTATCGACTCATTGGGGATGGGTAGCCAGACATGACTTGGGGCATAGGCTCTGATTCCTAAGTGCAATAACAGGTGAGTCGGGATCTACTGTGGTGTGCAGGAGTCGGACACTCCTGCATGATTGGTATCTATGTACATCGGCAGGTGGTTGTTTATGTCTTTTGCTGTAGTTGAAATGACATCTTCCCTTCTGTGAATTAAATGTTTACTCCATTCAGAGTTCAGAGTAGAGGCCACACTGGCCTGGTTGTAGTTTTAACACAGACTTGTTACCCTCACCTGGGCATTCAGCACTTACTCCATCTTGCCCCCCTCCACCTGCAAAATCCCCTGGGGGACACCAGGAAGTTGAAGGCTAACTGAGAGGGAGGTTCTATAATGCAGCTTCCATGAGGCTACCATCCACAATGAGGAGGGGACACAGCATCTTGGGGTCACTTATGCTCCTATAACCCCCTCATTTGCACTGTGTAAGTCAGTCCAATAAACCTGCTACTTTGGTCTGCCACCACTGCCCTGTGTGGGGTCAATAGGAATTTATTCATGTCTCCCCAGGGGGTGTTATCAGAAAGCATGGCCTTGCTGTGCCTCACAGATACCTCTAGCTCTCAATACAAACCTAGAGTCACCTGGGAGGAGAAAACCTCAGCTGAAGAACTAACTCCAGCAGACTGGCCTGTGGCTAGATCTACCTGTAAGACATTCTTAATTACTAATTGGTAAAGAAGGGACCAGCCCACTATGGACAGAGCCATCCCCAGACAGGTGGGCTTAGACTGTATAAAAAGCAAGTTAAAGAAGTGGGTAAGATTTCCTGCCCAGTTTCTGTCCTAGGGTCCTGCCTTGAGTTCCTGCCTTGGCATCCTTGGAGATGGCCCTGAATGTGTGAGATCTAATAAGTCCTTTCCTACCCAAGTTGCTTCTGGCTGTAGTGTTTATCAGAGCCACAGAGAGAGAACAAGCTAGAAGACTGTGGCAGAAAGAGGCTATGCTGCCCAGATTCTGTCGACTTGACACAAGCTAGGGTCATCTGGGAAAAGGATCCCAGAATTGAGAAAATGCCTCCATCAGACTGGCTTGCAGGCATATTTATGTAGCATTTTTATGATTAACAATAGATGTGAGAAAGTCCAGCCCACTGTGCGTGGTGCCACCCATGGTCAGGTGGTCCTAGGTTGTATGAGAAAGCCGGACGAGCAAGCCATGGGGAGCAAGCCAGTAAGCAGCATTCCTCTATGGCTTTAGCTTCAATTCACTCCTCCCCTGCTTGAGTTCCTACCCAGTCTTCCCTGTATGATGGACTCTGAGCTGGTAGTATAAGCCAAATAAACACTTTCCTCCCCAAGCTGTTTTGGGTCATTTTGTTTATTACAGCAACAGGAAGCAAACTACGACCAGAGTTCATTTAGCTCATTAGAGAGAATGCTTCCCTGATAACTCTGTAACTGGAGGCTATCTTTGACTTCAATCTTTTCCCAAGGCCACTTTTAAGACACCAGGGATAATACCAGCAGGAGAACTGAGCAGCAGAGCTGCACACATTTGGCCAGTTTCGGAAGAAGCCTGTGAGCAGTCCTCCCCCTTGCTGCAGCTTGTGTCCTAGCAATGGATAGATAGACTGATGCTTGAGGGCTGGGCAGTGTACTCATTGGATGTGTCTCAGTGGAAGGCTGCGGCATTCTCCAAAGCCCAGGGATCAAATGGGAGCTTTATTCAATGAGGTCTCATGGATCCTCCCCACAGCTACTGATGAACTGAGCAGTGGCATGCTGGACTTACCAATTATGCATTCTCTGATGATTAGTGTTATTGTCAGCTTGTCAAGATCTAGAATAGCCTAGCGGACAGGTGTCCTAGCACATCTGGAAGGGTTTGCTCTTGGGGATTGAATTGAATCAGTAAACTTTGGTGAGCAGCACTATTCCTTGGGCTGGGATCCTCAGCTGTATGAACAGGAGAAAGCAAGCTGGGCTCGGGTGTACACCTTTCTCTCTCTGCTTCTGGGCCGTGGATGTAACGTGGCCAGTTATTACAAGCTCCTGCCACCATGGCTTCCCCACCATGAAGGACTGTAACCTTGAACTGTGAGTCAAGACAAGCCCTTTCTCCCTTAAGCTGCTTTCAGCATAGTATTTCATCACAGTGACAGAAATAACTAAGACAAATTCCCCAGGCTGTTAGTCTGATTTTAATTATTCTGTTACTCAGGTGAATATTTCTTGCTGTCTGGCTTTTCTCAGTGGATCCTGAGCAATAATATTGTCCTTGTGATCTGTCTGTTACTACTGGCTACAGGAGCCTAGTGTGACAGTGCTGGGACTGGCTGGGACAGTAAGACAGAGAAAAGGGCACCATGTCTCACTAGGAGTTGAGGCATTTCTTGGTACTGAGTCCAGCTTGCTGAGGCTGTTCATCCGTGGGCATCAGGGGATGAAAGGTCAACCCTCCTTCCCTGCACACTTCATGCCAGCTGTCTCCTGCAGGGCTCCTTTATAGACCCAGGTGGTTCCCAAGCACTTGCAGAGTTTCCCTTTGGTGTTCTGATAGAACCAGGGCCTGCAGCTTTAGGCCATCCCATAATCCCAAATGGCATCCTCTTGAAGCCCTTTCAGGGACAAAGTTAAGGAGCAGTCTGTGTTGTGACCTGACAGCTCTCAATTCATAACCTGGCTCTCCCATGCTCTTTGTCACAGATGTTGTACTGAACCAAATTACAAAATCAAAACTTTCCACTACCGTTACTCTCCAACAAAACTTTGTTCTAGAGATTGGCCCTGTGGATGCTCCTTGGGGCACTTTGCTTGGGAGGGTTCCCTGAAGGGAGCTCTCTGAAGAGGCTCTTCTGACTCCCTGTACCATCCATTACCACTGCAAATTCATCACTGTTACTTTGCTACTGCTATGAATTGTAATATAAATATATAATATGCAGGATATCAGATATGTGAACTCTAAGGCCCCCAGGTTGAGAACCACTGCTCTAGCTGCAGAAAAGCTTGGGCTCACAATAGGCATGCTCTACCCAAGATCTTTGAGACAGCAGTAGGCTCCTCTGCTGTGTAGTAAAGCATTACTAAAGAGCCCTGTGGAATATGGAGGGCAGGAAGCTTCCCTCTGGGCTTGAGGGTTAGAAGTGTACAGATCCATCTCACCAGTCCTCAGACAGAGTTTGTAGCAGCTGAAGGAAACACTGCCGTCCTCAAGGAAAGAAATGCCTGTGGAAGGGAAGGTTCTAGGAAGTGACCTTGAAAAGGGAGTGCTTCGACCTGCAGCTCTCCAAGGTCGGCCCTGGAAGACAGGAGTGTATCTGTGTGCTTTGACTGTGTGCCTCTGTGTGTGTGTGTGTGTGTGTGTGTGTGTGTGTGTGTGTGTGTGTGCGCACATGTACAACAGTGTCCTCCTCCTCTGTGTGCTGTGATTGTGTGCCTGTGTGT
>JADRCH010000135.1:2502921-2539820 GCA_019843965.1 Rhynchomys soricoides
GCTGGTCAGGCTCTAAGAAGATCCCCTGGGGAACCATGCTTCCCCAGTAGAGTCTACCTTGCAGCAATTCTGGTAGAGGTAGGTTCACCCTGCCCACATCCAGGAATGCTACAGATGTGATGGCAGTTGGTGTCTTAGTTAGAGTTTACTGCTCTGAACAGACACCATGACCAAGGCAAGTCTTATAAGGACAACATTTAATTGGGGCTAGCTTACAGGTTCAGAGGTTCAGTCCATTATCATCAAGGCAGGAACATGGCAGCATCCAGGCAGGCATGGTGTGAGAGGAGCAGAGAGTTCTACATTTTTGTTCTGAAGACAAACAGGGGATTGGCTCCCAAGTGGTTAGGAGGAAGGTCTCCAAATCCACACCCACAGTGACATGCTTCCTCCAACAAGGCCACACCTACTCTAACAAGGCAACACCTAATAGTACCTCTCCCTATGCCAAACATATGCAAACCACAATAAGTGGCCTATTCCAAGATGGTGGCAACAAAGTCCTTGCTCCACTGTTCCACATGCTATCCTTCCAGTGATAGTTGAGATTCATGTCTTCCCTTTCAATCCAGGCAAGCTGCTGTCTGTCCTGACATAAAGCAGGGGAGAAACGACCAAAAGCAGACCCCACTGGGACACATGCCTTTTGTGGACCATGAACATAGTCTGACTGGCTGGGCCACCATGCAGAGCAGAAATATGCTTCTAGGCAGGCCACATGCAAGTATTCAGTGGATAGTTCCAGTAGAGAGGGAGAAGACGGCAGACACTGAAGGAGCATCCCCTGTCAACAGACTCTAGTCTCTGGCTGGCTGTCATCCTACCCTGCAAGCCTGGGCCAGAGTAGAGGAACCACCCACTCCCCATACAGTCCAAATGGCTGTGTACACTGCGGAGTTCTGGGTAGTTTGTTTAACAGCAATAGTGATGCAAGCCAGTGTTCAGTCTCAGACCTCAAGCAGGTGGAAATTAGAGCAGGGTTTTAAGACTACAAATGGACAAAACCTCAGCGCCCCACCCCCACCCCCAGGTCTTTGTGAAGATGTAGTTTGAGAAACCATGAAAATCCAGCCACTGTAACTGTAAAGTTGAAAACTTTCTTTATAAATTTTTATCACCGTATGTTAATTATTCGTAATAATGGGTTTGATTGTGGCCGATTGTATTTATATACATTTTTATCTCATTCATTCCACCACCCTGTCCTGCGCCTGATGATCCTCTTCTCGCTTAGTCTGTCTTTCCCTCCCTCCCTCTCTCCCTCCCTCTGTTCTCTCTCTCTCTGTCTCACTCTCATTAGGGTTGCTTATGGGAACATGGGCTTCTTACCCATAGCTATAACACCACTGGGGAGTAAAGGGCTCTTCCTTCTCAGCAACCCTAATTGCCTACAAATGCTTAGGAAGGGCTGCAGCCTTGTGAGCCCCTTCTATACATCATTTACCTATAGGTCTCCCCTCCTGACAGGATGCTGATAAGTTTGATCCTGCACAGGATGCTGTGTGATCAATAGCGTAATGGCCATGTCATGCTCTGAACTCGGTGTTACGAAAATGAAACTTTCTAATGACTGATCCTACGTCTCGTAGGGCACAGAGGGACATTTCCGTCCTGGAATCTACTAATTTAAGACCACACAAATTCCTAAAAGGTAGGTAGCAATCAAAAACATCTAAATTGCTCTATCCCCAAGGAGCTGTAGGTGTTACCTCAGTGGACTGAACTGGACCCTGCTGGACCGCAGATGATGAGCTCGCTGCACACTGCCCTGGAGAGCACCCATCAGCACACTCTCAGAGTGCCCTCTCTGACTGTGGTGTGGCGACTGCAAAATTATCCAGTCCACAGGCTGAGCATGGTGCTAGGTGCAAGGGAGGGTAAGACAGGCCATGTCCCTAGCTTCATGATGCTTAAAGGTAGCTATTTTCTATCTAGATACTCTTTTAAAATATCATATGTATTCAGAATAAGGTCTTATGGCAGCTATAGCACATTGTGTGTGCGCATGTGCATGTGCGTGTGTGTTTGTGTGTGTGTTTGTGTGTGTGTGTGTACAAACAGTGCAGATGGAGACCAGAGGTGCCATCCTCCCATCTTTTTGTTTGAGATGAAGTCAGTCTCTTACTGGCCTGGAATTTCACCAAGGAGGCCAGGCCAGCAGCTGCCAGGGTCACATGTCTCTATTTCCCACCTCACATGGCTGGGATCACAGGTGCTCATCACTGTGCCCCATTTTTACATAAGTTCTAGGGATCTGAACTCCTCAGGCCCTCACCTTTACAAGGCAAACTGTTTTACAGACTCAGTCTTAACCCTACCCAGGATCTGAAAGATGTCTAACTGCATACTTGAGGGTGTGGGTTTCCAGGTTGATTTCAGTTCCAGGCACAGAGATCATATCATGTTCCTGAGTGTGATGCTGGCCGCCTGTCAGATTCCCTCATTCAGAACCTCTGACTCATGCTGTTGATTGACAGATACACTGTAACTCTGCCCATTCTTCCGTCACCACCCCTGGAAGCCCGGGGATCCCGAATGTGCAGCTGGTGCAGTGGTATGGGGTTGGAAAATGCCCAGTTACTTCTTACCTATCCTGCTGGGAGAATCTGCTACTTTCTCATCAATGACAGAAGCAACGTAACAGGAGAGAAGATGGAGTTGTGGTTTCAGAAGGACTTTGGTCTGTCAGGGAGAAGTTTACCATGCAGAGGCTTGGGGGTTCAGGGAGCACAGTACTCAGATCAGAACCAGAAACGGGTAGGATTTTCAAGCCCATATCCTAGTGACCCCCTTCCTCCAGTCAGGTCCCACTTTCCCAAAGGTTCTGCAGACTTCAAGAACAGCACCACCACCTGGAGCCCGAGTGTCCGACATGAGCTGATGGGATTCAACACAAGTCACTCTGGAGAGATTTGCTTGGCCTAAGTTAGATTCAGAGGAAGAATGAAGTCCCAGGGTATACAGCCCCTCCCTGAAGCAAGCTCCCAGGATAGCTGGGGCTCAGGGATCTTGTCAGCTGACTCTCCTAATCCACTCAATCCCCCAGACTCAGGAGGACTTGCTTCAAATAGCATAGTGGTGTCTTGCTTAGGATTCCCAGGGTTTGACCAGAAAACCTAGATGGGGCCAGCTCTTTCTCCACATCAGGGAAGGTAATATTATCATGCTCTACGCATCTCTAAAAAGGAGTTTTCACAATGCATGTGGTTATGGCTTCCTCAGTTTACCTCAACAATTTCCTTTGCTCAAGACATTCCAGGAAACACCAGAACACACAGCCCTATAGTGGAGTTAAACATTCCAGGTTCCATTTAACTTTAATATAACCAAATGCCTAAGCAATGTCTGATCAGAGGCTGGGAAGATGGTTCAGTGGGTAAAGTGCTTGCTTCCCAGGCATGAAGACTTGGTTTCAAATTCCAGACAGAAAAAGTCAGGCATGGCCACATGTGCCTGTAATCTGGCACATGAGGGTCTCCGAAGCTCAACGGCCAGTCAGTCCAACTTACTCCATGAGCCCCAGGTTCAGTGAGGGATCCTGTCTTAATAAGTAATATGGAAAGCAACCCAAGAAGACATCTAGTGTCAACCTCTGGCAGACTGAGACATGAGCATGTGTGTACCTGTACACATACATGAACATATATACACACTGGTCACATACAACAGTTGGCCAGCATTTGACACACCACCCATACCCCTGTGCTTGTCCAGAATTTCCATTTTGTTGGTGAGGTGCTTAAACCATTTTTAAAAAGTCTCTTCTGTCCTCCCCTGGAGAAGTGTGGCTGGTACATAAAGGGTCTAATGATACGTTCCTGAAACAAGGGACCTTTAATTTTTCCAGCTCTTTTAATTTCCTTTATGTTATAAATTAATAATGTATGCATGATCGAGAGTAACGCATTAAATGTAAGCATCATAAAATCAGGCAGTTAGGATAGAACTGCAGGAATGGAACAAGCCCCAGTCCACAACGTTGCATTAAGTACATAAGTTGTCTTTGTTTTCTCTGGGTGCAGTAGGAAGCAGCTGAGGAGGTAAATGTAATTACTGAAAGTCTATTTTAAAAGGTCCAGGAAGCCCAAGAATAGATTGTACACAGGCATCAGCAAAGGCAGTCTGCTCTGGCCACAGTGCTTGCCTTTCATGACGATTCAACTAGACAGTGTGGGGGCAGGGTCACAAGACAAAGTGCACCAGAAGGTGCATGGCTCTGACTTGGGAAACTGTTCAGAGAGGGTCTCTTACAACACAACAGAAAATGCTTTATGATAAGAAGTATGGAGAACAGGAGGCTCATCCCCCTCCTTTTAGGACAAGTTGGGGGTGTGGCTGGAAAGACAGCTATCTCATGCTGGAGGAAGATACAATGTGTTTTGGTCAAAAGGTCAATACCTGAGTACTTAGCCAAGGCACATGTGTTTTACCTGCTCTGGGTCATGCTTGAGGAAGATACAATGTGTTTACAATGTGTTTTGGTCAAGAGGTCAATTACTGAGTACCTAGCCAAGGCACAGGCTACATAGCAGGAATTGGTTTTTCTTGGAAGATCAGGCATAGTGATTCGTAGTAATTCAAGGAGTGTTTTCCATAGGCTCCCAGTTCCTTTGCTGAGAAAAGCTATGTGGAAAGCAGTATAATAAAGCAGCCAGAGAGAAGAGACAAGTGCTCTTGCCCTCTGGCTCAATAACCCAAATAAACACACCATGTGGGCAGACGGAGATGGCTCACACAGTAAAGCTTGCAAGCATGGCAACCTTAGTTAGATTCTGCAAAACCCATGCCAAGAAAACAAAACAAAATAAAACCTAGGCATGGACAGAGCTGGGGAGGCAGGGACAGGCAAATCCCTGGGGCTCAGGGGCCACTCAGCCTGGTCAGTGAGTACTACAGAGGTGAGAGACTCTGACTCAAAACATAATGTGGGGAGCAATTGAAGAGATACTTGATGTCAATCTCTAGCCTCTACACACACACACACACACACACACACACACACACACACGTGAGTGCATGTATACACACACTCAAGCATGCATACACACACACACTCATTCAAGCATGTGTGCACACACACACTCACCCAAGCCTACACAAGTGCACACACATGCGCATGCAGACACCTGCATACACACTCATACACACATGTGCACACATGCACATACATGCACATGCATACACACATGAGCACACACTGATACACACACATTCACATATGCATTCAAGCATGCATGCTCACACGACCATGCATGCACATGCACACACATGCACTTGAAAACACACACACACACACACACACACACACACACACAGGGACCTTAATGTGGAATAATGGCACGGATTATATCCCCCAACCAAAGGACCTGCTGTCCAGCAAGAGTAGCCACCATCAAAGCTCAGGCTCTAGGGGAAGTGATTTGCACCCTAAACATGCAATCTGTGTTCATGCCATTTTGAGTATGTGCACATTCAGCTTTGGGAATGCTCACGGCCACCTTACCCACACACAATATGCAAGCTGCAGGCTGAGAACCTGAACCAGCCTCATGCCAAGCTTGGGGGTCACTTCTTTCCAAGCAAGACCTCCATGGCCCTCTGTATCCAAGGGGCAGGCAAGTTACAGGTAATGCTCAAATGCTGAGTGAGGTAGCAAGTGGAACACCCTGTGTGACACCCCTGTAGTGTCTTCTCCCACGAGGCCTAGGTCAACCAATGCTGCCAGCCCAGCCAGAACTGCATAGCATACAGGCAGGCTGAGGCAGTGGCCACACTGAAGGACAACATGACAAGGGACACATCTGCTCTGGCACCGTGCGTAGCAACAGCCCGTTTCGCCTTGACTGTTTCAGGCATGTCAAGAGCTTGACAAGACCTTGTTTCCTAGACAAATGGATCACCTCACACTTTCATCCGTCTCTCAGCAATGTTCTCAGATGACTTGACAGGGGATGGACACAACGCTTCTTCCACATCAGAGCTTGTCTGTCCCAAAGCTCATTTCTGTTACGAATGCTTCCTCACGACAGTAGCATGAAATGACACCATACAACACGGCCTCCCTGCTGTGTGCTCCACACCAGCAGCATGGCTTTTCTGAACTGAATGACTCAGTCAGTTTCACATAAACATCAACACCACCACTATCATCATCCCCACCATCATCATCTCCTCCTCCTCCTCTACCAGCACCAGCAGCACCAGCAGCACCAGCAGCACCAGCAGCACCAGGAGCACCAGCACCACCACCACCAGCACCACCACCACCATCATCATCACCATCATTATCATTATAATTATCATTTTACTACCTGGAAAGAACAAGGATTAGTCTGCTTGACTTCAGGGATCTATATTTCACGTCCCAGAGCTGAGTAGGAAACCCCTAGATAAGGCACAGTTCAGGCTTTATACACATATAATATTTGGTTCGAGCACATGATACACAAAAACTATGTCACCCAGGGAGCAGGCAATCCCAACTCTTTGTAGTGGGCAGTAAGAGGCTCTGTCTTTCAGAAAAGATTTGAGGTGTGGAGTCTAGAGACTCTTTTGTGCACTGTATAAAAGCATTCACCTGTCAATAAAACAGTGTTTGGCCAATGAGCTGAGGCAGGGAGTAGGAGGCAGGAGTTCCTGTAGAGGGCTGGAGAGGGTAAGGAATTCTGGGAAAGAGTCAGGCACATGGGAGATTTGTCCTGAACGTTGGAGAAGACAGACCCATGAAACTGAGAATAAGGTAACCAGCCACGTGGAACTCATAGAATAATGGGGAGATTACTTGAACTCTGGGTAGACAGTCTTATAAAGCTGAGGAGAGGCAACTAGCCACATGGCAGGACACAGAGTAAAATAAATGGGTAACTAAGTTATGAGCTAGTCAGGGAATAAGCTGAAGCTATTGGCCTAAGCATTTGTTCATATAGAAGTCTCAGCGTTGACTTGACCATTCTCTTAGCTAGGGTTTACTGCTGTGAAACAGACACCATGACCAAGGCAACTCTTCTAAGGACAACATTTAATTGGGGCTGCCTTACAGGTTCAGAGGTTCAGTCCATTATCATCAAGGCAGGGGCATGGAAGGATCCAGGCATGGAGGAGCTGAGAGTTCTACTTCTTGTTCTGAAGGCAGACAAGAGAGAGAAGACTGGCTTCCAGGCAGCTAGGATGAGGGTCTTAAAGCCCACACCCACAGTGACACGCCTACTCCAACAAGGCCACACCTCCTAATACTGCCATTCCTTGGGCCAAGCATATTCAAACCATCACAACTGTGCTTCCATAGCAAAAGAAATCAGCTGGCTTCCATTCTGATCTATCTTATGGCAAGCCTGTATTCTTGCTCCTTAATACACAGTGTCCAGAACATGCCCCATGGGTGTTATTCTGCCCTTCCTATGAGGGAAGACTGCTTTTTGCCAACCTCTTTCTTAGATGTATTTATGGAGAAGTATAGGGAACAAAGGGCCCTGATGCTTTCTCTTTGAACACATTGATGATATTTTTGATAAAAGGAACAAACGGTATTAGAGGTTTCTGCAAGTTCCTTTCTGATTGTTCTAAGTCTCTAAGTAGACTCCCTTATGCTAAATGTGAGACTTTAAGTTTCAGTTTGCCTCTCAGTTGGTTCACTGTCTTGACTAAACATAACAGAGAAGGTGAAAAAATCCTTCAACATTAGCAGGTAATGTTGGGTGGGGCCTCAGCCTCTTGGTTATGGGCTGTGAGCAAGGACACACATGCCAAGTCTTTGCATCTTTTATATGCCACACCCAGGAATCTTCCTCATTATTTGGTATATTGTGCTGATAACTCATCAAAACCCATGGGAGTAAAGGGTTCCCTCCTCTCCATATCCAGCTCTGTGTGTGGACGTGCACATATGTGTATGTGTGCATGCATGTGTGTGTGTGTGGTGTGCTATGTGTGTCTGTGCACATATGTGTGTGTGTATGATGTGTGTATGGTGTGTGTGTCTGTCTGTCTGTCTGTGTGTGTGTATGTGTGCATGTGGTGTGTTTTATTCTGAGACAGATTTCCTCACTGACCTGGAACCAACTCAACAGAAAAGCTGGGCTGGCTAGTCAGCACCCAAGGTATCTACTGCCTGTGTCTGCCTCCCCTGCACAGGGATTGAAAGTGCCTACTACACTCAGCTTTCTACATGGGTGCTGGGACTTTTACTCCCACCCCCCAAAGCTAGCTTTCCTTGCCTCAAATCTGTTAGACTGACCTTGAAAATGTTCAGAGATCTTGATACTTAATGTTAAAATGATAATAATGTTAGCCAGGGATATCTTGACATCCTCCCTGCCCCCAGACATAAGTCCTCTGGTGCAGCTTGGCAGTCACATAAACTCTTCCATTCATCTAAGCACACATCTTCACACAGAGAGAGGCTCTGGGGCTGATCTGGGGCTGACCTTTTCACAAATTTCAGGCAACCGAGGCAACAGCTGAGCGGCCAATGCACATAAAATCTAAAGGCACAATGTTAAAAACTGCTGAACTCTAAGCCAATCCCCATTATCTGTTCAAGGATTAACTGAGACCCTAGATAACAGAGAAGCTGACTTAGGAGAACAGGAGAGATCAGGAGCTGGTGCCTCAGCTCTGACATGTCCCAGTGAAGCTAAGAAGTGCTTCAGGAACTCACAGCCTGGAACTGTCTAGAGTACTCCCCTATGCCATATTGAAGTGTGAACTCAGAGAGGTGTGTATAGGGACACATGCTGGAAGGCACTCAGTGTGTTAAGCCAGCAGTGTGATGTTGTATCTGCCTGGCAGGGCATGTGGATTATGCCTCACCTTTTTGTTTTGAGGGTTTACTATTTTTATTTTATGTGTGTGAATGTCTTCTCTATATTTATGTCTGTGTACTAGGTGTGTGGTATGCCCACAGAGGCCAGAAGAGGGCGTTGGATTCCTTGAAACAAGAGTTAGCTGTCATGAGGGTGCTGGGAACTGGACCTAGGTCTTCTGGAAAATCAGTGTTCTTAACCTCTGAGCCATTTCTCCAGCCCTACTATTTTGTTTACATAAAATAAATCCTTAAATAGTTTAAGCATCACCCTAAAACAGACACCCATATAGCCACCCAGGGTCACTTCCTTCTTTGCTTACATAGGGACCTGCTGCAGATTTACATCTAGACATGGAGCCACTGATCCTCAGTTGGCTATGTGCACGTGTGTACACATTAATAGGAGTGGCATTTTGCTTCAGCTAAAGAGACCTCTGGGCCTGAGGATGTTCCTTTGTAATTTTCATTGTCAACAACCAGGCTATAGACAGGAGCCAGATCACAGATTGCAGACCCCAAATCAGTTATGAAAACAAGCAATAGTGACACAGTGAAGATTGTGACTTGATTCACCAACCCTTGTGGGACCATAAAAGGCAGCCTGGTTTCTGGTTGAGTTAAAATTTAATGCCCCCACCCCCCAGAACCCAGTAAGATGTTCCCAGCAGGGGACAACCGTACAAGGGACAGTAGGCATTTGCCATGCTCCTAAGAACCAGGCTCCTGACATGAGGCCACAGCTCTCCTTAGGTCTGTGACTACCAGTCACTTAGCCTCAAACCCCTCCACAGGTAGAGGCATGGTCACATAGCCTCAAGACATCCCCATGTTAATGAGGCGACTAGAGGCTTAGCCACTCCCCTTTCCAGCCACTATTTCAACCTTGCCCCTCCCTGAGGTCTCTAGGGTATGTATTCACTCATGCCACTCTCTGTCATGACAATAAATGCCCTGAAACCATGGACGGACTGTCTCTCTTCATTGGGATCCACAGTGGGGAACAATGGAACAGGCCTTCATCTAAAGAGCCACATCTAGTCTCCCACAGAAGGCCTCCCAGCGCTCCCAGCCATGACTGCCACCCACCAAACCAAACCATGCTGCCCAACTAGCCAGCGCCAAGCCAAGAATCTGGTCCCCGGTGGGATCCAGTCGGGCTTCTCCCTGCTTTTCCCCTTCAGCTCAGGCTAGATCCAAGCCTTGGCTTCCCACTTCATTCTCAGTTCTTCCACAGCATCCAGTGGCACCTGGGATGTCCAAGAATGTGGGAACCAGATGGAGCTGGCTCCATGCGGTCCCTGGGACCCCAGGCTGCCATCCTCCACCCCCGGGTGGTGTTCCACAGTGGCTTCTCATAGCCCAACACCCGCCCAGTGGTGCAGTCAAACTGCCTGTGTCCCGCCTCTCCAAGGGGCCCCTAGCCCGGGGTGGACGTGCAGGACTTCACTTCACCACACCCGCCAGTTAACCCAACAAACCCTTGAAGAGACCATTTTGTCTCCACCCAGAAACTAGGCCATGAACCATTTTCTATCTATCCTGGGTATAAGGTACTCTGTTTCTGCAGCTGATCTGCCTGTCTAGGTTGCTCTGGAGCTGGAGGCTGCTGTCTCTGGTGAGAACAGTGAAAGGCTATGTAAAGAAGCCTTTTGTTCTATCTCTGCAGGAGTTGCATGGCTCTGGGTTAAAGTCTTGGGGAGAAAAGGGGGAGAAATGCCTGCCTCTTGTAGGACTTTTAGAGTGTGTGTTCACATGGTAAAAAGATCACTATGAGTTTGCATATAAATTCAGGTCACAAATTGAATAAGAAGCTTATAACAGAGAATGTCTACATCATATCCACTAGGAACCATTATCTGGCTAAACATTCATCATTTGTTACTAGCTTACAGGTTCATAGAAAGTTAAAGACCATAACTAAGCTATTCTTGAAGATAAACCCAGTCAATATCTTATCTCCTGTTTTTGCACCTGTTGTCCTGTGGTGTATATTTTCTTTATGACTTTCAGTTAATGGTTTTTGTAACTCCTTGGAATGTGCCCTAAGTTTTAGAAGTCTGTTGCTATCTCAGAAGCAATTAATCAGTTCTGTTATAAAAGAGACTTGAATGTCTTTGTCTGCATTGCCATTCTGAATGATGGTGATGTTTCTGCAGAATAAATGCTCTTTGTTTTCGTATGCAATCTGAGTCTGGGGTCTTCCTTCAGCAATTTTTAAACCCTTATATCTTCATGGAGTTTGTCTTCTTGAAGAAGATAAATGAGCATTGAGGATTGGTCTATTGCTATCTATTATAATGCTATGTGTGGCCCCCAAGACTTGGTTGTCCCAGAGAGAGAGAGAGAGAGAGAGAGAGAGAGAGAGAGAGAGAGAGTGTCAGTCCACATGTAACATGCTAAGTGACCCTACTCCCAAGTTATTTCTGATTGATAAATAAAGATACCAACATCCAATAGCTGGGCAGAAGAGACAGAGGAGGGGTTTAGGTTTTGTTGGCTAGGGGTTAGAGAGGAACCACGAAGAGGAAGGTAAGGAGAGGAGGAAGGACAGGCCACTATGGGTTAGGAGTCAAGGGAACATGTCCCTGAGGGATGCCCAATTGGAGTTAAGAGCAGCCCAGATGAAAAATAGTAAGTAGTAACTCTGAGTTGTCAATAAGAAAGTAGATTCTAACAGCATAGAGGGTAGGCGGCTTCAATAAGAAAGTAGATTCTAACAGCATAGGCAGCTTGCTAGTTTCTGTACTGTTTAAGGCTTATAGTAAATACAAAGATAGTAGGCGACTTTCATCTGGGAACTTAAATAGCTAAGGTGGGGTAGAACCTCAGGCCTGGATTTAAATAATTTCCACAACAAATGAATAAAGGGAGCACTCCCTCACTTGGTGCCTACCTAGTACTACAGAGAAAGATGGAGCCAGGAGGAAGTGGGTGCTCCCCACAGGCTGGGAGATTACAGATCCTCCTGGTATGGAGGGCCCTGCTCCTCTGTTTCTAGGAGCAGCTGATAATGAACCACTGTTGGGAAGGATGGACTGAGTGGGCCTGGGGCTCAGAGTGAGCAAAGGGAGGGGAGAGAAGCTATCACTGAGCATGGGCATAGCACATGAGGAGACAGGAGGTGAAGGCCAGTGCTGATTCCTGCTGTCCTGCTACAATGCCTTGAAAACCTGCATGGAGCCTACCTGGGAAGAAGACTTATCTTCACCACACTGCAAATCAGCAAACACAGAAGTGGAAATGATTCTCACCAACACAAGGGTAGTTTTTGGAGCCCAAAAAGGAAGTTGTGCATTCCAAGCAGGAGCCCTGGCTCTAGATTTACATCCTTCTTACTTGCTGTTGCTCAAGAATTGAGCACACGCCCCTCTCCCACCAGAAAGGCACCCGACACTCATCCCACCTCCAACATGAAATGCAAGCATATGCTGTTAATGGCTACATAAGTGGCTCCAGGAATCCTCCTTCCAACAATGGCTCTGATGCTATCAGTCTGCTGTTTAAAACCTTGAAGTTCCTGTTTCTGGAGACTTAAGCCCTGGGGCAGAGCAGGAGGGGACTGGGGAAGATGATTCAGTCAATAAGTGCTTAAGCATGAAGACCCAAGTTTGATCCCCAGAACCCACAAGAAAAGCCAGGTGTGATAGTAGAGACAGACAGATTCCCTGGTGCTTCTGGACAGCAGCCTAACCTAATCAGTGAGACCCAGGTCCATGAGAAATCTTGTCCCAAAGTGAAAAGGCAAGGTTGATGCATCTGAGGCCTGAGGCCTGAGTTTGACCTCTGACCTCCACACACATGTCCTCATGCACCCTCACACACAGAGACATGCTCATGCATACACACAAAGAACAGAGCCCCAGTCTGTCCCTGCTCTAAGATCCACTCTGCCCTGTCCTAGCAGCCATGATGCTGTCAAGTCCTGTCTGCCTCAAGTGTCACCTACCTCCCCCTCATGCTCCACTCTGGTTTGCTGTGGGCTTTGTCCCCACTCTGTGAGGTCTTTAGGGATAGGACAACATCTGGCTCATCCACACTTGCCCACATGTCCTGGATAGGCAGGCATTAAGGAGGTGTTTGGTGAGCTAACCTGGCCTGCAGCCCGGCTCCATCACACTCTCCATGAGTGGTTTTAAAACCTGCAACCTGGTTGTCACTGCGGTAGCTCTGGGAGTCATGCCAGCTCTGAACCTCTTCTGCACGGAGCAGGGGCTCCCTGGGATCTGCTCTCACCCACACACCTCCTATGCTTCCTAGGATCCAGGCTCTCCATCTGCTTACAACGTTCCCTCAGCATCCAGAAACCATCTGTTTGTCCAGCCTCACTTCCTCTTGGCTTTTCCCCCGTGCCCTGGGCCATTCACCCCTGGGCCTCTTCTTCCTAGCCCCCCTTTTGTGCTCCCTCCCCAGACTTCAAGCTCTGAGAGGAAAGTCTCTCTGATCCTAGCTTCCCAGTGTCTCTCCTTGATACACAAGAACCATTTCCAGACCGAACCAACTAATATCTAGTTGCAAGCACTTAAATTTGCCTCTGCAAGGCTGACATCATTCCTATGGCAATCTGTGTAGGTAGATGCATATGCACTCATCCCTTGCAGGATGAAGACACAGAATCTGGGATGGCCCTTGTCTCTGAGTGCTGTTCTATGCTCGAGGAAGACCAACACCAGCTTTTGGAAGTCTAGAACTACAAAAGCTGAGGAGAGCCGCCACTACCTCTGTCCCTTCTCTCTTTCCCTATCTTCCTATTTGGCTGCGACACAGGGGTAGAAGGTCTTGGCTATGTTTGCTTTTGAAAGCAGGACACTATGGCTAGGAGTTTCTGTATGGCCCATTGACAAAGGTTCCATCTGTTCCATTTTGGATTCTGTTGACCCTGGTACTCCTTGGACTGAGATGCCATCTTCCTGTTCCAGGGTCAGAGGGGCTGGGAGGATGAAGAAATCAGCTCAGTTTCTTTGGAATACTCCACCCCTCCTCTCCTAGAAGGGAAAGGTCACGGAGCTCATAGGTAGGCACCTCTCCCTTTTGGGAGAGAGAGGCTAATTACATTCCTCAGGCGGGCAGTGGTGGCACACACCTTTAATCCCAGCACTTAGGAGGCAGAGATAGGCGGATTTCTGAGTTCAAGGCCAGCCTGGTCTACAGAGTGAGTTCCAGGACATCCAGGGCTATACAGAGAAACCCTGTCTCAGAAAACCAAAAAAAAAAATTAAAAAATTACATTCCTCAGACTACAGGTAGATGGGGACAACCATCCGGACACCTGCAGGTAGGTAAACACAGTCTGCAGGGCAGACCTGCTGTTGGTCACCTACAGACAAGGGGAGTCCTGACCACCTCATTCCCTAAGGACCAATCAGTTTAAAAGTAGCACTGTTCTGCCAATCACGTTGCACCTAGTGGTTGTTGATCTGAAAACTGTATAAAGGCTCGACAAATGGGTCATGAGGGGCTGCAACCTCTCCTTTGGGTGTGGTATGGCCCCAATGTTTTGGGATAATAAATTCCTCTTGCTGATTGCATTGATCCCCAACTTGGGGGGGGGGGTTCCCTCCAGAAAGCTAAAGGCTCCCCAGGGCCTTTACAAGGGCACCTCCTCACACTTCCTTCAGCAATGTCTCAGCCTTCAATCCCACAGAGGCACCTCCCCAGGGCACAGCAGCCTGTGATCATGGTCACCACACCTTTCAGTTGTCTATTGGCTGAACTCTTGTAGTATGTTAATTTGGGTCCCCAATATTGTTTGCAAGAGAATCCTCATGTCTGCACATAAGACACCCAGGGACCCTTCCCCAGTTGGTTCTGATTAGTAAATAAAGATGCCAGCAGCTAATGGTTGGGCAGAGCAGACAGCGGCAGGACTTTTAGGATTCCTGGGCTAGGGACGGAGAAAAAGGAAAGGAAGGAGATCTGACATGCCAGGAGAAGGAGAGGAGAGAGGTCATGCCTAAGAAGATGTGGTACAAAGAGCACAGCCTCCATGTAGGAGCTGGCAGGGAGCAGCCCCAAGAGGGCTGTCTGACCAGTCCAGGGCAGCAAAGATGAAATATAGAATATAGTTAGTAATAACTCAGGAATATTGGAGGGAGGGAGGTAGATTAGCCAGGTGGAGGTTAGGAAGTGGCCCAGCCATTGAGCTATTTTAGGCATATCAAAATATAAAGGCTGTGTGTGTGTGTGTGTGTGTTGTCTTTCATTCGGGAACCCAGAACATTGAGTCATGTAGCAAGAAACACTACCTGCACCAGGATCAATTTGAGTATTTAATTGGATCCTGCTACAAAGTCTTCCCTGAGTTCTGGCCCTGCTGGTTCCTCCATGCAGCCTGTGGCTCTCTGTTGGTACATTGCAGCTGTCAGTGAGAAGCAGAGAACCCTCAGCCGGAACACATATCGCCTGGGGATAGAGAGAACTCACTGGAAGACCCAGGGCAAGAGCAGAAGTCCTGAGTCAGTGGGGGCTGTGACTTGCCCACTTCTATTTCCTGACACCTATCTCTGACTGTGAGACACCTGGCCAATGCTCTAGCACAATGTTTGAAACCTCTAGGGTCGAGAGCTCATTTAACCAAAATGAACACCCTCATAGTGGCATGGTGCTCAGCTCTCCCACAGAGCACAAGGCATAGGCTACCTCATTCACTGGATCCCACAGAGGAGACCTCAGTGGATTCTCCTTCCTCGAGTCCATGAACTGAGCTGCAGACACCAGGGCACTGGCATGTGTAAGCATCCGTTTATTAACAGCCTAGCTCTGAGAGTGTAACACATGCATGGAGCCTTTTCTTGCAAGTGGAGCAGAATCAGAGCTCAGACACTGAAATGCTCATTTGTTCTATGTAACCAGGTGACTCTTGGACACCCTATTTAGTCAGGCCAGTAGCATTTACATGGGGGTGCACATGTGTCTAAGTGTGTATGTGGAGGTGGGCACTGGGGTGTCTTCCTCAGTCTTATCATTTCATGTGCTCAGGCATGGTCTCTCACTGAACCCCATGCTTGCCGATTTGCTCTAGGAAACCCCCCCCCCATCTCTGCATCTAGAGCATTGGGGTTACATGGGGTTTTCATGTCTTCCATGCTTTTACATGGGTGCTATAGACACAAACTCCAGTTACTGGCTAAGCCATCTCCCCAGCCCTGGATCAGGAGCATTTTGGAGAGCTGGCAGCTGAGAATAGGCAACCCCAGGCTTTGACAGTCACCATGCAGCCACAGGCTAGCAGTAGATAGCCTCCTGAATATGGCTTAGGACAGCAAATTTCAGTCCACCCAGACCCACTGTCACAAGGACCCAGTGACTTAGCTCTCTGCTCAATGCTAGGTGCTATATACCTGCTTCTCGTAGGTGCCCCCAGACCCTCTAGCTTTTGCTCAAGAGTGAGAAGCTTCGTGTTTCCTGAAATCCCCAGAGAAGCTGCTTCATTATCCAGCCTCTTTCTTGAGGCCACAGGTCTCTGCTTGGCTCCCATTCCCTCAGTTCTCTGCTAATGCTCTCTGCCAAGAGACCCATCTCAGGATCAGCGAAAGCTTCCTCTAGCATCAATTTTGATTAAAGCACAAAGATGAAAGATGTGATTTCAGTTTTTTTCCACTCTGTGTATCCTAGACTGCACTGTGACATCGGTGACTTCCTCAGGCTATGGAGGGAGAGCCTCCCTTCACCCCTGTGGTGTGTTCATACTTCCCTGGAGACCATGAGCAGCCCCATCTAGCTACAGAATGTCTCCAACCTACGCTTAGAAAAGACTGAATTTAGAAGTAGGGAGAATCTTTGAGATAGAAATTGGGCAAGGCATGAATCGGCTTTGTCTTCCAGTCACCTCACTCCTCCCTGTTGTTCTCAGATAACTTGGCAGTGAGCTGAATTCTTTTTTATGACTCTTTTAAGTTCTTATTATTACTTTTATTTATATGTATATGTTTGTATCTCTCTCTGTGTGTATGTGTACTCAAGAGCGCACACACATGTATGTGCTGGTATACACAGAGGCCAGAAGAGGGCATTGGATTCACTGGAACTGCAGGCAATTGTGAATTGCCCAGTGTGGGTACTGTGAACCAAACTCCAGTCCTCTGCAAGAGTAGAAAGCACCTTTAGCCACTAATCCATTTTGATGATTTGTATATGCTTGGCTCATGGAGTGGCACTATTGGGAGGTGTGGGCCTTGTTGGAGTGGGTGTGGCCTTGTTGGAGTGGGTGTGTCACTGTGGGTGTGGGCTTTAGGACCCTCATCAAAGCTGCCTGGAAGTCAGTATTCTGCTAGCAGCCTTCATATGAAGATGTAGAACTCTCAGTTCCTCCTGCACCAAGCCTGCCTGGATGCTGCCATATTCCTGCCTTGATGATAATGGACTGAACCTCTGAACCTGTAAACCAGCCCCAATTAAATGTCCTTTATAAGAGTTGCACTGGTCATGGTGTTTGTTGACAGCAGTAAAACCCTAACTAAGACATGTCTCCATTGTCCTTATTGTGTGTGGGGTAGCATAGGGGTGGGATGGGGTAGGTGCAAGTATATCATGCCATATAAGTGGAGATCAGAGGACAACTCGTAGGGATCAGTTCCTCTCTCCAGCATGTGAGTCCTGGGGATTGAACTCAGGTTGTCAGGCTTAGGGCGAATGGCTTTGCCTCCTGAGTTATCTCACCAGTTCACTTCCTAAACTTTTTCTGGATGCTTGCCTAGGAAGCCAGTGGACTAGAGTCTAGGCATTGGTGCTTTTTCTCTATGTGACTCTTCTTTCCCTGTGGTCCTTCATCTTGCTTACTCTGACCTTGTCACCACCTTGAGTTTGACACCATGTGTGTGTTTTTCAGCCTAACAGTTTAAGTTGTGCTAGGCTCCCCCTGCCAAGTGTCAGCTGTCAACCTTGTCCCCGGGTGGACTGTCCCCACTGCCTGTGTTTAGGACAGTGTTGGGCTACCTTTAAGGTTCAGGGACTCTTTCTGTGTGCATGGTTAATGGGAACCGGAGGGAACATTTGTCTTGTCTCCTAATTACAGGCTGATACACTCAGGACCACTTAACTATCAAATGCATCCTTTCCTGGATGTTTTTCTCCGTGACTCAGGACATTATTTCCTTCTTGCCTGTGGGGATTTCTTGGGCCCCGCTCACAGTTCCTAAATCTATTTGCTTCCTGCCTTGGCTGCTGTTCAGAAGTGCTTGCTGCATTAAGTATCTCCCCAGCCATTTCTGGCTGGCTCAGGAGCTGTTGCCTTAAGTCACCATGGAAAACTCTATGGGCTCTGGGTTCTTGTCCCCTGACCCTGAGAGGGTGCAGGAGGCTGGCCATGGGGCTCCGTGCAAACACCATCAGAGCCCCTTCCTTCAGATCTGTGTCCTGTGTTACAGGTAGATTTTTAAAAGGATTCCAGCTCTAACTGTGTGGGGACACAATGGCATATTCCTCAGATAAAATCTGGTTCCAATAAAGATTGTCATCCGTGCCCAACTCCTTTTCTTCCTGGTCCCAGTGATGTTCTTCCTTATCTGGTGACCTCTAGGGACAACTCCAGACAGGTTTGAGATTTGAAGTGTACAGTTGTAGGATCCAGCAACTGTGTTCCTTCCTTCCTTCCTTCCTTCCTTCCTTCCTTCCTTGCTTTTTTCCCCCAAATTGACACAAGCTAAAGTCACCTGGGAAGAGGGAACCTCAACAGAGAAAAGGCCTCCATCAGATTAGCCTACAGGAGGGTCCAGTGCACTGTAGTCTGTGCTATCCCATGGGTTGGTGGTCCTGGGCACTATAAGAAAGCAGGCTGAACAAGCCTTGGAGGGCAAGCCAGTAAGCAGCACTCCTTCATGGGCTCTGCTTCAGTTCCTGCCTCCAGCTTCCTGCCTTGAGCTTCTGCCCTGGATTTTCACAATGATGGCGTGTGCTAAAGACGTGTAAGACAAATAAATTGTTTCCTTTCCCTCTCTAGGTTGTTTTTGGTCAGTGTTTTATCACAGCAACAGAGGTGACACCTAGGACATTAACCTTAAGGGGACATGCAACCGATGGATGGGTATGGTTGGAGGAAGGTGGTGAGAATGGAAGGGAATGGCTATGACTTCTGGCTTTTGTTCAACCCCAGGGACTGATGACAAGCAGCTTTCCAGGGTCAATAGTGTCATCCCAGCCAACAGTTTTGGGTGTTTCAGGAAAGACAAATTAAGCTGGTCCTTGGATGCAGCTCATGTTAGACACAGAGCACCTAAGGGACTGCTGTACGGTGAGGCTGGGGTCATCATTCCATGGGAGATGACATGGTTTCTTAACTATGCTCCCTGCCTTATGGTCAGATGCTCAAACTCATTCTGTCATTCACACAGGGAGGACATGTGTTAAAATCAGAAAGAGACTAAGGGCAGTGAGCTGCCCCAAGCACCTGGTTCCCAGCACTTCTGCCCTTGACCTCAACATGGCTTCACTCCTCCTTGCCAGAGTGAGGGTTCTGCTTCCATTTCTATGCCTGTAAGACCTACCACAGCTGTTTCTAACAGATGCTACCTGTTCCCTATTGCATAGAAATGGGCTGCTAGGGTGGAGGGGTGGAGGTGAAGACTAGAGGCTTTATCACAGAAGGCAGAGAGAATTCTGACCTTGACCTCAGGACAGAGCAGGTGCATTTTGTGCATATTGTGGTGTCTCTCCCTTGCTCCCTCCTGCTGCCCATCAGTGCTGGCCTCCAGGGTCAACTCAGCTGCCTGGCACTTGGGGAACAGCCCCAGGTGAGTAATCGACGGTCTAGGAGTCCCTACCTGTATCTCTGTTTCACAGACTGCTTCTCTGTGGACTTGCACACGTGCCCTGCGTAGTACAATGGGAAGAACAGAAAGTTCCAGTTGGTGGCAAACCACGTTAGGGTGAAGGGTGCGTCGAAGGTCTTGAAAGTCAGCCTGGCGAGTTGCGTGGAGCCGGCCCAGGAGGCACACACGCAGAACACGACAGCCACGCCCCAGAAGACCTTGCTGAGCTGCTCCTGAGTGCATGTCCAAGGATGCTGGCTTGTCCTCCCACCAGCCTCCGTCCCAGCTGGAGCCTGGGCCTCTGCAGGGCCCGGGGGCTCCCGGGGGCGCTCCTCCCCTGAAGAAAAGAAGGGATGTTAGCTGCATCTTCAGACTTCTGGCTGAACCCACAGTTGGATCCTTGGTAATCATGTGGGGGCAGGCAGGTGGAGGGCTGGGCAATGCTCTGGGACTACAGTTGGAAGACATAAACTAGATTCCCTAACCCAGAGGACACTGGACCACACAGGGAGTGATCCCCAGGTCAGAGTCTACCAGCATCCTTCAACACTGCCCTGGGGGACTTTATGAATGGCAAACTCTTAGGCTCTAGACCCAGACCCTTGGACTGGACCTGATGTCATCAGGTGATCTGCATGGCAAGTTTGAGGAATCTATTTCCAGAACAGACAGAGAAACTGAAATATAAGGTCTCATATGCCCCAGCGTGCCAGCAAACTTGCTATGAAATTGAAGATGACCTTGAACTTCCAATGCTTCTACTTGTTCCTCCCTGGTTCTGGGATTACAGCTGTGTGCCACCACATCCAGTTTATGAATAGTAGGGGTTGAACCTAGGGCTTCACACATGTTAGGCAAGCATTCTACTAACTGAGCTACATCCCCAGCCTGACGTATTTATCTGTGGTGTTGGAATTGCAAAGCCAGGGCCTTGTAATGCTAGGCAAGTTCCTAACACTCAGCTATAACCCCAGTATTCACCACCATGTTGAATGTTGAAGCAGCCTTTCACTAAGTTATCCAGGCTGGCCTTGGATTTACTGTAGCTCAGTCTGGCCTTGACCTTAAGAACCTCCTGCCTCAGCCTCCCCAGTATTGGGATAACATGTGTGCACCCCCAGGTCTGGCTTTTCACTTGATGTATGTCAGCTCACATGTGTTTGCATGTTGCTGGCTTGCAATAGGGTTTAGGGATTCCTCATGGAAGGTGAAGAACTTTGATGTCTAGATGGTTCTTGATGGATGTTTCTTTCTGTCTGGCTCTGAAAAGCAGATGATTCTCCTCTTATCTGCATATCACACCCAAATAGACATTCTTTCTCCTTCCATCCACTGCACCCAGCTTCCTGCAGATGAAGCTTTACCTCAAGCACTGGGCAGCTACTGTGTCAAAGGCCATAGACACAGAAAGCCATGTCACTGGGAGAAGTCAGGCTGCCACCCACAACTGGGCTGCACCAGCCTATGTTCTCCAAGACCCTGAGAGGGCAAGAGAGTTGGTGTCCCGTGTGAGCGTGGGCAAATGCAGACATGTAGAACTTGCCTGTCATGGCGTCTCTCCAGCACTTGCCTGAATGAAGAAACACATTAGCCTGGAGGCCCTTGTCACAACAGGGGTGCAGGATATGGGCACCAAACATACTGGGCTTAACATGCTCTCTGTATTTTGATTAGCCTCAATAGTCATTGAAACAGTTTCAATTGAACGAAAGTTTGCATGCTTTCTGAAACATACTTCTACGGGGCAAATAACTCAAGGTGGTGACTAAATAAGATCGTGGCTAGTCAAAGCTAATCTCTCTTGTGTTTTAGTGATATGCAGCTTGGATGGGGATGTAGTTCAGTTGGAATACAGGCCTAGCATGCACACAGCTCTGGGTACCATCTTCAACACTCCGTGGTGTGAAACTGAACCGTGGTGGCATACACCTGTAATACCAGGCACTTGGGAGCAAGAGGCAGGAGGATCAGAAGCTCATCGTTGGTTTTCAGACTGAGTCTCTTATTGAACCTGGAACTCAGTGAGACTGGCTGACAAGCAAAGCCCAGGGATCCTCCTGCCTCTGTCTCCTCAACACTAGGCTGACAGGTGTATGAGACTGTGTCTGCCTTTATTTTTGCTCCTCATCCTTCCAGCCAACACCATCCCCCATGTTCTATGCTGCTAACTCTGGATGGAGCTAACTCTCTAGTTCTGTAATCTCTCCAAGTCCTGCTCACCAAGGGAGCATTACCAATAACAAATAAAATGAAGACACTTAACAACAACCCAGTGCAATATACTCTAAAAACAATAAGACTAAGTTAGAAATGTGTCTTCCCAAGAGTAACATAGGCATTGGCATGCTAGCTAAATGGCTCTGCAGCTGAGCAAGTCTAGAGAATGCTAAAGAGACAAGCTGTAGGAATACTCATGGGCAATGTGAGTCACTGTGCTTGTCAGAGATGTGACACTTGTGGTGAGGACTAGGGTGCCCTGGAACATACTCTGGGCAATGCGGACCTATGCTCATAAAGAGCAACAGACAAGGAGTTCGCCACTTCATTTCATTGACCTAAGCCTTGATATCCTGATTATGTTAATATTCTCTCTCTCTCTCTCTCTCTCTCTCTCTCTCTCTCTCTCTGTGTGTGTGTGTGTGTGTGCGCGCGCGCGTGCATGTGTGCAGAGGCCCAACATTGACTCTGTGTGTCTTTTTTTTAGAATTATTTATTTTATTAATATGAGTACACTGTAGCTCTCTTCAGACACACCAGAAGAGGGCATCAAATTCCATTACAGATGGTTGCGAGCCACCATGTGGTTGCTGGGAATTGAACTCAGGACCTCTGGAAGAATAGTCAGTGTTCTTAACCACTGAGCCATCTCTCTAGCACCTCTGTGTGTCTTTCTTGATTGCACTCCACCTGGTATATTAAGGTGGGATCTCTCACTGAGCCTGGAGCTCACCCATTTGTCAGTCTGGCTAGCCAGCTTGCTCTGACAATTTCCTGTCTCTGTTTCCCATGTTCCAGAATTATAGGCAAGCTGCCATACCCACCCAACTTTTATGTGGGTCCTGGGGATTTGGACTCTGGTCCATACGTTTGTATGGCAAGCACTTCACCCACTAAGCCATCTCCCCAGGCCCCACTTTTTTAACATGAGAATTAAACACAGGTCCTCATGCTTGTGTGACAAGTGCCTTGCCAACCAATGTGTCTTTCCAGCTCCTACACAACTTACTCCTAACACTTTCTACCACTGTGAATAAAAAATAAATTGTCTATTAATATGTGTCAAAGTGTCAAGAAGTGGAAGGGAAAGCAATCCGTGGTCACCACAGCATCAGAGATGCCACTGCCCACACGTGGCTGCGTTTCCCGCAGACTTTTGTCTGATCAGTACACAGGGGTCTCTCCAGGCCTGCGCCTCTGCTGCCCAATGATACATCCACATGGCAGACGTGGGACTGCATCATGTTTCTATCCTGCACTTAACCAAACACACCACAGCATGGACTTTCTCCTGTTCACCGAGTTATGTCTCATGCCCTATGAGCAGACCACTCATCAGGGAGTCAGAGAGAAGCACTGAGGCTCAGTCCAGAGCACTGGGTGGTCTGTGACCAGGTACAAAGCACCATTCCTGTACTTCAGGAACTCTGAAAGTGCAATTACAGAATGTGCGTGTGCAAAATGAATTAAGAACACACATGTGCACAATGGATTACAGAACACGCATGTGCACAATGCATTACAGAATTTGTATGTGCACAATGGATTAAGAACATGTATGTAGAAAATGGCCCTTCTGAAGTATCACAGTGGGGCATGGTAGGGAACCTGAAGCCTCACACAAGATTGGCAACATGGACAACTATAGGAGATCAAAGATAACTGTGTTTTGCCCCAGGACACTGGGCAAGATGATGAGCTCTGAAATCTACCACCACTTGTCACCTGTGAGGATGTTCAGTCATGAAGTGGGATAGTGTCAGACAACCCTGTTTTAATGAAGGAAGAGCAGAAAAAGGACCAACTTAGCTGAAGAATGTGTGTAGAGCAGAGTGTGAACGTGATTAGCATCTGCACCCTTTCCCCCATTTCAGTGGGAGAAAATGCATCTCACTGTGTGGTACGTTCAGGGTTATAGTCAATGAACTTCCCAAGTGATGCTCGGACAGGCTTTGGATAGGAGCTGCAGTGAGTGGGGCAACCTCCATCCTTAGATTCCTCTCAAGTCTTCAAGTCCGGGAAACTTTCAAAGGGCGTTACTTTCCCTAAACTGCAGGGAAAGCGCTCTCTCTCTCTCTCTCTCTCTCTCTCTCTCTCTCTCTCTCTCTCCCCCTCTCTCTCTCCCTCTCTCTCTCTCTCTCTCTTACTCTCTCTGTGGTGTGGTATGTGTGTGCATGTGTGTGTATGTGGTGTGTGCTGTGTGTGTGCTGTGTGGTGTTGTGTGTGTGGTATGTGTGTAGTGTGTTTGTATGTTTGGTATGCGTATGTGGTGTTTGGTGTGTGTGTTTATGTGGGGTATGTGTGTGTGTGTGTGTGTGTGTGTGTGTAAGGGAGCATGCCCTTCTCCCTCCATGAATGATGGAATAATCACACCGTACTCAAGAGTCACCCTAAGCTGACAGTGGCTGAGGGCTCTTTCCACACATACACACCCTCACTGTCTCTTCTGAGGAATCCCTCATTGTAATCATTCTGGAAACAATACCTGGAACCTGGGCCATGAGGGATGAGTTGGAGGTATGTCTCAGCCACCAGCCCATTTGGGTACCAAGGAAAACCTTTCATGTTGGAAGATGTCTGTGACTTTCCCTGGCCAAGATGATGAATCTGGTGATTTTTATGTCTCTCCAGTGGAAGTCACTTCTAGAATGAGCAAGTGAGGTTGGAAAGTCATTTGGTGTCTTCTAAAAGTTCCCATTGGGTGAATCTCTGAATGTCTGAGAGAACACAGATATTTCTCTGGCAAACTCTCCAGACAGGGTCCAGCCCTGAGGGGAAGGGAGTCAAGGCTCGAGTCAAGGACGATGTGGGCTGGCATAGTTCCTGTCTCCTACAACCCAAGGCAAGAGGCAACAGCTCTCAGCTCCGGCTACATAGGCTGTGCAGTTGGCTTCTCGGTTTTGTTGAGTCTAATTCCACAGCATAAAATCCTGCCCCCTTCGGTGCACACTGGTCATTTCTAAGGGACTTATAAAATTAAGACACCATTACAACCACACAGATTTAAAGTATCCCTAACTCCCAATCTAGTCCTGAATCCTGTTTGCAATCACACCTGTCCTTACCCTCAGTCCTAGGTAACCATGAGTCTGTTTTCTGTCCCCACAATCTGTCCATTTTCGACATGTAATGTAAATATGTAGGCTTGCAGATTTGATTTAGTGCGGGAGTTCATTCATGTTTTCTGTATGTTGGCAGGTTTTATGGCTGAATAGTATTCCATTGTATGAACACACCACGTCCTGCTTATCAATTAATCTATTGATAGGCACAGGGATTGCTTCTGGTTTGGCTCTGCTATGGAATAACACTGTTATGAACATTCACATTTAGGCTTGCATAGATATGTCTTGGTGCTTGTCTCAGGTAACTAAGCTTGGGGCTGTTCATCTACAAATCTTTACTGGCCATCAACTTGGAGGTACAAGGTAGACATGTCACCAGAAGAGAGCATGGCTCCACGTAAGTAGGCAGTATTTACTGTGTCCATATCTTAAAGGCTAAAGTTTCTCTCATTCTGCTCAACCAGGACACAATGGGAAGCTGATCAGGGATCCAGACCAGCTCTTCCTTTCCCCCAGACTTCCCAGGGAAAGACAGAACCCAAAGATGAATCCCCCTGATAGAGACACAGATCAGGCTTCCAATGAACTGTCTCACAAATGAGACGCTCGGAAAGAAGCGTTTGCGTATGCCTATTTGCAAGTGTAATTTATCTCCTCAAGTATACTTGAGTATCTTTGTCCCATTCACTCTTTAAATGTTCCCTCAGTATCTACCTGTGGTGATCAAGCAGTGGTGAGGAGGAATGTAGCGGAATTTTCTCTGTCCAATTAATTCTAATATTAGTACAACAAGAAGCCCGTGATTGGACAGGGAAAAGGGAGGCGGAGCTAAGAGGTTCAGAGACGGCACAGACACAGGAAGAAGATGAAGGAAGGAAGGTGGAGGGAGAGGAAGAGGATCCAGATTCCACATGGCTTTAAATAGCCACAGGGAGCGATGAATGTCTTATAAGGGATGGATAATTACAGGATGTTTTGTCTGACCTAGGTGGGCAATTCATACCAATATTGATTGGCTCTGAGTTCACTGTGTGGGCGTTTTGTGGGGTGAGAACTTACTGATATAAATCTGACTTATTAATTATAAGTTTCTAGAGTTTTGATTTCGCCGGGTTAATGGGAATTGTGACAGCTAACCATTAGATGAGTGGTCATTGCATAGGGCTGGAGGAGCAGCGACCTGCTAAGGGAACTAAGTGAGTCAGGCGAAGACATTTCGGGAGCTCCGGGCCAGAAAGTCTGCTGAGATGAGAACACCCTACTGGCGCCATGTGGCCCGCCAGTGCCCCGCATAGCGTGGGATAAAATTATTTTTATTTTTATTTATTTATTTTTTGTTATTTCCTGCCACAGAGAAGATTTGTGGATCAGGACCAGGTCCTGTATGTCACAAGGCCTAGATAATGCCCCCAGACTATCATGTCTACCCGGCAAGGCTAGACACCCACCTCTACTTCTGTGTAGTAAAAATTATTAAAAATCCCGGCACAGGGTTTCTCTCCCACCTTAGATCACTTATGTTCCCGGATGAAAGTCACACACAGCCTTTATATTTACAATATGTCTTAAGCAGCACAATAGCTGGGCTGCCAGCCGCCTACCCTCCATGCTGTTAGAATCTACTTTCCTATCCAAAACCCAAATTATTACTTACTAAGTTTCATCCGGGCTGCTCTCAGCTCCAACTGGCCAGCCACATATGGCTCAGCTAACCATGGTGGCTCTCCTTTTCCTCTCCTGCATATCATTCTTCTATCCCATGGTGGCTTCCTCCTCCCTCACCTTTCCCTTTCCCTCAATCCCTTCTCCTCCAACCAGGTCACTCCTAACCTGCCTACCTCTGATCCCTCCACTAATTGGCTGGAGCCAATTTTATTTAACCAATAATTTTAAATCAAGGTTTGCACACCAAAAGCTGGCAAACGTGAGGAGTCACCTGTAAGCCTAGACCTTCAGGATAGAATTTAGCATCTAGCAACAGACCAAGTCTCAACAATCCCATGTGAATTTCTGGACTCTATATCAGAGCACACTCCGGCTATTCTTCCAGGGCAGAGACTCCACCACGACTTCAGGAAAAGAATGGAAACCGTGGACTACTGGAGTTAGATGCTGACCCTGGGCAATGAAGAAGAGGAAGTAAGAAAAAAGATGGTGGCACACCCCCATGTCTACACCAGACTCTGCCAGGACATGCCCATCTCTTCCCTTCTCCATTATAATTGTGCCCATAAGTGGTCTCTTTTATAGCCAGGACCGAGGAGGCTGTGAGAGCCCCTGACTCAAAGTCATGGGTCAACGAGTATCTGAGATTTGAGTGTGCTAGGGTGAGGGCATGCGTCTCAGAATCATAGGTTGAAGTCCTGCAGCCCGGTGTGGCTGTGCTTGGGGGTAGGACCTCTGGAGAAGAGATTAAGGGAGGTAAATGAAATTGGAGTTAGGGTCTAGCTGGATGGGATGAGTGTTCTTCTTGTATGTGGGCACACATATGTGGAGGTCAGAGGTTAACCTGGAGTGTCACTCCTAGTGACCTTCCCGGCCTCCATAAATGTGAGGACAAAAGCTGTAGCTGGGGTTCTGCAGTCTGTGCCATGCTAGAATCATTAATTCCAGGGGCACAAGGCAGAGTGTTTGCTGTGCTCATGAGGACCTAGCATAGACCCAGACCTGCCACTCGGCAGGATTTGTGTGACGAGCTATAGGTGGTGTACTGGCTAGTTTTGTGTGTCAACTTGACACAAGCTGGAGTTATCACAGAGAAAGGAGTTTCAGTTGAGAAGATGCCTCCATGAGATCCAGGGGTAAGGCATCTTCTCAATTAGTGACCAAGGGGGGAGGGCCCCTTGTGAGTGGTACCATCCCTGGGCTGGTAGTCTTGGGTTCTATAAGAAAGCAAGCTGAGCAAGCCAGGAGAAGCAAACCAGTAAGTAACATCCCTCCATGGCCTCTGCATCAGTTCCTGCTTCCTGACCTGCTTGAGTTCCAGTCCTGACTTCCTTTGGTGATGAACAGCAACGTGGAAGTGTAAGCTGAATAAACCCTTTCCTCCCCAGCTTGCTTCTTAGTCATGATGCTTGTGTAGGAATAGAGACCCTAACTAAGACAGGCAGAATCACTGATCTTGCCTTTTGAGACAAGCTCTCTAGAGTGTGCTAGGCTGGCTGGCTAACCAGCTCCACACTGTCCACAACCTGTCTGTCTCTACCTCCCCAGTACTGAGATTTTAACTATGTGCTGGCACATCTGCACAGCTGGCTTTTTATGTGGGCTCTGGCAATCGAACCCAGGTCTCCAGGCTTGCAAGGCAAGCCCTTTATCAGGTGAGCCATCTCCCCAGCCTCAGGTATTCATGTTCTTACAGAAATAAATACCAGAGAGTCCCCTACTTCACATGCATACAATATAGAGAAAGGCCAGGTGAGAACCCAGCAAGAAGACAGCCCACTGCAAGCTGGGAGGAGAGCCCCAGCACAGCTCAGCATGTCAATACCTTCCCACCTTGAGAAGTGTGAGGGGACAAAGGCGGTTGGCTCTGCAGTCTGCGGTGTGCTGGGCTGATGAATTCAAGGGGCACATGTGTGTGCTGTGTTAATAATGATCTGTCACTCTGCAGGACTTGGTGACCAGCATAGGTGTCAGAAGCCTTATTTTGATGCCCTTCTAGGAGGAGAGGGAACCACAATTGGTCAGGAGTGGATTCCCCTCAACAGCTCATCCTCTTGGGAGTTATTTCAGCTTTAGCTGTGAAGTGACTTCCCCAGTGGAGGCAGCATATAGAGATAGGAGAAACTATAGGCTCTGTGGAGACATCTTTATATAAATGAAATTGGTATTTATACTAGAAACTGATCTTTCTGGTCAATATAGAGACTTGGGGAAGTATCTTAGTCACTGCTAGATTGCTATGAGGAGACACCATGACTGGATAACATTTAAAAAGAAAGCATTTAACTGGAGGCTTGCTTACAGTTTCATGGTTATCATAGTGGGGAGTGTGGTAGCAGGCAGGGGTGATGTCGAAGCAGTAGCTGAGAATTCACCCTGACCTGCAGGTAACAGGCAGAGACTGGGCCTAGTGTGGGCTTTTGAAATCCTAAAGCCTTCCCCCACTGACACACCTTCTCCAACAAGGCCACACCTTTTAATCCTTCCCAAACAGTTCCACTAAACTGGTGACCAAGTATTCAAATATATGAACCTATGGGGGCCATAGTTACTCAAAGTATCAAGGAGGTGACTTGGGGGGCATGAGGTGGGGAGGGGTAGAGAGGAGATGATATAGGTGTCTCTGAAGGTCTATCTGAGGCAGCTGAGAGCTGGATTCACTCCCTTTCTTCTAACCCACATTCCTGTTATAAACCTGTGATGGTTAATTCCAATTGTCAATTTGAAGGGATTGAGAGACACCTAGGACACTTCTGGGTGTTCCTGTGAGGGCATTTCTAGGGATGATTGCAACATGAGGACTCTGACCTATCAGCAGCTTGATTTGCTGAGGGATTCAAAACACGTGTGGACTATCTATTGGGAGGGCATGGAGCTGTGGGAGGCAGGACCTGGTTGGAGGAAGTAGAAAACTGGGATGTGCCCTAGGGTTATATCTATGCTTGTGCCCCTGCTTCCTGTCTACCGTGAGCTGAACATTGTCTCCTCTACATTGCTCCCACTCCCATGATGCTCTGCTTCACTCAGGCCCAGCATCAGTGACGCCAGAGAGTATGCATCGAAACTGCCAAAATCATGAGCCAAAATACACCCTTCCTTCTTTGAGCTCCCAACATTGTGTGTTTTGTCTCCACAACCAGAAAGATAATGAACATGACCATCGCCCAAGGAGCAGAGCCCTTGCTGGAGTGTCCCCTCCCCCTCACTTCCTCAGACATCTCCAGATAACTCCCACATGGCTCAGCAGCATTGCCTCACAGGCTTAAGACAGGCCCGCAATCACACAGCCCATGGCCAGTTCAGTCCCCGTAAGGAGCTGGCTGGCCAGGAAAAGCTCTAAATCAGGTTGTGCACGCCTTGGAGGAAGCCTTGATATCTGTTCTGAGAAGAAGTGTGTATCTGTTCTTGCCTCAAACAATGTGAGTTCCCTTGGATCAATCTTAATCCACATGCCCTGCTAGTCACAGCCTGTCCAGCAAGCTCAGGGTGCTCCTGAGTCTCTGAAGACACGCAGCAGGCACCACAGAGCTGCCAAGGCTCCAGTGGCCTCCGACCTTCACATGCACCCAGATGAACCCACTCCTTTTATTTTCTGACCTTTTTCCCTGTTGAAGATGGTGGGTCTAGAACCTTAGACTTCAAACTCTTATCTCTCTCAGGGCAAATGTGAGTTAACAAGTGGGTGGATTATATGCAGGACTGCCCCTCTAGGAAGCAGCTTTCCCCCTACAGCCTTTGGACCCTTCAGGAAGGGGCATCTGGCCAACTTTACTCTCCATGACCGTGTGGGCTACTTGCCAGGTAGGGTGGCTCCTCTAGTCCCCTAGTGTTGATTGGCTGGACTTTCTGATGGAAACAAACAGAAGAATAGAACAGACCTGCAGCTGAAGGCACAGGCCACTGAGCATTTTATCTTGAATTGAAAACTGTTTTCTGAGCTTCCTGCATTCATAGAAAAGAAGTGTCAAGGAGGCAAGAGTGAACTTGCTGTTGAGGGGTGGAGGGCTTGGCTTTAGGGTGCTGACTGAACATGGCCTTTCAGGTCAGTCTGCTCGGGGTGGGCCTTGTGTACCTTGGGAGTAGCATAGGACAGTTTACCCAGAGCATGGAGGTTACAAACACACAAACACACGCACACACACACACACACACAGACACACACACTCACACACACACTCACACACAGACACATACATATACAGACACGCAGATACACACAGATACATACGTACACAGATACAGATACACAGACACAGACACACAGACACACAGAAACATACACACACAGGCATACACACATACACAGACACACACACAGATATATAGACACAGACACATACAGAGAGATACACACAGACATGCAGACACACAGACACAGACATACACACATATACACAGACACACACACATACATAAACACACACACACAGACACACACACAGACACATAGACAGGTACATACACAGACACGCAGATACACACAGGCATACACACACATACACAGACATACTTGCAAAGAGACATACAGAGACATGAAGAGACACACACACAGACACAAAGACACAAGCACACAAGACACATAGACACAGACACAGGCACACACACAGACACACAGAAACATGCAGAGAGATACACAGAGACAGCCGCACAGACACACACAGATACACTCACAAAGATATATAGAGACACACAGAGACACAGGCACACACAGACACACACTGAGAGACACAGAAAGACATAGGCATAGGCATAGGCACACACACACACACACACACACACACACACACACACCTGTGGCCTGGGTGACCATAACACCTCTCCCATTGTCCAGCTTCAGCTTCTTTTTGGGTTTGTTTGTAATCCACTTTTTGCAACCGTGTTATCTAGTGTTCCATCTCTTAACTTCCAGATGCTAACACTATGGAACAAGTTGGAGTCCTGCCGCAGGCCTTACAACCCCCACTGATCAAAATTGCCCCCCAAAGTGCACATCAGCAAGTTCACACGGGTACATGCTTGCCTGTGCCCACACACCCCAGTCCCTGTTTGTCCCCGTCTGGGTCACCCAGAGCTCTTCTCTTTACCTCAGGTTATGTTGGCAAAGGGCTTTAATCTGATACACCAATCTCTTAATGAGTCAGCCACTTGCTGGATTCATAGAATATTCCTGCTCAAAGAGCTAATGGAAGATCTAGTCCTAAGGAAAGAGACAGCCGGTCCCCAGAGGCCAAGGTGACACATCTGAGATATTAATTAGTGAGCACAGCAGAGGTAGGAAAGGAAGGCTGGTGTCCTGACACCTCATTGGGAGTTCTTCCTTCGAGACCCTTCCCCCAAGGTACAAGATGTCTTACCAGTGGGAAAGTCTCACTCGCCAGAAAGGCTTTTAAGAATTAAATCCCTCTTTGGCTCTCTCTCTGCAGAGCTATTCTGAACCTGTTCCCACCTCTTGGAGCTTTTGGTCTGTATCCATCATCTGAGGCAGACAAAAACTCCACTTCCTATGTTGCAAAGATCAAAGTACCCGGAGCAGATCTTTGAGGCTTCCCGCCTCCACATTGCGCTGCCTCTTGGCCCACCATCTCTTCCTGGCTCCCTCCCAGGGGCTCAGAGCCCCACTCCCTCTCTACCTGTGTCTTCCTACTGTGACTCTTCTTCTCCTCCATACCCTGAGCACCTACTAAGGAATCAGCTCTACTCTTCCCTTCAAGATATTACAACTCCCCAAACTGCTCAGGCTAAGGCTCTTACAACGCCCAGTTGGCAGCTGCTTCCCCAGTCTAAGTCAGGAGACTCACCCCTCACCATCTGGCTGGTAGACCAGCACCCACTTAAGACTGTTTCTGCAAAACACCCTCTCTTGGCTGTGGCCGATGTGTCACTCACCCTAGCCCTTTCCCTTGGCTCTCTTCCTACGGACTCCATGCTGCCCCATTCTCTAGTCCTTGGTGTGGCTGTTTAGATCTCTCCTCTCTACCAGTATCTCATACATAAGGTGCCTGTCAGAACTGTGCACTTGCCCATTTGTTACCTAAGACCTGATTCTCCCTCTGACTTTGTCACCTGTCTCCTGCCAGCTGCCCCTGTAGGCAATGCAGAGCCTCAAAGTTGCTCAAACTCGACCCCTTTCTAGGTCTCAGATAAAGGTGATCCCTCCTTTATTTGCCATGATTGCCAGAAGTGTTTCCATCCTCTGATGCATTCTGGATCAGTCTCCCAGGCTTCTCTGGTGCCTGCTCCTTTCCTAGCCCTCTGCTCAACTCCGGCACCATGATTTGTTGATTGGTCCTCTGTCCGGTCCTCATCCTGCTATGAGCATCCAGTGGTTAGGATGTGGATGCTCATGGCAACAGTCTCAGTATGTCACTCAACTGGACCACACACTGTTTCTCTCTCCCTCCCCGCCTCTCTCTCTCTCTCTCTCTCTCTCTCTCACACACACACACACACATGAGGACCTGCTGCCCAGGGATGCTATGAACAGTGGAAGAGGCAGCTCATGTCCAGGACTCACAGCAACCAGGAAGCAATGCCAGTTCTGAACCTAACCCTAGTAGCTCATGCTTGAACATTTGCAACAGCTTCACAGTGTGTCCTCACCTCTGAGCTCCTCCCCATCAGGTGTTCTCTTTTGATTGTGTATGCATGTGTAAGGGGTGTGCATGCACATGCATGGTACATGAAGAGGCCAGAGATCAATGTCAGGTGTTTTCTTAAATCACTCTCTGTATCATCATCATCATCATCATCATCATCATCATCATCATCATCATTATTACTTGAGGTAAGTTTTCCACTGAACCTGGAGCTCACAGGAGGAGCTACTTGAGGGCCAGTGAGCCCCAGGATCTTCTTGCTCCCGCCTCCCTGGCTCTGGAAGTGCAGGTAACATGCCTCCACGCCTGATTCTTTTACCTGGTTTGTAGGGATCAAACTCAGCTCCTCATGCTTGGTGATGATCAGTTCACCAAGTGAGTCATCTTCTAAGCCCATCCACCAGGCGTTCTCGAAGCTTTTCCACCATAGCTTTGGACATATGTGCACACATGCACACACACACAGACACATAAGCATATCCACACACAGAGACACACAGACACATACACAGGCACACATACAGAGACCTACACACAGTCACACACACAGACACACAGGCATATACACAGAGAGAGAGAGACAGACACATACACAGGCACACATACAGAGACCCACACACAGTCACACACACAGACACACATACACACACAGACATACAGACACACAGACACATGTACAGAGAGACCCACACACAGTAACACACAGAGACACACACAGAAACACACATACAGACATACACACAGACACATGCAAGACACATACATACATATACACAGACAGACACAGAAAGAGACACACACACAGACACACACACACAGACATACATTCACAGCCACACACACACAGCCACACATACACTCACAGTCATATACACACAGAGACCCACACACAGATGCACACATGGACAGACAGACACACACACACACACACACACAAACACACGTAAAGGAACCAACAGGCTTACTTCATCCGATAGCTTTGGCACTTTTCAGTCTGCCCTAACTCTCTGCTAAGAATCACTCACTGTAGCAGACGAAGCAGGCTTGGGATCCAGGCTGAGCATCTCTGCTATGCTTGTCTGTCTTTTTTCCCCAAACTCTCACACTGCCCATTTCCTCATCCTTGACTCCTGCTTCAATACTGTCTCCCCACGGAGCCCAGTAACCAGGGTGTCCCTACGTCTGCCTTCTCTTCTCTGCTCCCTCTCCTGAATCGTTAGTAAACCCAAGTAGTATCCACCAACTACCTTCTCTCCTGGCCTATGAGCCTCCCTCTGTCACCAACACTGTCTTCTTATGTACCTTGGTGGCAGCCGGGGACAAAGGCCACATCCTTGTCCCCATCACCCCAACCATACCCCTGGAAGAGGCATGTGAATGTGTGATTGCCCATCATTCTAAGCCTGACGGGAAGACGCATCCTGAGGAGGGTTTGGAGGTCAGGTTCGGGCTTTGTAGGAAATGGTCCTGTCGGCTTACGCCATTTTCCCAAAGAAGAGGGGAATGAGTGGTGGGAGGAGTGACCCCTAGGTCATGTCAGTCTCTGGCAGAAGTGAGTTCACACTTGGGGAAATGCCCATTTGTTTTATACTTCTTCCATGGAAACCACCCAGGTGTCAATGGAACATATTTATTTGTTTATGTGTTTGTCTATTATGCAGTGTGTTTGTCTATTATGCAGTGTGTTTGTCTATTACGCGTCTGCTCATGTGTTTGCATAGGTGTGAATGTAGAGATCAGAGGGAGATGCAGGATGTCCAGCGCTCTGTCACTTGCTACATTATCCTGACACAGGGTCGCTGCTCACTGAGTTAGGAGTGAGGCCACAAGCCCCAGGGGTCCTCCCGACATTGCTACATGCAGCTCTAGAGGCACAGGCATGCAGACAGCCAATGCAGGGTGTTTTACAAGGATACTGGGGATCTGAATTCACATCTCCGTGCTTAAATGGCAAGCACTCTTACTGAGCCATCTCCCAGCCCAGCAATAGGTAATCTATTCACACGTATACGAGCCCACCATTTCCCCCTTGTTCAAAAACTCTATGGCTTTATAGATGATAGATTTAATTAGCATATAATTGTCCTTATCCTGGATATTTCTGGCCTAGGACTGACCAAGCAGATGCTGATCTTTGTGTTCAGAGACCTTTTGCCAAGAACCTACTTACCCTGGTTCAGAAGCATTGGACCTACAGAGGTATCACTGAGTGTTTTAGCATGAGTTTTTGTTTGTTTGTTGTTTGGTATTATGATTAGAATATGAGCATCCCCACAAGTCCGTGGGGGAAAGTTTAACCCCACCCCTAGCTGGTGGCACGGTTTTGGGAGCTTCTGGGAACTCTGGGAGGTGGGCCTCGGTGGAAGAAGCAGATCTTTGTGGGGTGGACCTGGGAGTATATTATCTCTTGCTATATCCTAACTCTGTCTCTGCTTTCTACCTGCCACAATACAAACTGTCCTCCATGGCACACACCGATAGCCATGATGCTCTGTGGCCCAAAACACCACAGGCTGAACTTTGTAAAACTGTGAGTTGAGGTAAATCTCCCATCAGTTGTGTAGGGATCGGCTAGCCAGACCTGCTCTGGGGGCAGCTGAACCAGCCTCACACCCCTGGAGCAGAGGCACCAAACAATGATATTACCAGTAGCCATCCATCCCAGGAGCCTGGATGGGATCCAGTTCATTGAGTCACACACACACCACAGTGGGAGCCTCAGGGAACACATATTCACTGAGCACCTACTAGGTGCCTCAAGCTCATGTAATAGATAGAACCCAAGCATTTCAAAGTCTTTGGCATCTGTATCCAAGCCTTTTTGCTTCTAATTCCGTGACATGAATGATCCTGGGAGCCTCAGACTCTCTGTTTGTAGGATGATGTAACTGGGCTCAGCCTTTCATAGGAGAAACTGGGCTAATAGAACAAGCTTCCATAGGCCACAATTTGTAATATGGTCAGCCTCCATTCATCTTTGTTAGCATGAGATAGCAGTGGATGTCTACAATCTCAGCACTAAGGAAGCTGAGACAGGAAGATCATGAATTTCCAGGCCAGCCTGGGCTACACGGCAGGACCATCCATATCTCCAAACCAAACCAACCAAACAAAACAAAACAAAAACAACCACTCAGCTAGGAGATACCCAGACAGTAAAGTGCTCACCATGCAACATGAGGACCCGAGTTCAATCACCCTAGAACCCAGATTAAAATAAACAACCAAGCTGGGCATAGTGGTGCCATGTATCTGTAATCTCAGAGCTGGGAGAATCCTGAGCTCCTCTGGCTGGTCAGTTCAGCCAATCAGTGAGATCCAGGCAAATGAGAGACTCTGTCTCAAAAAAACAAGGGGCACAAACAAAACAAACAAGGAGCTCCTGAAAAATAAGCTTAAGGTTGGGCTTTGCATTCTACACACACACACACACACACACACACTCATGCACATACATGTACACACATGCGCGTGCACACACACACGCATGTATGCATGCACTCATGACACACACTTGCACACACTCACACACACACTCGTGCACACACATGCACACATTCACACATACACACTCACTCACACATATGTACACACATGTGCGTGCACACACATGCATGCATGTATGCATGCACTTGTGACACACTCGCACACACACGCACACACTCACGCACACACGCACACACTCACGCACACTCACACACTCATGCACATACATGTACACACATGCGTGCACACACACGCATGTATGTATGTACTTGTGACACACGCACACACTCACACACACTCATGCACATACATGTACACACATGCG
>JADRCH010000135.1:2539830-2567597 GCA_019843965.1 Rhynchomys soricoides
ACGCACACACTCACACACACTCATGCACATACATGTACACACATGCGCGCACACACACGCGCATGTATGCATGCACTTGTGACACACACGCACACACTCACGCACACACACATGCACACACTCATGCACACACACACGCACACACTCACACTCACACACGTACACACATACACACATGTATGCATACACGCTTGAGACACACACATGTACTCACACTCGTACACACTCACACAGACACACACGTACACATGCATGTACACACACATATACACACTCACACACATGCTCACATACTCCCACACATACACACACTCACATATATACATCCACACACACACTCTCACACATGCTCACTCACACATGCCCATGAACCCACACTAACACCCTGACCCCCACACGAAACAACTAAACATAAAAACTACAACCAACAAAACAAAAAAACTCAAACTCAAACAGTTAACAGCCAAAATACCAAAACCAAACTGGAAAATCTCACCACCACAGCACAAAGCTATTACTGTCATTATTAAAGGAAAACATATCACCCCTATTTATACAAGGGAAATTATTCCAGAGAGCTTGACTCATTCAGCCGTGAGAGAGCTGGGCCTCAAACCCCATCCATCCCCCATCAAAGCACTTCCTGTGCCCACAGTGCTGACAGTTGGCCCTCCTAGGAGACTTCATTGTATTGTTCTCAACTATTAATTCCCAGTGAGTGTAATTTTATTGACCATGAATTAGCTGATTGTGAATATAGATGATTGCAGTAATTGCTGCTCTGCTATAGACATGTTGTTCATCAATACTCAGCATCTTCCCCTGACAGGAAATCCAGGGAAAGGAGTATAAAACCCAGGTACCTCATGAGAGCTGATGGGAGCCTTCACCTGGACAGGAGTCATTTTTAAGCCTCCACCTGACTCTCCACCTCTCTTCATTCTTCCTGGCCAAATCTATACACTGTTTCCTCTGCCTGAAGTACCTAACAGATTTTTCATATCCCCTGGCCTGTGTGATAATATCTTACAAAGCCTCCTCTTCAGGAAGGCTACATCTTCAGAAAGGCCTCCACTGGGAAGGTTGTTCCTCAGAAAGCCTCCCTTCAGAAGGCCGTTCTCCTCAAATCTTCTTGCTTGAAAAAGCCTCTAAAAAAAGAAGTCTCTTCAAGAAGGCCTCCTTCTTACAGGAGCCTCTCCTCATTGGAAAAGCCTCCTTAGAGGGTCTGTTTTAAAAAGCCTGCCTCCTCCTGCCTTCCCCTCAGAGAAGCCACCTCCTCAGGACTTCCTCCTGGAGAAGGCCACCCCCTCCTTCTCAGAAGACCTCATCAGAAGGCTTCATCTCTATGCCTTCTCCTCAGAGAAAGCTACCTCCTCCTCAGGGGAACATCTCATCGGGAAGGCTTCCTCTCAGCCAGGCCTTCTCCTCAGGACTTCCCAAAGAAGCCTGATCTCAGAAGCCTGCCCCTTAGATGCTCTCCCTTCCAGAATGATCTCTTTCTCAGAAGGCTTCCTCCTCAGGAACACCTCCTCAACTTCCAGGTTTTCTGTGCCGTTTTGTTTTGACTTTTGTGCTAGAATTCTTTTTTACCTCTTATCTGATAATTTATCTGCTCATATATCTCCTTCAAGCTAATGAAGCTAACATTGTTCAGTTTTCCATTTCCAGGGTCTTGCTCAGCAGCTACAGGACACAAAGTACAGAGAGATGAAGTAAATGTTGAGTACTGAAGTCATTCTGTCCATCTTCCTGCCTCTGAGTTCAACCAAGCATTGCAATTTCTATTTTGGTTTTACATGTACCACATGCTGGTGCCTTCTTGCCTTCCCTCAGATGAGACACTGCACGAGCTAATAAATATTCCTTGCTCTCCGCATTCCATCTCTGTAGCCTGTCAACAATTCACACACAAACAGCTCCAGCATGGAGACCACTTTGTCCTGTGCATTCAAGGCAAAACAAAATGGCTCAATGATTCCAAAGAAACACCCAATACGTAAAGAGTCTAGAAAACACGCCCCCAAGTCAGACTGAACAAAAGCCTTAAGGGGAAAATGTCAGGTAGAGGAAAAGTATTCATCGTGAACCTACAAGAAAGGAGTAGGCCTGTCAGCTGGCCTGTGGACTTGTACAGGTAGAGAGGCAAGATGTTTGCGGAATGCACTAGAGGGCCAGTGACGGGAGGGCTAACCATACAAGTGCATGCTCACATGCAAGTGTGCTCGTGCGCATACACACAGAGACAGACGCACATAAAGCACCTACTATGTGTGATTGGCATTTGTTGTCAGGTATTGCCTGTCTTGTATTTCCTGACTCAGCACTCTGATGAGGCAGGCTGTACCTCACCTCCTTCACAGCTGAGGAAGCTGAGGCTCAGCATTCGTGATACACCCAGGCTATACTCTACAAGGGGCAGAGGCAGTTCTCCATCCGCCCAGCTCTTAATTCTATACCTTTGCCAGGAGCCACAGACATGCGTGTGGAAAAGACCATGACAAGGAGATTGTCAAGGGAGTGTAAATGGAAGACTTGTGTTTACTAAAGTAGTGGGATTGGGCTAGCAGTTCCATCCCCCAAGGCAACTTCCAGACTTGGCTTCCCCGATGTCTGCTGTGTTGTTTCAATGTATTTCTGAGTCTCAGTCTCCCTCCCTCTCCCTCTCCCTCTCTCTCTCTCTCTCTCTCTCTCTCTCTCTCTCTCTCACACACACACACACACCCCTTCCAACCTCTGTCTAGAATATCGGTTCTCAGCCACCGTAATGCTGTGACCCTTTAATGCAGCTCCTCATGTTGTGCCGACCCGCAACCATAAAATTATTCCATTGCTACTTCATAACTGTAATTCTGCTACTGATATAAATCATAATGTGAAGGCCTCACCACTGAAGGTGAGCTCAGGCATGCCTCCCTGAAGCTGGCTAGGGGTGCACATAGCCTGTTGCTGCCTTGGAGAGCCAACTTCAACCTGCCTTTCTATCAGACGTTAGTGTTTGGCTTCTGTGGGGGGAGCTGGATACTCCAGCGCTGGGTTCCCTCTTCACTCACATGTGTGCAGAAGGAGGCCCATAACACTACCATCCCTAGGAGAGCAAGTTCTTTCGCTAATTTTTGATGCTGATAATCAGTACCAAGCCTTTCTTGAGAACAGGATGTTGAGGGAAGAGACAGTCACAGAGAATGAAAAAATAAAGAGAAACAGGGATCTGCATGCTACTGCAAGATGTCATTCTGATTAAAAAAAAAAAAAAAAAAAAAAAAAGGATGACCTTGGGGTCTCACAGCTTATGACTTATATCACCATCTATATGTGTAGGCTTTACACCAGTCTGCCACCCTTCTGGGCTCATGGTCCTCATGGTCCTCATCTGCAGGTTGGAGCATGGATCCAGTGTTGAGCTGGGAACACACACTGACCAACCTCTGTCTAGTGCAGTGGTTCTCAGCCTTCCTAAGACTGCAACCTTTTAATACTGTTCCTCATGTTGTGGTGACCCTCAACCATGAGATTATATCATTGCTATTCTATAACTGTAATTTTCCTACTGTTGTGAATCATAATGTAAGTATCTGGTATGAGGGTATCTTATATGAGACCCCAAAAGGTTCACAACACACAAGTTGAGAACCACTGGTCTAACAGCGACTGGCCCTCAGGCATATTCCAACAAGGAACACACACAAGTGGGTACAGGAACCTCACAGACCCATAGAGGGCCCGACTCAGGGCATAGGCATAAACCAGTCTTTGGAGCCATGTCTACCCCAGTCAGCAAAGACTTGGATGGAGGCTCTTGGACCCTAGACAGGTGGGTGGTTACTCCTTTCTACTCCTGGCCAGCTCCGTTAGCTACTGAGAGTTCCTCCCTCTGCAGCTGCCTCCTGCAGGAGGAGCTGAGAGTTAAGAGGACCCTTTCCGTTGGAAAGCAAGGTCCTCTTTCAGGCCAGCAGAATGACAGCTGTGTCTGAGTAACTCACAACCCTCCTCCGTGGCCCCTTCTCTCTCACATCCCCCGACTGGGGGCGGTTCCGTGCTGAAGAAAAGACAGGCAGTGCAGGAACACTTTCTAGGGGCCTCTTAGAGCCCCTCTCTTCTCTTTCAGGCCTGAGTAAGAACATGTTTACAGGCTGGTGCAGGGATTCCCCTCACCTGCCAATCTCTCCCACCTGCAATCAGCCAGACTGGTCTCCTCTAGCTTCTAGTAGATGGACCTCATCTCTGGGCTCCTGGGGTGGAGTGCCAGAGGGATGCTCCTAACCCAGGCCACCCACTCCTCCTCTCTCTCTCTCTCTCTCTCTCTCTCTCTCTCTGTGTGTGTGTGTGTGTGTGTGAGAGAGAGAGAGAGAGAGAGAGACAGACAGAGAGAGAGACAGAGAGACAGAGAGAGATACTGGCTCGCACTTAGCTTTTTTCTGCCCTGTGGGCACAAGCCCAGGGACAGTGAGAAAAGGCACCCAGGGGTGCAGAGCCACCAGGTGCACCGCACTGTATGAGCCCTGAGTGCAGATAGCACGTCACCACCGCAGGAGCTCCAAGCGGCTGGAGCCTCCAGGTCCCCACCGGCAGCGACGCTGCACTGCGGACAGCGTCCCGAAGCTGCCTCCCCCGCCCCGCTAGTAGCCAGGTATCCCTCCGAGTTAGGGACAGACGCCTCAGGCCGGGGCACCCCAGCGCCATGCGGCCGCGCGTTTACCTTCCACTTTGGTGAGGGTCAGGACCGGACTGTTGCAGGCGCTGAGTGGGGCCACCCTGGCCGAGTGCTTCTTCATGGTGAGCCGGCCGCCAGCAGGAGCGCCGCCGCCGATCGCCTACATCCTGGAGCCGGGCGGCGCGCCTCTCCGGGCCCGCGGCCTCCTGCTGGCCCTCGCCTCCGGCTCCCCCGGGCTATAGCCCGCTCCTGTCGCCGCGACTCACTGCGGTGGCCGCCCCGCCGCGCACATCCTCCTGGCCGCGCTGCGAGCGCTCCACACACGCGCGCACAGCCTCCTACTCCCGGCTCGCTGCAAACTCCAACGTCACGTACAAGTGCACTCCCCACGCCCACCCGGCCGGCTCACCTGCTCCGCCCCCGCCAGGGACGCCCGCCCTGCAGCCCACGGTCGCGCCCTCGCTCCCAACCGCGTCCTGACTGCGGCCCCAGGCCCCCTCCTTCTCCACAAGCCCTTTCACCGGGCCAGCGAATCTTAGCGAGACCCTTGGCAGTGAAGACCCGGGTGTTGCACTAGTTTATTTATGCAGGTGGTTGGCGCTGCCTGGGCCATGCCTGGAGGGGCCCTGAATTGTTTCACAGAGAGTGAAGGTGGAGGTGGGGTAGAGACCCCCACAGTTTTGCATTTCCTTCTGGAGGGCTAGAGGATTATTTTCTCTGCCCCCTCCCGCCCCCGCCCCTGAGGACAGCTCTATCCAGGGAAGAAAATGCAAAGTCCTTAGAAGAAAGCAAAGGCTTAAGGGCTGGAGTGACCTTCCAGCTGGGAGGAACCCTTGCTGCTCTTGCAGAGGATTTGGGTTCGGTCCCCACCCCTCACCCCCCCCCACTCACAGAAGGTGCCTCACAACCCCCTGTAACTCCAGTTTCAGCGGTCCTTGACGCCCTCTTCTGGCCTCAGCCGGCACCTGCACACACAAACACTGCACATACAGCCAGGCAGAACATATATACATAAATAAAAATAATTTATTTTTAAAAGAAAAGGCTTGAGAGGCCAAATTTCCGGGGGAACAAGAAGAAAGTTCTAGATACTGCTATGCTGGCATCCTTGTGCCCACCCGTAAAGACTACAGCTTTCTGGCTAATGGTGCTTGTTAAAAGCAGCAGGATCACCTTGAATGGCCACCCAGGACTGAGTCCTGTTTGTTGGCTACTATTAAACCCTCACAGAGCATCATCAAGGTTGCCCTGCCAACCTCCTTGCTGGTGGACTCACGCAGCCCCTAAACTTCAAGAGTTCCATCTAATGGGTTCTCATATACTACTGCCCAAACCTCAGGGCTTGTCCCTGGCTCTACTGGAATCCGGCTCAAGGTAGATTTTTCTTATTATTGATTATTGGAGTTTCAGAGTCTGCCTCAGATTTGCTATTGCATTGCATGATATCATTATAATCTCCATAAAGGCAGCAGGTGTTCTGATACATGCAGAGAATGGCACCACCACCACCACCACCACCAAATTCCCTGAGTGCAGTTCCTACCAGCTGTTTCTGGTGCTGTCTACCTGCATATGCCCACATTCTAGAAGTAGCTACTCCTGATTCATCTTCCTGAATGGCAAAGATAAACATAGGGATAGAATCTACACAGAGCCAGGGCTCCTCAAGGTTGCTCTCCCATCTCTGCAGGGAAGAGGCTCCCAGGTCCCTGCAGAGCCCTCTAGTGGCAGTCTCTGCATTCCTCTTCTGGGGAAACTGTCCCACCTAAGATTACTCACTACTGATGAGGGTGTAGAGTCATTCCCGTCTTTGGATATGAGCTTAGAGGTTAAATTAAATGTGCTAGTGCCTTGGGGTTTCTATTCCTGCACTAATATCATGACCAGGAAGCAAGTTGGGGAGGAAGGAATTTATTCAGCTTACACTTCCACATTGCTCTTCATCACCACAGGAAGTCAGGACTGGAACTCAAGCAGGGCAGGAAGCAGGAGCTGATGCACAGGCCATGGAGGGATGTTTCTTACTGACTTGCTTTCCCTGACTTGCTCAGCTTGCTTTCTTATGGAACCCAGGACTACCAGCCCAGGGATGGTACCACCCATAATGGGCCCTCCCACCCTTGATCACTAATTGAGAAAATGCCTTACAGCTGGATCTCATGGAGGCATTTCCTCAAGGGAGGCTCCTTTCTCTGTGATAACTCCAGCTTGTGTCAAGTTGACACACAGAACCAGCCAGTACAGCTAGCTTGTACAGTAATGATATCCATCAAGATGCATTGTATGAGGTGAAGGTCAAACATGTCCTTAACCTAGGCTTTGCTCACGGGTCCTCAGGCCCATGTTGTCTGAAGGACCTTTTGGCAGATCTTCAACACAAAGTTATAGTTCTGAGAGCCTCAGGCCTATTCTTGATCAAACACAGTTACAGGCACGTGTTTCAAGCCTCCCTGCCGTATTCCATCTGCGGGACTGAAGAGAGGCTTAGACTTCCTATAGACTACCAAAACACGGGTAAGCATCTTAAAGGGAGTCAACCACTTGAGTTGCAGCTTAGCCGATGGAAGTGGTCGCCCAGAGCCACATGTCAGTCACCTCAGTGCAGGGTCTAACCTGGGAATGAGAATCTCAGACTGTATCATGAGGTTCCACCCCCTCCCCTGCTTGTACTGGTGTCTGTATGTGCAGGTTTTTTGCAGGTGTGCAAACACAATAGAGACTGAGGTTAGAAGACTCACCTGTTGTTCTCCAAAGGTCACCTATTATGTTTGTTTGAAACAGGTCTCTCACTGGCCCAGAACTGGACAAGTTAGGCTAGGCTGGCCCCACACAAGTCACCACGTCCAATTTTTAAAGTGTGGGTTCTAAGGGTTAATTAAACTTTGGTCCTTGGGCTTGCAAGTCATGTACTTTATAGACTAAGCCATCTCTTATATTTTTGGATGTGAGTCTAGCCTTTAACAGCTGAGCCATCTCTCCAGCCCAAGACCGAGCTATCTCTATAACCTCAACTGTAATATATCCTCTCTGAAGATGAGCTTAGGTTTGCTGGTTCTGAAGGTGGGAACAAGGGCCATGTGCATGCTAGGCAAGCATTCTACCACTGGACTGTCCTGGCAGTAACTCTGCCTTTTATCTCCTGGTATTTCTGTTAGATTTGTATTATTAAAAGGTAGCAGAACTGAAAGAAAGTTTCTAAAACTATAAACACGATAATCTCCCAGGCCCTGCTAAACTTTGGGGTGTATGGAATCACCTCTCTAGTTAAGAATTGTCACAGCCTCTCAGTATCTCAGAATGCTGTCTTTCGACACATATCCAGTGAGAGCAGACTCTTACTGATAGGAGCTGCTGCTCCACTCTTTTTGTTTTTACTTAGTCAAAATTGCATTTTGCACTTAGCAAAAACATACACTAGGGGCTGGAGAGACGGCCCAGTGGTGAACAGCACCAGCTGCTCTTGCAGAGGACCCAGGTTTTATTCCCAACATCGACATGGTGGCTCACCACCATCTGTAGTTCCAGTTCCAGGGAATCAGACTCCCTCTTTTAGCTTTTGAGGGCCCTAGACATACAACGGGGCACAGGCATCTGTGTAGACAAAACATTCATACACATAAAAACAAACTAAATGCAACTGCACTATCCAGGCACGGTGGCAGGCAGAAGTCAGGGCAGGAGGACCACAAGGTTAAGTCCTGCCTGAGAGACACATGATATCAAAGTCAGCTTGGGCAATTTAGTGAGACTCTGTCCCCCAATGAAACTAAAAAGAGAGCTGTAGCCAACACTCAGGGATAGGGTGCTTACCTGGCATGTTTGTGTCTCTGGGCTCAATGCCCACATACAGAAAACAATTGTACGCTAAAAAGGATGAATTTGGACCTCTGTGAGCTACAGATTATACTAAAAATTGGGGAGATATCTTAGATACCATCACCTTCATACACAAATGTGTATGCATGTAGATGAGGTGCATAGAGACACACATGTAGGTGTGTATACAGTATGCATATGTGTGTACAAATCCTGCAAAGTATTATTTTTACCACATGGGAATATTTGACTATAGGATGACCTCTTTCTTCTATCTGCAAAAAGGAATGCTGATTATGATCAATTATCTTTATTTTGTGTGTGTGTGTGTGTACACTGCACACACATGTCATGTGTGCTCAAAGTCTGAGGACAGTTTTCAGTACCGACCCGACCCTCACATTCCACCTTGCTGTGGCACTGTCTCTCTGTTGTTTTCTGGCTCTGTGTGTCAGGCTAGCTGGCCAGAGAGCTTCCCAGTGTTCTCTGACCCTGTCCCCCATCTCCCTGTAGGAGTGCTGGCATTCCAGGCATTTAAGCTTTTATGTGACTTCTGTGGATTTGAACTCAGATCCTCATGTTTGCAAATGCTTTACTCACTGAGCCACTCTCCCATTGTGAGTTTGTCTTTCTTATTGCCTACTTATTGCCCATGGTAGGTGCTATGAAGCCTTTTACTTAGTGTGCTGGAAATTAAAAAAAAAAGAAAAAAGAAAAACAAGAAATGCAGGGGGGGGTTTCAGGAGTGGGAAGGTAGGCAGACTATTTCAATTAATTCGCTGTGAAATAGCAATGCTGTCCTTCACAGAATTAAATGTTAAGAATAACAAATTATTTCTGTGGTTACTGGTACTTAAAAAGAATCACTTAAAGAGGCTCCAGGAAGCAGATGAACCAGAGGACAGTGCTCAGAATCGTTCAGAGTGGAACCTACATCGTCTACCCAGTAGGGAAGAGGGCCTGAGTCTGGCTGAGAAACGTGGGGCAGCACTGGTAGGCATTCCCTCCATGGATGAGAATGTCCCTTCCGGTCTGTTCAAGGTCAAGGAAATGAGGCATGTGGGCACTCAGTGGCCCTCCCCATCGACCCACACCCTTTCCTCTCTCAGGACCAACACACTGACTCTTCTCTTTCCAGGTTGAGGGTATACAGAGCGTGATCACTGGATGTCACAGCCGGACTTCCATCTATGTCACTCCATCTCCCAAACTACCCACCGACACCCCATGGTGAGGAGATAGCACCTCACCTTGGTGTCGAGCTGAAGCCCAGACCTGGGGTCACACTGAACACAAGCAGGACAGAGGTTGGAGCAAGGGTGTCTGTTTGCTTTGTGACTCCTTGTCAGGGCCCCATTTCACATGCTTAGGGGTGACTCCAGGTGGTGCCCTCTAGAGGGCAGAGCCAGGGATGCTGGAACTGAGCAGAGGGGGCTGCCTAGAAGCTGGGCCTGGTGGCACAGGTCTGTAACTCTCTGCTCCTCAGGAGGATAGAGTAATGACCAAAGACTTGGGTTGTGCTCAGAGTGATAGTGTCAGAAATGTAAGGCATAGGTTAGTGGTGGAGCACTTGCTTAGCATGCACAGGCTTCCAGAGTCAGTCCTCAGCACTGAGCAACAATGCCTGGGCCAAGGAGATGCTGTTTCCTGGACTGGCACCCGGGGAGTAAGGACTCCCTCCTCTGGAACCTGTGAGAAATCTAGCTGGTGGCCATCATGAAGAGTGACATGTTATCTTATATACAGCAAGTCCTGGAGATATGAAATCTCTATTCCCAGTCGGAAAAGGAAAAGATGATCTTCCACAGACTCCTTCCAGCAGTGGGCATCAGCTCAGAAAAGAGTACTCTTACCAGCCAGATACCCTGGGCCAGAACCTCTGTGCTTAGCCCTCTCGTTTTTAAGAAAACCCTTCTGGTGAAGCTGAGAAATTAAAGGGGGTCCTGGATATAGCCAACACACAACAGTCAGACCCAACACCCGAGAGCATTTGTTTTCATTCTTTCCTTGCTGAGCAAGCCAGGGGGAGGGCAACCATGTCCTGTCCCTGGTCTCACATGATATTCTGCAGAAGCAGAAAGTTAAGTAGAGAGGGGGAAGGAAGGGGGAAAGAGGGAGGAAGGGGGGGGAGAAGGAGAGAAGGCAGACAAAGGGAGAGAAAGAAGGAGGGAGAAAGGAAGAGAAAGGGAGAGGAAGAGAGGGAGGAATGGATGGTATCCTTACAACTCTAAATTCCGGAATTTTCTGGAATCGCCTGCTCTTCTTGCGAACTGTTCCTTCCTGCCTGCGCGGCGCCTGGTAGGGGAAGCTCACAGGAGGACTTTCTTCTGCTTTAGTCTCAGCCTCTTTCCTCCTTGATGTTAGGGAAGTGTGTTTGAAGACCAAGGCCCCCTCAAGGTGAGGAGGGAGATAGTTCAGAAATAGCTGATGCCAGTGTCCGGGTGACTCATCGATCACAGCTGGCCTGTACTCAGATTCCTCGGCTGCTGCCTCTGTGCAGGCTATAGACTACTGACCTACATCCGATCCTTGGCCACCCAGAACCCACCCCTCCGCTGTTGTTTGCTTCCAAGGGCGAGTCAAGGGGGACCAAACTTGGATTTGCTTCAGTTTAAGCAGGAGGGAGAGATCTGGGCCTCAAAAGACACCGCTTCGGCTGTACCCGTATTTGTCAAGTGAGGAGCTGGGTAGTGTCATCTTCCACAAGGACTCTGGGGGCTCAATGTCAGACACCTAAGGTCTCAGAATTACTGACCTCTGGGACCCGCCATTGATGTCGTCCCTCTGAGGGTTGAGGCCACCTTCCTGAGCTCCCTGTGCACTTGCTCAGCTACCCCTGAGCTGTCAACTCTAAAGTGGGAACCTCACTCCAACCAAGGAACAACTGTCTTAGAACAGGCGTGTGTGCAGAGTCCCAGGAAGGTGAAAGCAGGAGAGGGGCTGTGTAGGGCGCATCTGCAGAGACATGCGCAGTGAGGGTTATCGGCCCCTAAAGAAACCCAGGATGTTTTCCCGAGTTCGCGTGGAGCTCTGCAGAGTGAGAGTCCAGTTAGTTTAGGTGAAGCGGTCACGGCGCTCTGCACGTGGTCCCTCACAGCCCAGCTGTATTCTTTCCAGCCTTAGGTCATGGTTCCCCTCCATGATTCGGTTGCTTAGGTTAGTAAGGAAGGACCAAACCCACTTAATGTCCGAGCCAGCTCTGCCACACTAGCTATCCTAGGAACGCCGGATGAGCTCCAACTCTCTCTCTCTCTCTCATTTTGTCTCTGGCTCAGCTGAGCTCCTCTGAATTTCATCTGTCACCAACTGTCTTCTCTAACCCTACACTGACGTGCTTCTGTCTCCTGGAACCTCCTGAACCTCCTCAATCCTACACCTGAATCCTACTCCCATCTCTCAGCCTCTGCTGGCCTTTATATCCTCTCCTGCTCCCAGAACTCCAAGAGGAAACTGACACTAAAGGACATAGGGTCCTTTAAAGGGCCAGGCACACAGAATAAATCATGCTACACAGATGACTTTAGGACCACGGACATTTGGGCACTGTTTCCCATCGGTGACAGAGAGGGAAAGAGAGGAGACAGGAGACAAGGGAGAGGAGAGGAGAGAGAAGAAGAGAAGAGAGAAGAGAGAAGAGAGGGGAGAGGGGAGAGGGGAGAGGGGAGAGGGGAGAGAGAGAGAGAGAGAGAGAGAGAGAAGAGACGAAATACAAGCCCCACCCCCTGCTTTAAATAACTCAAGACCCTTCATCACTGTGAGTGTGGTACTCCCTATCCCATCTCATTGAACATTCTTGTTTTAGCTCACAATTCCCGTGGGGAAGTCAATGTAATAGGAAGTGCAAACAGCTAGTCACATCATCCACAGTCATGATGCACACTCAGGTTCCTTTTGTAGCGATGAGGTGGGAATGTCAGCCCACAGGGAAACAGGAAAGAACATGAGGAGGATTCATAGGCAAGAATGAGACACAAACAGTGAGGTGAATTACTTAACAATCAAGGATAACAGCCAGAAGGAAAACAGAATGTGCTTCATATTCAACACAGAGCTCATCACACGTAGATCACGCAGTATCGTTCAATGTGTATATGCTGATATTGTCGGTATCTACTTATCTCATTCACCCAGAAAAAATCCAAAGAAGCAACCATTTGTATCTTCCTAACTGTTGAGTTTTCTGACTACTACCAGCAGAGACGTGAGTGATTCACCCTCTTTCTCCTTGGGAGCAAGACACATGGGAAGGTCATCTCCTTTTAGACGTTCATTTCCCCGGAATGGGTGGTGGCAGTCTTTCTGCTCACAACAGCGTAAAAGTTCTAAAATCCTGATCTTTAAGCACGCTGTAAGGGTAGAGATGTCCTCGGGAGGGAGTGTGAAGCAAGCCTGGGACTGCTTTCCTTTTTTAAAGGAGATAATTTCTATTACTATATAAAACCTTTCAGGTCAGGCTTTTAAAGACATTGCCCTCCTGTCTTTTAGAAATATGTTTATTACACCGACAGTCAGTGTCTATTCTTGTTTTCCGCATTTAATTTTTGTATATGCACATTTATGTGATTGTGTGCAAGCATGTGCACATGCGCATACAAGTGTGCGGTGCGCATGCAGGTATGTTCCTATGCGTGGAAATGGAGGTGGATTCTGATTGATTTTGAGTGCTCTTAATTGCTCTCCACCTTATTTTTTTGAGACAGAGTCTCTCTCTAAGCCCAGAGCTCACTGATGTGTCTAAGCTGGCTGGCCAGCAAGTCCCAGGGATCCTCCCATCTCTGCCTCCCAAGTGCTGGGATGTCAGCAATATGCTGTTACATCTGGCCTTTTAGGTGGGTGCTAGGGATCTGAACTTGGGTCCTCATTCTTGTGAGGTGAGCAGTTTACTGACTAAGCCATCTTCCTAGGCCCAGGTCCTTTGAATGTTTTACCTGGTGCAGACATTTCAGAGCATGCCAGTTACAAAGCAGGGTAACTCACAAGGTGCTGCTGAGGACAGAGTCGGTAGCCTCCTGCAGGATGAAGAAGCTTCCAGAACCCAGAGCTCTGCATGGAGGGCTTTCTCCAGGCTGTTATTATGGCCACTAGGATGGCACCACTTTCTACTGGGGTTTGCACAGAGAAGTAGCCTGGCTTTCTAGATGATTCTCCTCTCTGAGCTGTCATTTAGATTTTGCCTTGGAATGTTTATGCATAAGTGGAAAAACCCACTGTAACATATTCTGACAGGTGTGTGAGCCATGTCCTGTGTCCTGAGCACAGGTGCCCTGGCCCCTTAAACAGGTGTGGACTGTGTCCTATGTCCTGAGCTCATGTGCCCTGGCTCCTCAGGTCAGTAGGGAACTTGACACCTATATGTCAAGTATGGCATATGCTAGGCGCAGTGGGCTGGGGAGGGCTTAGCTCTGGCCACACCACTTTGCCCCTTTCTGCACAGCACGCTGTAGTCTCAGCTTCAGTATGCTGTTAGAAACACTTTTCAGACAACCTTTGCAAAAATGGGTTTTGTGACCCCTTTAAGCTATTCATTTATCAACACTTACCCGGATGGATTTATTTGGCTTGATAAATAAAAACTCAAATGAGACATCATCACCAGTGCGGTATAGCTCACTCCTCAACTGTGGTAGTTAATATTGTCACCTTGACAGGCTTTAGAAGCACCTGGAAGGCAAGCCTCTGGCTATGTCTTTGAGGGAGTTTCTAGATTATGTTAAACTGAAGTGAAAGATCCCCTCTAGCTGTAGGCAGCACCATCCCAGGGACTGAAATTCTAGCTGCATCAAAAAGAGAAAGCGAGCTGAGCATCAGTGTTTGGCCCTCTCTGCTTCTTGACTATGGAGACAACAGGAAAACAACTGTTCGTGACCCTTCCTTTCAACTGTATTTTTGCCAGCATCGAAAGCACAGCTCTCTACAACCACAACTTTTCCTTCCTAACTCTTCCAATGTAAGGAAACCAGCATGCACCAACTGTCATTGGTTTCTGGGGCTGGGATTGAAGAATCAGCTGTTGCTAATGAAAAAGCACCCACCACTCAAGTGAAACCTTTGTTTTGCTGAGAACCAGTGCTGGCCACCTGGGACAGACCAGCTGTGGTTGGTAAGACACCAGCATCACTGAGGTGAAATCTTCTGGGAAGTACTTCCTCAGGATCAGCACACAGCAGAGTGGTCCATCAGAGAAGCAAGCGGGAAAAAGCAGGAGTCTTGAGTTTCCGCCTCCAGGTTCTGGCTATAATTTCCTTGGAAGGTGGATTGTGACCTGGAAGTGTGAGGCAAATAAACCCCTTCTCTCTATAAGTCGCTTTGGGTCAGTGCTTTTACACAGCAACAGAAAGCAAGCCAGGGCACCCACCACTTGGGTCTCTAGGTCCCTCTCAGAGCTGGGAACTGAGCTGAGCTCAATTTATCTTCAGTGCCCACAGAAGAGGCTTCAGGTTTGGTTTAACCTTGATTTCTTATTTAGAGGGAGCAGATATCAGATACTCTACTGACAGCAGGAGTCTAATTTGGGATTAGCTGTATGTTAAGTAAGGTCAGAAGCCACGCTAGAAAGACCTGCAGACCCAGTTCACCCTGGAGCCTCAAAACACCACGTGCTTCAGGCACAGAGCAGACAAAATGGGCCGAAGGGGCTCTATTCAACTATCCCTGGGGCTGGTTGGCACCCAGAAATAGATGAAACCTACACTGTGAGCATCCTTGGGTCAGGAAGCACTTGGATTACAAAGACATCTGAATCCCCAGAAACAATGCCAGCGAGCACAAGTCAGTCCTCATCCCAGGATATTCACGGCAAAGCAAACTTCTTTCTGAACTTAAGCAGTGGTGATCAGAGCATGCTGGGAATGGATGCTGGGACTCTGACTCCTGTCTCTTAGCCACGGTGCCCTCTACCCTGAGGAGGTCTGGGATACCACTGGGGATCACATTCACTTTACATCCCGAAGGCTTAGATATCATTTGAAAGGGCAGACTCCTGGAATGGAGGAGGGTTTGGAAATCATCAATTATGTCATATGTCACTCTCAATTTGAAAGAGGAAGGAACAAAAACCTAGAGGACGATTGAGAAACAAAAACCAGTGGCTATTCTGGGAGCTCTAAATAGGAACAGCCTAAATATACCCCCAGAAGCGCAGGAGCAGCCGGAATGGCTGGGCCGCCTCGCAGCTGCAGCCACCCCAGGCCCAGAGCAGCACAGATCGATAGAGCCAGGGCCTGCTGCATTTTAGACCCTTCTGGGGGTGAACGGAAGAGGCATCTCCTTAACATTCAGTTTAGACTTTGGGCAAGATCCAGCCAGGACATTCATGTCTTTCAAGTGATGTATTTTCAAAACTGGAAATCCTCTCTCTAGGAAAAAAGGAAATTACTTGGTCTTAAGAATGCAGAGAGACCTGGCTCCATGACGAACCTCTAACCCCAACACTCGAGAGACAGAAGCAGAAAGATCACTACGAGGTTTAAACCAGTGTGGTCTACGTAGAGAGTCGTAAGCCAGCTAGGGCTGAACAGGGAGACTCTCAAAATAAAAGAGAAGAACCATCAGAAAACAAGCAAAAGCTGGTTCTCAAAGCTGAGTCAGGAGGATCCTGAGTTCGAGTCCAGCCTTGACTACACAGAGAGAGACTGTCTCAAAACCAAAACGCCAAACAAAGAAACAACTGCACCAATCCCCTCTTTCTTAGAGCAGAATGGGAGTTTTTCCAAAGACTCAGAGCAAATGCTCAAGGGGGGTCTTGGGGTAGTTCTGATGTAGTTTCCTAGAAAGGGAGGAAAGGGTTTATTGAGCTTACAGCTTAGAGTCACTGAGAGAAGCCAGGGAAGGAGCTTAAGGCAGGAACCTGGAGGCAGAAACTGAAGCAGAAGCCTTGGAGGAGTGCCGCTTACTGGCTTGCTTTTGCTGGTTCATGCTCACCTAGCTTTCTTATACAACTCAAGACTACCTGCTCAGAGGTGACACCGTCTACAGAGCTCTCCTCTGTCAATTGATGATGATGATGATGATGATGATGATGATGATGATGATGATGATGATGATATACCCCACAGACCTACCTACAGGCCAGTCTGATGGAGGAAATTCTAAAAATGTGTCAAGTTAGCAATCAAGATTGTAGATATGCCTTGGTGGGTATCCAGAGGCAGAAATGCTGATCACACAGTGACTTTTCTGGGACTTTTGGAGAAGTGCCTCAGTTTCCAAAGTAGCCACATTGTTTTACGTTCCCTTCAACAGAGTTTCCTTTCCTACACACTCTCTCTATGTGTTAGCATCCCCGTTGCTCAGAATAACAATTCCAGCTGGTGTGGGCTCCTAGTTCTTGTGATTTTAGCTTGCATTTCTTTGAACATTACATATCACTTTTTTCATATGTATTTTACATTTTCTTTTGAGAGGCTGTGACTCATTTTGTGTGTGCAAATGTGTGTGTACATGCATGAGTGTGTGAGTGTGTGCATGTGTGAGTGTGTATGAGTGTCTGTGTGTACATGGCTGAGTGTATGTGTGCATGGGTGAGTGTGTGCATGGTTGAGTGTGTGTGCATGGGTGAGTGTGTGTGCATGAGTGTGTGTGAGTGTCTGTGTGTCCATGGTTGAGTGTATGTGTGCATGGTTGAGTGTATGTGTGCATGGGTGAGTGTGTGTGCATGGGTGTGTGTGCATGGGTGTGTGTGTGCATGGGTGTGTGTGCATGGGTGTGTGCATGGGTGAGTGTGTGTGCATGAGTAAGTGTGTGTGCATATGTGAGTATGTGTGCATGAGTGTGTGTGAGTGTGTGTACATGGTTGAGTGTATGTGTGGATGGTTGAGTGTATGTTTGCATGGGTGAGTGTGTGTGCATGAGTAAGTGTGTGTGTGCATATTTGAGTATGTGTGCATGGGTTAGTGTGTGTGTGTGTGTGCATGGGTGAATGTGTGTTCATGCATGAGTGTGTGTGTGCATGGGTGTGTGTATGTGTGCATGGGTGAGTGTGTGTTCATGCATGAGTGTGTGTGTGTGCATGGGTGAGTGTGTGTGCAACACTCACCTAGCATGTGTGATCCCAGCACTTAAAGAGCAGGGAAAAGTAAAAGTTAGTTCATGGTTGTGCTGACCTGGCAGCTGCCATTCGTGTTTTATTCTTCTGTCCATCGAGTTCCCAGACATGTTCTCAGCTTTTGCAAGAAATTCCTAAGCAGGTAACGCACATGACAAGACCCAAAGGCTTTGCAGGGGTTGTTTCTCACTGGAGCCAAAGGTCAGGATAGCCTGCATTGACACCTGTGGACGGCTGTTCTAGATCTTCCCTTCTTCCTTCTGCCATTTCTTGGTGGCTGGGGCTGAGAGTCAGAGGCTGTGAGCCTGTAGATGAAACATCTTCCTGTGTTTATATTTATAGCAGGTGAGGGGGACCCTGGGGGAAGCTCGTGACCAGGTTCCATCAGGACCACAGGCCGCGTCTCTGTGAGAGGAGCCAGCCGTTTGATCTCCTCAGGGATAAAATGTGTGGGTGTCTGCAGCTGCTTGTTTGCCTGGCTGCTCTCACAACAGCACCCATGTGTTATTGCTGCAAACACTGGACTGCGGCTGATGCTCCAGGAAGTTCTATGCCCCTCAGGTCAGTGATTCCAAATCAAGGTCAGAGAAGGGTCTGAGCAGCTGTGAACTCCAGGGTTCCTTTCTCACTTCCCAGGGACTCTCTAGATCCTGCTGGCTTAGTCTCCTGGGTCTAGAGAAAGAGACTTTCTTTGCTTTTCATTAGGACTAATTTCTTTAGTTAGCATACTGAGGAGGTGGCCTAGCCTCACTGGCTCCATTCTCTGAACCTAACAGGGTAGCCCCAGGGGTGAAGTACTGAGCTCCTAGGACAGAAGCCATTGCAGTGTTTATCACTGGGGTGGGTCCTGGTCAAGAGTCAGGAGGATCGAATGCTCCAGGATCAATGGAAGCTATACATGCCTGGACTCATGCGAAGTCTCAGAATGGTCCAAATTCACCCTATAGGATGTGATGTTCTGCCAGTGCCAAATACTGCTCAGCAGAAGTGTTGCAGTCTACTCTGAGCAAAGAACTTGAGGGTACATTGCTAACTCAGAGGATGTGATACATCTGGGCTTTCCTTCTTACCTCTGCAAGAGTTTTGCTTCTTGAGATGCTGTAACATGCTCTCCAGTTAGAAGACACCTCCAGCTTTCCAGAACCACCTGAAAACCCTCCATGCCTGCAGAGCTCACCATACTGCCACACTATGTGGGTTTCCTGTTCCTCCCTGGTTCGAAGTCAAGATTGTCCATGATCCTGCAGCTTGCCTCCTGTAGGGATGCCTCTATCTTGGCCAGCCCTAGGGACCCTGTTGTCTTTCTACAGTATCCTGTCGGTGTGTTGTACCAGCACCAGGCTCTTGGTGTGTCTGTCTGTGACAGGCCTGGGACTGCTTTCTTCCAGGTTCTTAGGCAGGGTTAACCCTGTTGGGGGATCACACAAAGTGGGAAGGGGTTGATGTTCAAGGTAAGTAAGCACCTTGAACACAGCGAATTTCCAGTGAGAAGGTATGTAACCACCCTGGCAGGAGTGAAGGTATGGTGAAGAGAAGCTTGTGTACCTTCTCCTTTGGATGTGAGACTACTGAGAAATGGCACCAAAGTGTAGTGGGTAAGTTGTTCTCAGCTTAACTGGAGCTGGAGACATCTGGTAAGAGGGAACCTCAAATGAGAGGATGACTCTGTCAGATTGGCGTGTAGGTAAGACTGTAGGGCATTTTCTTCATTAATGATTGATAATGTGTGATGGGGTGTATTAGTCAAGGTTCTTTAGAGTAACAACTTGGAGAATGAATTTCTCTCTCTCTCTCTCTCTCTCTCTCTCCACACACACACACACACACACACACACACACACACACACACAGATTAATTAGAATGACTCACAGGCTATGGTCCAGCTAATCCAACAATGGCTGCCTATGAATGGAAGGTCCAAGAGTCCAGTAATTATTCAAGCCCGTAAGGAATGGACTTGCTTCCAAGGGTAAGAGCAAGCAGGCGGGGGAGGGAGGAGGAGAGCTTCCTTCTTCTGTGTCTTTTATGGATCTTCCCACCTCAAAGATCTAGATTAGAAGTAGAGCCTACTTCAAACGACTTAATTAAGAAAAAAAATCCCTCATAAATGTGCTCAGCATCTGAGTTTTAATTAATTTCAGATGTAGTAAAGTTGACAACCATGAACAGCCATCAACAGAGGACCAAGCCCACTGTGGGTGGTGTCATCCTAAGTAGGTGATCTTGGATGGTTGTCTTAGTCAGGGTTTCTATTCCTGCACAAACATCACAACCAAGAAGCAAGTTGTGGAGGAAAGGGTTTATTTGGCTTACACTTCCATGCTGCTGTTCATCACGAAAGGAAATCAGGACTGGAACTCAAGCAGGTCAGGAAGCAGGAACTGATGCAGAGGCCATGGAGGGATGTAACTTACTGGCTTGCTTGCTTCTCCTGGCTTGCTCAGCTGGCTTTCTTATAGAACCCAAGACTACCAGCACACAGATGGTACCACCCACATGGGGCCCTCCACCCTTTATCACTAATTGAGAAAATGCCTTACAGCTGGATCTCATGGAGGCATTTCCTCACTGAAGCTTCTTTCTCTGTGATAACTCCAGCTTGTGTCAAGTTGACACACAAAACCAGCCAGTACAATAGTATAAAGAAAGTAGGCTGAGCAAGCCATGCAGAGCAAGCCAGTAAGCACACTCCTCCATGGCTTCTGCTTCAATTCCTGCTTCCAGGTTCCTGCTCTGACTTCCTTCAGTGATGGACGGTGACCATGAAGTTGCAACGATGAAATAAACTTTTTCCTCCTCAAGCTGCCTTGAACATGATGTTTGTCACAGTAACAGAAACCCTAAGTAGGGTACAAAGGTACTGGATTTTCCCAGGAGTCTTAAGGAAAGGTTGGAGCTTGGTATCAGCCAGAGGGGACACTTACCTACCAGGAAGAGATTTTGCTCAGTTCTGACACGTGTTAGACTGCCTTGCAAGACAAACTAGAGACAATGATGGATTAGTGATAGGCAGGACCACATCATGGCAGACTGCTTAGCTACACACACTTCTTGCCCTCAATTTAAAGTGAACCTCCTGGTAGATCCCTAAAGATGTGCTTAGAGAGCCTCTGGACCTCTGTTCCTCTTCCCATTGTGGCTTATTGATGAAAGGTGGCCAAGCCTCACCTATTAGTCCAGGCTCTGATCCTAGCAACTTCAGTAAGTTCTTCATCATATGTGGCTGTGTTTATTCTTCAGAGTGGTTTGCAAGGACATATCCTCAGCCCTTTCCAAGAAACAAATGTTTCTTGGAAGTTGTACCCTAGCATCTGATTAGTCCCAGAACCAGGGTGTCCTCAGGATCCCAGGCCCCATCTGCTCTAGCTTTTGGTGGCATCAGAGTGCTACACTCTTTACAGCAGGTACTGTGGAGACAGTGCTAACTAGGCCTTATGGACTGGAGAGATTAAAATTTCCTGCTTGGTAGAAAATTGTTTCTCTGCATTTCCTCCATCATCGATAAGTGCTACAGTCATTGTGAGACAGGATGGAAAGGCCACGGGAGTGTGGGGGAGAGAAGAGAGAAAGGAGACCCCCTCATTCCATTGGAGTCTCTGTCAGCAGTGAAGCAAGAATTCCAACACAGTTACTGCTGCTCTGGGCATTTGTTTATTCACAGCATGAACCTGAAGTTTTCTAGGAATCTCACCAGAGAAACCCATTCAGGGACAGGATGTGTGCTAAGCATCTAGGTTCACTTTATCAGATTATAACTTCACTGAAAGAATCCCTGGAGCCACCTCACATGTGTGTCTTCTTTTATCAAAAGACAGTGATAAGACAGAACGAAATACCCTTACATTTTGTCTTAGAGTGTGTGTATACTAGGGACACACTCTATTTTAGAAGCTTCTATATTCTATAGAATCAATAAGCCATGTTGTCTTAGTTATGGTTACTATTGCTCTGATGAAACACCATGACCAAAAGCAACTTGGGGAGGAAAGGGTTTCTTGACTTACATACCCTTAGTCCCAGCCTATTGAGGGAAGCCAAGGCAGGAACTCAAGCAGATCAAGAACTGGGAGGCAGGAACTGATGCGGAGGCCATGGAGGAGTGCTGCTTACTGGCTTGCTCCTTGTATTTGTGTACCTTGCCTGTCTTAGTAAGGGTTTTACTGCTGTGAACAGATACCATGACCAAGGCAAGTCTTATAAAGGACAACATTTAATTGGGGCTGGCTTATGGGTTCAGAGGTTCAGTCCATTATCATCAAGGCAGGAACATGGCAGCATCCAGGCAGGCATGGTGCAGGAGGAGCTGAAAGTTCTACATCTTCATCAGAAGGCTGCTAGCAGAATACTGACTTCCAGGCAGCTAGGATGAGGGTCTTAAAGCCCACACCCACAGTGACACACCTACTCCAATAAGGCCACACCTTCTAATAGTGCCACTTCCTGGGCCAAGCATATACAAACTACCACATTGCCATTTTTGTTTTTTTTTAGGTCAGGACCTCTCTATATATCTCCGAGTGACCTGTACCTCACTATGTAGACCAGGCTGACTTCAAACTCATATAGACCCACCTGTCTCTGTCTCCCAAGTGCTGAGATTAAAGGCATGCACCACTATGCCCAGCTCAGCATGTGTTTTGTTTTGTTTGGTTTGGCTTGGTTTTTAACGAAACCTATGATCACAACACTTGGGCTCTTCCCCACCATCACTAACTAATAAAACATCTTACAGGCCTGCTTATGGCCCAACTTTATAACTTTGCCATGTGTCAGGTTAACATAAAATTAGCCAGAACACATGTGAAATAGTCTAAAAACTTAAAACATCAATGTCTTAGCTACTTTTCTTATTACTGTTATAAAATACTCCAATAAAAAGCAACTTAAGGGAGAAAGGATTTATTATGGCTCACAGTTTTAGGTACAGTTCATCAAGTCGTTGGCCTATGGTTTGAGGCTACAATCCATCCTGATGAGGAAGTCACAGTCAGGAGCTTGAAGTAGCTAGTCACATCACATCCACAGTCAGGAAGCAGAGAGGGATGAATGCAGGCTCAGATCAGCTCCTCCTTCCCTTTATCCAGTCTAGGATCCCAACCAGGGAATGGTGCCACCCACAGTGGGCAGGTCTTCCTACTATAGCACACAATCGAGACAATCCCCACTGACATGCCCAGAGTCCATCTCCTAGGTGATTCTGTCAAATCAGTAACACTAACCATCACAGTCAAGTCTATTTGAGGAACAGAATGTTGCACTGCTAAGACAAAACAAACCACTTACTTTTATGGAAAGTAGAGAGAAGTAGGAATTGAAATAACAGCAGCAAGGATATACTCCAGCTACTGACAACAAAGGCCATAGCTATGTAGATATTAACTGCTTGTTGCTCTTATCTAGTGGAACTTGTAAAATTTTCCCTATCTGCATTGGCATGTCAACTAGTATTGTTACCACAAAGGTCTTATTTGGGCAGCCATATTGCTGAGATATCATGGGTGCAACTTCCCTGTCTTGTCTAGCACTGTTTAACAGTAACATTCTGGTTCTCTTCCTCTGAAGATTTTCCATGATGTTCTTTAAGCTTTAGGTGTAGGGGTTGCATTGAAACCCCAGAGGACCCAAAGCTCAAGCTCTCATCCTAAGACCTGCCACAAGGACAATCCTCCTGCTCCAGTCCAAACCAAAAGATAAAGAGATGGATCTGCATCCTTGCTGTGTCCAAGAGGAGGTTGTGGAAGCATTGAAGGAGGAAAATGGTGAATAAATTGTTTCCCTTCTTCTGATCATGGAGGGGTGGGGAGAGAGGGAGGGAGGGAGGGAGGGAGGGAGGGAGAGAATATATAAAGATAATGCCTTTGATCACATGAAGAAGACATTCCTGAAGTGGGTCCTGCTAATGCACCCTTGATTAGCTGGAAACGGAAATACAATGGTGTGTTGAGTGAGAGAGTTCAGATGAGAAAGTTATTGGGTAGTAACCATGGTGACAGCTTCACTGGGGTTTATGGAAATGTGGGACTTGGTGGAGGATCTGTACATGGACCCACCATGGCCCCTCTGTCTCAGATACTAGGTGCTGACCCATCTCCAGAGGGTGTTCATCAGTCTTGGACCCTTGGCTGGATGTGGGTCTCAGCTCTCTTCCCTCACTCCTCAACAGCATCTTTAGTGGTGCCAGGCAGGAGAGACCCAAGCCAGAGCTCTGCTGTCACAGGGCTCTGCTTTCTAGAGGGTGTTCCCTCCATGTGTACACACACACACACACACACACACACACACACACGTATACACATACACACACACATACACATGCATATTCACAGACATATGCACACATACACACACATGCATAAGCACAGACATATGCACACATTCTTCTGTTTCATAGAGAGTGTTCCCTTCACGTGTTCACACACACACAGACACATACATATACACACATCTACATATATACACATGCCTAAACACAACATAAGCACACATTCTTCTGCTATATAGAGGGTGTTTCTTCCATGTGTTCACACACATGCATACACATACACAAACACACCTATATGCATACACATGCATAAACACAGACAAATATGCACAGATTCACACACATATACACACATACACATATGTATACACATATGCACACCACATGCATATGCATCCATCAATACAAACATACAATGGCCTCTAGTCACATTTTCTGTTAGATTATGACAACCAAAATTGTCCTTAAATGTTGTTGTCAAATGTCCCCTGGAGTGGCTTTCTCCCCATCCCTGTTGGAGAGCCATGTCCTAAATCTCTGACTGTGATTATCACCGTATCACCTGTCTGGAGATACCTATTAAAACTATAAAGCCTAAGCATCCTTCTGTGAATGTGTGAGTTGTTGGTAAGTAGAGCCTATGATATCCCTGTGATTCCCAATGCTAGAGGGAGCTGGAGAACAGGGATGGAGAGCAACTTTTCCAGACAGTAGGAACTGGGCAGAACAGCAAGCTTCAGGACCTACCGGATATTCACAGAGGTTCTCTGGAGAGCAGCGCACACAGCAGTCTGTGTTGCCACGAGCCTTCTAGCAGGTTCTGACGCAGGAGAGCCATTGCCCTAGCTGTGTAGCCCTGGTGTCTGTTCTTCAACAAGGTTGCCCAGTCTCAAGGCCTTTCAGAGAAAAGTCTTCACACAGTAGCTTGAACAGACCAGGGGACACACTCTTTGGTCATTATCTATACAGAGCTTTCATTCAGTGGAGATCTACCATCTTAGTGATGGAGTAGGACAGAGAAGAGAAGATGGCCCGTCTGCATGGACCCTGCCCAGACCTTCCAGGATAACCTTGAATGCTGTCAAAGCTGGGAAAGGAAGGGCAGCATACACGGGCTTCCAAACCTCCTGAGAACAAGTTTCTCGGGTATGAATGGCACCTTTGCTGTGGTCTACACTGACCACTGCAGGGATGCTTACAAAACTCAGGAACACTACAGCTAGAGGCAGCAGGAATCTGCCACTCACGATGTTAACCACTGCAGGATTTACAAGAGGAAATATGTGTGAGTCTTTTCAGAGCCTGTGTGCATTCTTTCATTCATTCCTCCATCGAATGAAAGCTTGGCCCCAGGCAGACACAGGTAAGGCTTTTACTCAGCTGCTATCTTCCTGGTTTTCATGCTGCCTCATGCCAAGGAAAAGTAGGAGTCACAGGAAGCCTGAAGAAGCCAGAATCCCCTCCCCTGGAGACTTTAGCTACAGCCACCACTTTGTTATACACATCGTGTTGTGCTGCATGTGTGGAGGTCTGAGGCCAACTTCTGGGAGTTGCTTCTTTATACCGTGTAGGTTCCAGGACTGAACTCAGGTTGTCAGTTTAAGCAGCAAACACCTTTACCTGCTGATCCAGCTCATCAACCATGGCTTATATTGTTTTAAGCAATGAGGTGTATAGCAATTGGTTCCTGTGACCCTGGGAAACAGAAGCATCCATGGTGTGCATTCTATGAGTAAAAGTAGGCTTGATCTCAGTGTAGACAACCCCTTTGGGGTTTGGTTTCTCGGGGTAAGTTTGATGCACCAGCTACTTTACCCTGTCTGAAAAAAATCAGAGTGTAATCAAAGCTCAGCTTCCTTGGCTAGCTCTGCTGCCAGCCAGCATCCCTGAAAGTCTAGTCCTGAAGTGTCCAATGTCCACTCATGGTGGACTCTGTGGGTGACATCTACACATGCTGTCATCTGAGAGAAGTATCAAAGGGGGCTGAACCCAGTTTCCATAGGTCCTAGTACTCAGGTTTACTAATTTACCTTTGGCTTGGTGCTTAGAGAAGAGTAGCCAATCTCATGAGATACTGGATTGTGACATTAAAGACACAGATTGCTAAATGCCCGTGTTTCTGGCACCCAAGACCTTGGCTGCAAAGCATTGTGCTCTCCAGCATGTTAGGACAAAGCAGAGGCTGTAATCCTCACCTACACAGATCTAACCTTTCAACATTGCAATAGATGCTGCCCTCTGCCAAGTTCACATTTAAGAACTGTACAATCAAGTTACACAGAACCTCTCTCTCCCCACCATACACACACACACACACACACACACACACTCTCACATACTCACATAGACAGGCACACACACACATATACCATACACACACACACTCACACACAGGCAGACACACACATACACACTCACACACAGGCACACACACACTCACACATGTACATACACGTTTACCATACACACACACACACACACATACACACACACACACAGGCAGGCACACACATACATCACACACACACTCACATACACTCACACACGGGCAGACACAGACATACAACACACACACACACTCACATGGGCAGACACACACATACACACTCACACACAGGCACACACACACTCACACATGTACATACACGTTTACCATACACACACACACAGGCAGGCACACACATACATCACACACACACTCACATACACACACACACATACACACACACAGGCAGGCACACACATACACCACACACACACTCACATACACTCACACACGGGCAGACACAGACATACAACACACACACACACTCACATGGGCAGACACACACACAGGCAGACAAACACATATATATACCACACACACTCAGATACATACATACACTGAAGATGGGTAGTTTCCTCTCAGGTCAACATATCACAACATATGTCTTATCTTTATTACTCCTCTACAATCCTTGAACGCCTTCCTTTTGGAGTCCCCGAGGCAGCTGAGCAAACCTCTCAGGTCCAGGCTTTTCCCAGAGGAAAGAAACCAGGGCTGGAGCCTCATGGCCTCTAGAATGTCCTTCGGGTTCCCTGAAAGGCTGACTCAGTTCACACTGCTACTTCTGATGCAGCGTGGGCTGAGTACTTCCAGAAACACCTCTCAGGTACTTCTCCAGGAAGCACATGCCCTTGAGACCCTTGGCTAGGGTCAACTGGAAAGAAAGGTTCGGTGAGGGGCCCAGTCTCGGGTCTGTTACAGGAAGTGCAGAATCTTCTAAGTGAGCTAACCATGCATTTGCAAATTAAATTTCTTAATTGTACTCTTGGCTTCCCCCAGCAAGGCCACTTGGCTTGCCAACGTCCGAGAGGCTGGCTGCCCACAGGAGGACTGTGTCAGGGTGACTCAGGAGGAAAGCCATTGTCTCACTGGGCTGTATGTGCTTGCAGTCCATGACCACCCCTGGAGGCTGGGCTAAGTGGCTTGGTCACCCGTCTTGTTGCTGTGATAAAATACACAATGAAAGCAACTTAGGGGAGAAAGGGCTGGTTTGGGCTCATGGTTTGAGGGTTTAGTACACTGTGGTAAGAAGGTATGGTGACATGAGTGTGAGGCAGCTGGTCACATGACATCCTCTGTCAGGAAGCTGAGAGAGGTGGATGCTGGTGCTCAGCTCACCTTCTGTTCTTTATTCATCCTGGAACCTCAGTCCACAGAATGCCACCACCCACATTCAGGCAGGTCTTCCTGTCTCAGCTAGCCTAATCTAGAAATGTTCTCATAAGCATGCCCAGAAGTTTGCCTCTTAGGTGATTCTAGGTCCTGTGAGGTTGATAGTGATCGTTAACATCACAAGCAGCTACAGATCTTAGACCCGTGAATTTGAATTTTGGGGAAATTAGGAGCTAGGACATGCTCAGAGTTTCAGTGTATAGCAGGAGGAAGACACACACACACACATACGAGAGAGAGAGAGAGAGAGAGAGAGAGAGAGAGAGAGAGAGAGAG
>JADRCH010000135.1:2567997-2580999 GCA_019843965.1 Rhynchomys soricoides
ACACACACACACACACTCACATGGGCAGACACACACATACACACTCACACACAGGCACACACACACTCACACATGTACATACACGTTTACCATACACACACACACAGGCAGGCACACACATACATCACACACACACTCACATACACACACACACATACACACACACAGGCAGGCACACACATACACCACACACACACTCACATACACTCACACACGGGCAGACACAGACATACAACACACACACACACTCACATGGGCAGACACACACACAGGCAGACAAACACATATATATACCACACACACTCAGATACATACATACACTGAAGATGGGTAGTTTCCTCTCAGGTCAACATATCACAACATATGTCTTATCTTTATTACTCCCCTACAATCCTTGAACGCCTTCCTTTTGGAGTCCCCGAGGCAGCTGAGCAAACCTCTCAGGTCCAGGCTTTTCCCAGAGGAAAGAAACCAGGGCTGGAGCCTCATGGCCTCTAGAATGTCCTTCGGGTTCCCTGAAAGGCTGACTCAGTTCACACTGCTACTTCTGATGCAGCGTGGGCTGAGTACTTCCAGAAACACCTCTCAGGTACTTCTCCAGGAAGCACATGCCCTTGAGACCCTTGGCTAGGGTCAACTGGAAAGAAAGGTTCGGTGAGGGGCCCAGTCTCGGGTCTGTTACAGGAAGTGCAGAATCTTCTAAGTGAGCTAACCATGCATTTGCAAATTAAATTTCTTAATTGTACTCTTGGCTTCCCCCAGCAAGGCCACTTGGCTTGCCAACGTCCGAGAGGCTGGCTGCCCACAGGAGGACTGTGTCAGGGTGACTCAGGAGGAAAGCCATTGTCTCACTGGGCTGTATGTGCTTGCAGTCCATGACCACCCCTGGAGGCTGGGCTAAGTGGCTTGGTCACCCGTCTTGTTGCTGTGATAAAATACACAATGAAAGCAACTTAGGGGAGAAAGGGCTGGTTTGGGCTCATGGTTTGAGGGTTTAGTACACTGTGGTAAGAAGGTATGGTGACATGAGTGTGAGGCAGCTGGTCACATGACATCCTCTGTCAGGAAGCTGAGAGAGGTGGATGCTGGTGCTCAGCTCACCTTCTGTTCTTTATTCATCCTGGAACCTCAGTCCACAGAATGCCACCACCCACATTCAGGCAGGTCTTCCTGTCTCAGCTAGCCTAATCTAGAAATGTTCTCATAAGCATGCCCAGAAGTTTGCCTCTTAGGTGATTCTAGGTCCTGTGAGGTTGATAGTGATCGTTAACATCACAAGCAGCTACAGATCTTAGACCCGTGAATTTGAATTTTGGGGAAATTAGGAGCTAGGACATGCTCAGAGTTTCAGTGTATAGCAGGAGGAAGACACACACACACACATACGAGAGAGAGAGAGAGAGAGAGAGAGAGAGAGAGAGAGAGAGAGAGAGATAACTTCTGTGTTTAGAAGCAGTGAATTCTGGGAGTTTGTCTTGGGTTGAAATGACACGCCATCTCTCAGGTTGTGTCTGTCAGCAGGTAGCATGGTCACCAAGTAGCCCCCTAAGAACATATGGTAAAGCATGTATTGTGGTCAGGGACTCCCTCCTCTGTGCCAGCTACTTACTGGAGGCTACACAGTGCAGAAGAGCTTTGGGCATCTGCTCTATCAAGCTCAGGGGCAGCTTTCTTGCCCTATTAGCAGGTGACTGAGCCTCTCAGGTCCTCAGCAGCCCCTCTGTGATGGGGACCAGCCACCTGCTTGCTTCCTAAGGCTGCAACAAGGATTAAATGAATAGTGACTCACATGAGGCCTCCAGAATGTGCCCAGTGCAAGTGGCTCCCTGGATGACTGCTCTTTGGCATTTTTCTTTCCATCTGTCACAGGGTAGGAAGCTCGGAGAGTGGCATTGGAGCAGATCTACAAAGGCTTAATGTGTCCAGCCTGGAACAACATATTTCCCCTTCTTGGTATCCATCCACTAACCAGGGCCAAATTCAGCAGCTGCTGAGTCTCAGCTCCCATGTGATAGGCAGGGCTGTGGGTTATGTGGTTCAGAATGCCCCCATGACAGGTAAGGCACTCCTCAGCAGAACATTAGTCTAGGGAAGCCACAGAGGAGAACCCCAGAGACACAGAAAAGTTCCTAGGTAGAGAACAATGTGCTCTGCCTTCCTGCTGTGATACATTGAATACAAGAGCCCAGGGTGTTGGAAGGGAGGTTGTGGCACAGAAGCTGAGGTCACAGTTGGATCACTGTCTATACCAGCCTGTTAGGGCTCTCCGCCACCTCACTGTTCCAGACCAGAAGGAGTCCCTGGAATGAAGACACACATTTCTGACTACACTACTGTAGCTCCCACACATGGAGATTAATTTGCATAAGCTTACCCGAGCTCAGGGACACCCAGATTGCTGGTGACACCTCATCTTCCAGTGTGTCTGTGAGGATATTTCTGGAGAGATCAGCCTCTAAACTATTTGGGCTGAGTACAGTCCAGTGTGGATGTCAACTATCTGGTCTTTAAGGACCCTGGACAGAACAGGTAGAGGAGGAGGAAGTTACTCTCTCTAAGTGGAAACACCTCTCTTCTGGTTCTGGTGTCTTTGGATTTGGACTAGAAACTATACAGTTAGATTTCCTGGTGCTCCTGCTAACAGACAGAAGAGGTGGGGAACTCTTGGCTTCTTCATCATGTAAGGCAATCCCACCATGCATTACTTATGGGCATGTCTCTCGGCATAAGCCTGACTAGTGCTCTCCAAGCTATAGACATGGTAAGGAACTGTCTGGCTCAGCCACACTTGATGGAGGAGGCTTCCCACCCAGGGATCTGCCCTTCTTGGTCTACATCATTTCTAGCTGGGGAGGACAATCTGGAACAGACATCTTTCCCATCCTAGTCAGGCTGCTGCCAGATCCTCAGATCTGCCCAGAGATGAGGTGCAGAGTCTAGGTCTTCAGTGCCAGCTCTGTGGAGGAGTCTTAGCTCATGCTGTTAGCTGTCTACAATCCCTGGCCCTGCCTTTTTTCTCCCTAGACAGGTTGCTAAAAATTCCACGGACAGATTCCACACAAGTCCCTATGTGTTCACAGTACAATTGTATTCAGGGTACCAGACATCAGGTCCTGGATACTACATGTGCTATCCACAAGCCCTTTCTCTTGAGCCACAAGGGAGGTGAGAGACATACTTCTCTTGTGTGACAAGCCCATTAGCTTAGAGGAGAAGGAGGGTGATTTCCTGAGCCACTGCAGCAGGCAGAGCTATGGGTCTCAGTCACCTTTCTCTCTAGCTTCAGAGAGACCCTGAGGGTGACTTCATGCTTCATGATTGGCTTCTGAGACCCAAGTGACCCTTCCTAGCCTAGAGTCCCTCCTGCCACTGGGACAGTAGAGCATGGTGAACAGAACCTTCAGCTTCCTGGCAGATGGTCAGCATTAGAGTCACAGACACTGAGGTCTTCATGCCAAGACCCATAAATGGCCGCTGCTGTAAATAACGATGACCCTCTGGCGAGCCATCTTGTCCTGCCCAGTTTGGGATGGTTCCTCAGAGAGACTTGCTTCAGTGTGGTGCCAGAGTGGCAAGGTCACTTGGCGGGTGATCTGAACACAGCTCTGCACCTCCCCTTCTTCCCCATCATTATAGATGCTGAAGAGCAGCTCTGTGGTCCAGAGGGGACTGCAGCTGCAGAACTCTGGTGGGTGACATAACTGTCCATCAGGGATCTAGAAGCTTCCAGGGACATGAACCTTTGGGGGAGCATCCCAGGCCATCATAGACTTTTGGAGGTTGTCTAAAGGTCACCCTCTGGTCCTAAATTCAGGGAGCATCCTGGCACCATCGCTGCATACCGCTATGTGGGACCATGGCAAGACACTTCAGAGGCTCTTGACCTCTAAGGAGCAAAGACTAGAGAAGGCTGGCAAACATGGATCTAGACCAAGCCTAGCTTCTGTTGGGTCCATTGGACAGAGTCTTATCTGTGCCCAGATGTGGCTGTTTGCTCAATTTGCCTTCAGTGGCTGCTTTTGGGTAATGGTGACTGTGGAGCTAAGGAGTGATAATGGGAAAATATTGTCATCTAGCTCCTTCCAGAAAAACTCTGCCACCACGTAGAGGGAGAGGCAGACTGGGGCTGGACAGGCAGGACAGCCACTTTGGGGAACCACAGACAGATCATCCTCACCATATCTCAGCTTCTCCACCTGTGTGATGGTGTCTGTGTGTCCTGCCCCAAACGGCAGTGGGCTGGAAATAACAGCAATGTTTCATACGACTGGCCTTCTCATATGAAACCTTCTTTCTTCTTGCTGGGGTAGGACTTGAGATGGCTTCCCTGTATACTACAAAGGCAGTTATTCTGTAATTGTTTTGTGTGTGCCTGTGTGTGCATGTGTGTGTGTGTGTGAGTGCACACGAGTATGCAAGTGCATGTGTGCATTCACATAGAATCAGAGGGCAGCCCTGGCTATCATTCTCCAGGACCTGTCTACCTTGTTTCTTTGAGATAGGATCTCTCACGAGTTCTGGGACTAACTAAGTAGACTAGTCTGACTGGCCAGTGACAACCCCTTTCAGGGATCCATCTGTGTCTTTGCATCCTCAGTGGTGGGATTACAATACATGCAGAACACTGAGCTGTATTTTTCGTTTTTTTTTTAAGGGATTAAAATCATTTTATTTATTTATCTATTGTCACTTTTTCTTTCATACTTTATTTACATTTCAAATGTTTCCCCCTTTCCAGATCTCCCCTTTGGAACCTCCCCATTCCCTCCTTCCTCCTCCTGCCACTATGGGGGTATTCTCCAACCTACCCACCCACCCATTCTCCTCTTCCCTCCTTGGCATTCTCCTATACTGGGGGATCCTCAGGCCCTAGGGCTTCTGCTCCCCCTGATGGCTAAAAAAGACCCTCCTCTGTCACATATGTGCCTAGCACCATGGGTCCCTCCATGTGTATTCTTTGGTTGGTGATCTAGTCTCCGGGAGTATCTCGGGGTCAGGCCAGTTGACACTGTTGCTCCCTCCATGGGGCTGCAAACTCCCTCAGCTCCTTCAGTCCCTTCTCCAAGTCCTCCATCTGGGACCTCACACTCAACCCTATGGTTGCTGTGAAGTGACTCTTGGGTATTTCTAACTTTTGGGCTAATAACCACTTATCAGTGAGTATATAACGTGTTCATTCTTTTGTGACTGCGTTAACTTGCTCAGGATGATATTTTCAAGTTCTATCCATTTGCCTGTAAATTTCATGAAGTCAATGTTCTTAATAGCTGAGTAGTATTCCATTGTGTAAATGTACCACATTTTCTGTATCCATTCCTCTGTTGAGGGACATCTGGGTTGTTTCCAGTTTCTGGCTATTATAAATATGGCTGCTATGAACATAGTGGAACATGTGTCTTTATTACATGTTGGAGCATCTTCTGGGTATATGCCCAGGAGTGGAATAGCTGGGTCCTCAGGTAGTATTATGTTCATTTTTCTGAGGGTCCACCAAACTGATTTCCAGAGAGGTTGTATCAGCTGGTTTGGTTTTTTGAGACAGGGTTTCTCTGTGTAGCTCTGGTGGCCCTGGAACTCACTCTATAGACCATGCTGGCCTCCATCTCAGAGATCAGCCTGCCTCTGCTTCTTGAATGCTGGGATTAAAGGTGCATACCACCATTGCTCAGCTGCCATATGTATGTATATGAGTATACATACACACATATATACATATATAAACATATTTATATGTATATAAATTATATAGAATATATAAAATAATATATAATTTATATGTATATAAATTATATCTAATATATCTATATATAATTCTATAAATATATATGTAGTCTCTGGGGATCAAACTCAGATCTTCATTATTGCCAGGTAAGAAGTTTACTGACTGAGCCGTCTTGCCAGCTCTAGCAGTCACTTCTTCCCACTGAGACTCATGTCTTAAATGTTCTACAACTCCCCAGAGGAACACCACCATCTGGGCCTGAACATGTAGGGGTCATTTATATCCAAATCATAACAGCTGATTGGAGAAAAAAAAATCAGAAACAGAGATGAGATGAGCACAAACTCAGACTCACACTGTGATGGAGGGAGCTCAAGCTTCCCGCTATACCACCACCATTGTGACGCTTGGCACACTAGGTCAGGAGCTTGGGCATTTGTGTTTACAGGTGGCATGGTGGATGTAGAACTTTTTATTGTTTGACTTAATTTATCAGGATCCTTTTTAGAAAGACATAATTACTTTTTATTTATTATTGTAAAACAGAATAGCCCCCCACCCCCCCAAGTCACAGCATGTATTTGCTGAGTGCCAGGAAGATATTTTTCTTAGTTTCTCCATGACGGCTAAAGAAAGATGCCCTTGAGAAAAGCATCAGTCACACTCCTGCAATGCTTCTACACAAACCTCCCTATCCAGAGTTTATTCAGATGAGAGGGTCATCGGTCATCCTGCCAGCTGTTCAACAGCAACCAAGAAGCCTTGAAATGTAACCGTTTCAAAGTATCACTTAAAACCTGTGGGCAGTGAGGCCACCACAGTGGTTACTAAGTTCAGAAAAGCTGCAAGGAAGAGCCGGTTCTTTTCAGCTGCTTCTTAGAACAAGGGGAGGAGGCAGAACAGGAAAGACTCCTATAAATGTCTGTGGTGTGCAGATCCTCTGCAGCCCCTACTATGCTTGCATTAGGACATGGTTTTATGAGGCAGACTTGCTTCTACTCTTGTAATGGGGAAGAGAAAGCTGGCTGAGTTTCTCAGTAATCACCCCAGCCCCCCGAAACCCCCACTTCCACCCCCACTCCCATTTCCACCCCGACCCCACCCAACCTCCCCAGCCCCACCCCTGTTCTAAGGCACTAGAGCAGAGAACAAAAGAAAGAATTGCTAGAGACTGAGGCAGCAGAGGAGCCCTTAGGAAATGGTAGTGTGGGTCCACAGCAGGGGAGCATAGAGTAGCTGCTTGCTCACATTTCAGTGGACCAGGAAGCACGGAGGGCACAGGAAGAGGAGACTATAAACTTCAAGGCCCCTTGGCGCGCGCACACACACACACACACACACACACACACACACACACACACACGGAGGCACACAGAGCGGTCAAAGGACAGCTTTGAGGAGTTCTCTCTCCTTACACCATACGCATATAAAGGAACTCAGGTTCCAGGCTTGGCAGTACATGCCTTTACCCACTGGGCCATCCTGACAGCCCCAGGAACACTTATTCAAGATACAAAATGGAGATAGATACCGTTTACTATTGTTTGTTTTGTTTCAGTTTTGAAACAAGTTCTCATTAGGAGCTCAGACTGGCCTTGAACTCATTATCCTGACTCAGCCTCCACGGAAGCGCTGTGGCTGCAGGTGTTGAATGCATGTTCTTACTTAGAAAGACGGGGACATTTAGAGAAAGAGGTGAATCCCAAGAGAAGCCTTTATCTTAGAGTAAGTAATGTTTCTCGGTCAGAAAAAGCTGCCCCGAGCAAAACAGAGGAAGCTGGGAAACCTTGAGCCCACGCTTGGGCTGCCGCTTGCTTATTTCGCCCCCTAGTGGATTTCCTCTGTCATTTAATCCTGGCGACTAGGATTCTGGGTAATAGTCACGCATCACACTGTATTCTCTTAACTTTAACTTTGATCAAGACCCATGGCCTTTTCCGAGCCGCCTCCCCACTCTCAGCCCTGACAGTCCTGTTTGGAATCCTTTCTCACCCCATCAAACCCCACGTGTCTGTTTAACAGGACGATCACCAGCACCATCTATTTTCCCGGAAACAAGATTTTGATCTTTCTGACAGAATAGCATTCCGTTATGTATATTGTGTGTGTACGTGCACTCCGTTCTTTATCCCTCCTACCACTGATGGGTATCCAGGCTGATTCCATGACTTCATCATGGTAAACATGGTGATAAATGTAGGTATGCAGAAATCTCTGTGGTCCGCCAGCTTTGATGCCCTTAGTATAGTATAGCCTCAGGAACAACTAGGCTAGATTGTAATTCTATTTCAAAGGTTTTAGAGCTTTCCTTGGTGACTGGATTAGTTTACACGCCACAAGCAGGTGTGTGTGCGGGGGGGGGGGGGTCTCCTTCCATGCATCCTTGCCAGCAACGGTTGGTTTTGCTTGCTTGATGATAGCAATTTTGACTGGGGTGAGCTAGTGGAATTGTGTCAGTGTTGTTAGGGAAAAAGGTTGCAAAGTCTTCCCTTTGAGCCACCAAGTGTGACCCATGACCTCAATAGCAGTGTCCCTCTCGTCATTTGTTTGCTTGAAGCTTATTTTTCTAGAAGGTTCTTTGGGAAGGCTCATGGAAGCTCTTAACACCCCCACTCCCACCACCACCATGATGTCCCATGAGGATTATGTGATTTGTGTCCTTTTATTTATTTATTTTTTGATGTGAAATCCCTGGGTGATATTTCCTGCACTTGGGTAGATTATAAAGGCAGTACATATTCTTGTTTCGTGGTTATCAAATCCTTGACAACAGTTGACTTGTATTTCCCTGTCAATCATTTGAGTTTCCTCTACTGGCTGGGAAGACTTGCTGTCTTCTCTAAACTCCTGTAATTTTATAGGGGAATGCCACAGCGCTGGTGACTTTGTCACCATTACTCTGATGGGCAAGCTGACCGCTGCTTTGGTATACTGTGTTTGCTTGTGAAAGTGAAGATAGTGTCTGATGTTTGAGCAGCATTTGAAGGCAGACATCTGGCCCTTTGGAGTAAATCAGGTCCCTCTGAACTGTCTAGTATGAGGGTTGGTGAGCAAAGGACCACACAAGAGGGTGGTTTTTTGCTTGCTAATAAAAGCCAAAGCCATAGGGTGAGGATGAACTGGGCCCACTGGTGGCGTGGAGCTTCTCTGTGTCATGGGTTGGTACCAGGGCTTTCTCTGAAGCAGGCATAAGTTGTGTGTTGCTGAAGAGTTCCCCAGAGCCCTGGGAGAAGGAGCTCCCTTCCAGGACTACCACCACCACCTCCTCTTCTTCCTCCTCCCCCTCCTCCTCCTCCTTTTCCTTCTCTCTCCTCCCCTCTTCTCTCCTTCCCCTTCCTCCCCTCCTCCCCCTCCTCCTCCTTTTCCTCCTCTCTCCTCCCCTCTTCTCTCCTTCCCCTTCCTCCCCTCCTCCCCCTCCTCCTCCTCCTTTTCCTCCTCCCCTCTTCTCTTTTTCCTCTCTTCCCCCCCCTCCTCCTCCATCTCTCTCATTCTCTCTGATTGCAGGTAAGAATATAAAAGAGGAGAACGTCAAAAGCATTTTTTTTTTCAGGGAAGAAGCCAATTATAAGACAAGATGTGATAAGCAGCTTTTTAAAAAAGGAATCCTGTTAAAATAATATCTGTCTCTGAACTCAAGTCTTCACACTTGGCTATGGGTGACTGTACCTGCTAAGCCATCTCGCCGTCTCAGAAACCTTAAACAGTTTTTAAAGAAAGTACCAATGTAATGTAGTAAACTGTTAATTCCAGCATAATACGCAGACCAAGAAATAGCAGGTGTAGGAGTGAACCCCTTCACCCCACTTTCCAGTGAGTAGTCCTGCTTCTAACACCATAAGCTACCTTCTTTTTCTCCACTTGATTTTACACACACAAGCTTGTATAGAATGTTATCGTGTGTGAGATTTTTCTAGGTTGTTCCAGGCCCATTTATAACATACCTTTGCATATGGTGATGGTCAAGGTTCTTCCTTGACTCATTACATAGTGACCTCAGGAACATGTGCCATTGTCTCAGCACTTAGCAGAAATCCAATGACTAGGTGCTGGGGTATTCATAAAGTCTGCATTTTCCCTGGTACGTACTTATCTAGAATAACACCAGCAGGACACTGTAAGTTCTTAGTTGGTGGACTCTAGGAGACTTTCACCTATTCATCTTTTATCTTTTGAGGTAGGGTCTTTTTCAGGCCAAATTTGCCAATTAGTTTAGGTGGCTGTGAGCAAGCCTGAGGTGGTTGGCTGTGACTGTCCTTAGTTGTGGTTTCTGGGATTTCTTTTTCTTTCTTTCTTTCTTTCTTTCTTTCTTTCTTTCTTTCTTTCTTTTTTTGACAGAGTCTTGCTCTGTAGCTCTGGCTGGCCTTGAACTTGTGATCCTCCACAGTTGCCCCAGTGCTGTGATTACAGTGCATGCTTAGCCTGGCTTCTCTCTCTTGAAGATATGTTGATGGGCATACACACAAACATAAGACTTCCTGCCATCCCATGCTTACCTACAGAGACTTGGGTCCCTGAAATGCCAGAGGAAAGCAAGTCCCATGTAGCTGACTGAAAGACAGGGTGTCTGTTCACTGCTAACCTTTTAAACACGTTTTCAGGGGCGGCTTTGACCTGACTGGCTTCCACCTTCCTCAATGTGTCGTGAGTGCCCAGAAGGACTGGGTAAAGGGGACATGAAGGGACATCTCTGATTTACAGACACTCGAGATTTAGGCGGTTTGAAGACTCAGATGTCACCCCGGACACATCTCTCCTGGTAATCATCTTTTCCCTGGGTTGTCCTAATACCCTACCCCAAAGTCAGGTCCACGAAGGGAGTCACGGACGGGTGATCTTGAATACACACTGGTTGTGCATGGCCGATTCCTGTCTCCATTGTGGCTATCAGGTGTGTGTGTGTGTGTGTGTGTGTTTTGTGTTCCTGTGTGTCCACATGTAGCAAGAACGGCGAGGTGGCCTCTATGTAAATACTGGGGGCTATGCAGCCGTAAAAACATCTCCTGCAGGAGGACCTAATTGAGGACTGCCTGAGAGACCAAGGATTGCTGATGCAGACAATCCCATCCAATCAGGAACTGTTGTTTAGAAGAGATGCTTTCTTGGGACAATAGGGGCGTGGGTGGAGGGTATTCAAGGAGCTTGCAGCAGTGTTCAGATGAGCTTGCTGCAGCGTTCCTCACCTGCTCCAAGAGTCTGTGTCTTTGACTCTGCGCCACCTCACCTCCAATCCCCAAGGGTAGGTAGGATCAAGCCTTCTAGAATCATGCTAAGAAGGAGCAGTGTCTGTGCTTCTGCTTCCTTTTGGAGGTAAACCTTACTTCAAGTCAGTCCTTTCCATGAAAATCTAAGGCATTGTATTTTTAACATTTTGGGTTTTTTTTATGATGTAAATCCTTGGTTCTTGTAATACTCCGGTGATTACTCCCAAAGGAGGCCTTTACATCAGTCTACAATATTCTTACTTAAAAGAAGTCTCCCAGGGTTCGAGACACCCCCCCCCCCAAATGGTGGTGTATGCCTGTTATCTGGAGGAGGACGACATCTAGTGTAGTCAAGTCTGTGAGCCTCAGGTCCAGTGAGAGACCCTGTGTAAAGTAATGAGGTGGAAGCGAAGTGGATATTTCTTGTGAGTGTAAGTGTTTGGCTCTTTATAATTTCACCACATGTAGGATGGCTACCACACAGGCAGAGGCAGAAGCAGTGCCTGGCCTTTCAAAAGTGCAGCTACCTCCCGCGACCTTCCTGCCTTTCCTTATCCCTGGTAACCTCTCATCTGGCTTTCATTTCTAGAATTTTATCATTTCAAAAATGTCACTTAAATGAGAAAATAATTTCTACACATGCACAGACATGCACCTGCACGGTACATGCAAACACGGGAGCGTACACACACGGGAGCATGCACACACATGTGTACAGTCTTATTGTTCTTCAGGAGAGTCAGATATTCTGCCCCTTGAACTATACAGCATATAATGTATAGCTTCACATCATTCAGTTGCCTAGTCTTCCCCAGGAGCTGTCTTCACAAAATGTGTCTGAGAGGATCTCATGCCTTCCACAGCTACTGGGGTGCCCTGGGCGAGAAGCAAGGAACTCACGGTTTCAGAAACAAGACAAGGCACACCTGTCCCTTTAATCAGGTTGTGCAAAGACAAGAGAGGGATATTTGCATGATATTAGACGAAGTAATATATGCAAAGGTGTCTTGTAAAGCCCCCAAGAGCACTGCAAACCGTGAACGCATCTATTCAACAAGTAGAGGGTAATTAAAGATTCATAGGTGAGCACAGAAAATGAGATTCATTACAGCTGGGACATCTGAACAGGTGTCACAGAGGCCTTCACAAAGATGAGTAGGCAGCCCTGAAAGGGACAGTTAATGCACACGGGCGGGACGATGCTCTGGGGAGCGTGCAGAGTGACAAAGGCCAGTCTCGGAAGATGCGTGCTAATTTCTCATTTAAGTGACATTTTTGAAATGATAAAATTATAGAAATGAACACTGGATGAGAGGTTACCAGGGATAAGGAAAGGTTGATGTAGTCGTGGGAGGTAGCTGCACCTTTGAAAGGCCAGGCTCTGCTTCTGCATCTGGCTATGGCGGTGATCATCCTACATGAGGTGAAACTATATAGACACAAACATACACTCACAGGCAAGCACAGGCACGCATGCGCACACATCCCATATAAGCACAGGCATGAACACACACACACAGAGGCACACATGCACACACATACCATATAAGCACAGGCATACACAACACACACGCACACAGGCATACAAGCACACACATATCAGAAAAGCAAAGGAAGGCACATACACACAGAGAGGCACACAAGCACACATATACCATATAAGCAGAAGCATGCACACACACACACACACACAGGCACACACATATCATATAAGCCCACACACAGCATACACATACCATATAAATATGCACGTGCATGCACATGAACACACACACACAAACACACACATACACATACACACACACACACACGAGACAAGTAGACCTGGGTGATCTCAATATGTTAGATGGACCTTACTGAGGCCTCAGTCTTAGATGTGACATCAGAAAACAGTTCTGCAAGATTTCTCCTATACAGGCCAGGAAGATCTTGAACTTATGATCCTCCTGCTTCAGCCTCTTGAATGATAAGATTAGATGAATGCTTCCCAAAAGGTTCAGGTAGAGATGAGCTCCCTATCCCTAACTACAAATGAAAACCTAACTCTTTCCCTACCCATAACCCAAGCCCCAGCCCCAG
>JADRCH010000135.1:2581009-2609272 GCA_019843965.1 Rhynchomys soricoides
AAATCTACTCCTATCCTTACCACTACCCCTATTCTTGGGTGTGAGTGGAGCCAGAAGAGGGACAATGACTAAGACAGAAATGAAAGATGGGGTCCATGACATAGCAAAGATGCAGTCCTTCCAGCAGGAACGATGGGTTCAAAGCCAAAATTTCCAAATGATTACTGAATTATTGACACAGCCATTTATCTTTATATCTTCATTCTACTGAGCATGGCACAGGACATACAGGCTCATGGAGGACAAAGAGGACACCTTGTGCATGCACAGGTCCCTGGGTGGCCACTGGAACACAGAATGCTTTAACTAACACGCACCAGGTTAATTACTGCCAGAGTAAAGTCATACGAGGCTCCCATGGTTAATATGTCTCATTATTGCTAAACTTTAGTAAACACTTGTTGGATTTGGATCTATCCAACAATATATTGTCACTTGTCCTTTGTCAAGAAAGTGATCTCAAATCCTCACACTTGATGATATCAAGATAAAGTCTTATATTTTCCCCTCTAAGGAATAATGGCCCAAACTCAGAAGTTTCCATTTTTATCCTGGCATGGAGACTCACTGTAATGCCAGTGATTGGAAGGCTAATGCAGGAGGATTGCTATGAGTTCAAGACCAGCTCAGGCTACAGAGCGAGATTCTGTCTCAGAATCATAGAAATCCACAAAAAGTTTAAATAATGATTCTTTTAAATTCATTATCTCCTTCCTGAGCAGATAAAACTCCAGAAAGTTGCTTGAGGATACCTTAAGCAACGTAAAAACAAGATTTTTGGGGGGAAGGCATTTGTGCAAACTGATTGGATTTAGCAAACTCCGAGTAAATGCTTAAGTAACAGATTCTTGATTGTGGATTTTAAAGAGGATCAAGGCAGAGAATGTAAGCAGAACTGAGTTAATAGCTGGGTGTGGGCTTCATTCACACAGCCGTGACTCTGGCAGAGGGAAAGGAGGCCAGGAGACCAGGCTTCGAGCTCCTCCTGCATTGGCAAACAGAGACCCAGGACAGGTGTGGTCTTTTGCACTGCTGCATGAATGTAGTTGCAGTGGTGCAGGATGACCTGACTACTCTGGGCACAGACACCCTTTCATCTTCTGGAATGTGAGTGTGCCATGGTCCTTGGCAAGGGCAGGGCACAATGCATGTGCACCATGCACAAAGTTCCGTGCAAAAGTGTCATACACACTCTTAGGTCTCAGCAGATGTCCTACAAATGGCAGCTGACTTGTTACTGTTATTCCCAGAAGGACATGGACAGCCATGGCTTGCTGGTAGCATGCCATCCCTGACTTCCAGGACTTTATGAGCAGAGATTAAATCTCACTTTCATCCCGTGTACAATGGATCCCAACTCCCATTTGCCTATGAAAGTATCATTATGAGTGCTGTGTCAACTACTTTTCTTATCTCTGTGACCGACAAAGGAACTTAAGGGAAGAAAGATTTATTCTGGTTCATGATTCAGGGGAGACAATCTACCATGAGAGGCAAGGCCAGGTGGCAAAGACCAGCTTGGCTCAGGGCAGCAGGAGGGTAAGGCTGTGCTCTCACATCTCAGTGGATCAGGTAGTTGGTGAGGGATATTTCTCACTCAAGCCAACACAAGCATCAGCTGATTCTGTCTCCTGGATTTCATCTACAAGAGATACAGCGGTTTAGTGGGGCCATTCCTCCGGGGGTGGGGGTGAGTGCTTCTTGTATAGCACACAGGAATCCCTAGGTCCCATCCTCGAGCATTGCATAAAAAGGGGCGTGGTGGTGCATGTCTGCAATCCCAGCACTTTAGAGACAGCAGCAGGAAGATTCACAGCTCACTGCCATGTTCACTACTTGCAGTCTCCTGGAACCTCTGCTTCAGGAACAAGATCCCACCCAGCATTCCTGGGTCTTGAGAAGTAGATCAAGAACTGCCCCTTTGAAGCTGTATCCCCTATGATGTCCATATCCTCCGTGGCAACTAAGGTACAGAAAAGCCCACAGAGCTTCTATTTGGATAGAAGGGGGCTGGGCAGCGAGGCTGGCCAAGGTGGTCCAGGAGTTACAGGATGAGCCACTGCAGAGAACAGCACTTTGCCCTTGCACTTGAGCGGGAAGGAGGTTGGCAGAGGGAGCCCCACAGTACCTCCTGCTCCCTGGTGGGAGGCAAATCTCTTCTCCTCATGTTCCATTTGGAACACAGGCTAGCTCAGATACCATAGGGCACACAAGGTAACCATCTGTAATTTTTTTTTCCTGAAAATGGCCCCTGCTGCCAGGACTAGTGATGGGTGATGGTTTTCCTGGAAGGAAATGGCAGAGCTTCAGGTTCAATTCAGGTCAACATGAGGTGGGGAAAGGAGTCTGAACATGAGTCTGACAGACAGACTGTTGCACACAGATGGGCTGCCACACACTTCTGGGTCTTTTCACTAATCGGGTACATGCTGCCACAGTTCGAGTCTTTGCAGTTACTCAGACTTTCCCACACCCCCCACAGTCTCCCTGACCTTGTGGCAGCTAGGAGATTTTTGTTTTAACCTTCTTTAAAAACAAAGCTGCCTTCATGTGTTGCATACATCTGAGTCTGACTATACAGATACATGTGACCACACGTGTACACGCGGAGGCCAGAGCTGGATAGCCAGTGTTGTTATTTCCCTCCTAGAGACAGGTATCTTTCATGCAACTGGAAGCTTGCTGTTTTTCCCAAAGCTGTTTTGACTACTTTTACATGCTGGGGATTTGAACCCAGGTCCCTAGACTTGCAGAACATGCACTCATCCAACATTTTTAGCCGAGAGAGAGAGAGAGAGAGAGAGAGAGAGAGAGAGAGAGAGAGAGAGCAAGCACAAGAACAGGAGAGAACAAGAGAGCGAGAGATTACATTGAGAAACTTGTGCAGCTGGTAAATGTGCATAGAGGGAGAGGCAGCCCCCGCATCCTACGCCGCTGTGTGTGGGGTAGGATGCATGGCTAACTGACTGGCCAGTTTCCAGGGGCTCTCTCATATCTGCCATTTTCTTCCCATTTCCTCTTGGGACACAGGTATTGCAGACACTACTACTTGAGTCTGGCTTTAACACGGGGGTTGGGGATTGAAACTCATGGCCTCATACTTGTGAGGCACTTTACTCACTCATATCTCAGCCCCGCTTTTATACCAACAAGACAGAATTGCCCTTTAAAGTTTCCTTTTATAAACAGCAACAATCAAAAAGCCCCGAATGCGAATGCGCCCGTCCCGTCTCAAAAGGACCACGCCCCTCCCGACCGCTGCTTAGCAACCCGAGGAAGCTATGCTACGAAGAAGTGCAGTCAGCGCCACCTGGTGCCTGTGAACAGGCGTGATGGAACTTGCTCTTGCCAACTCCACACGGAGACCCAAACCTTACTTAGTTAAGTCTCTTGTTCCGCACTGGTAGTTCGGTTTTGCTTACGAAAATAATAGTAGCTTTCTCTGCAAAGGACGTCACCTTCAGGGCTGAGTGCGCATGAATCTGAGGAGAGGCTCATGGTTTCCAAGCACCGTGTTATTTGCACCTCTCCCCTTAAACTAACAGTCCTCCTTTAAAACTGAAGCTCCCAGATAACCCGTTTATTGTCACAGTTAACCCACCAGCCCTACAGAATACATACTGTTAATCTCCTTATTTGTATATTAAAAATAAAAATAAGAAAACTGTACTGGCTGTTTTTGCGTGTCAACTTGACACCAGCTGGAGTTACCACAGAGAAAGGAGCCTCCCTGGAGGAAATGCCTCCATGAGATCCAGCTGTAAGGCATTTTCTCAATTAGTGATCAAGGGGGAAGGGCCCTTTGTGGGTGGTGCCATCCCTGGGCTGGTAGTCTTGGGTTCTATAAGAGAGCAAGCTGTCCAAGCCAGGGGAAGCAAGCAAGCCAATAAGGAACATACCCCCATGGCCTCTGCATCAGCTCCTGCTTCCTGACCTGCTTGAGTTCCAGTCCTGACTTCCTTTTGTGATGAACAGCAGCATGGAAGTGTAAGCTGAATAAACCCTTTCCTCCCCAACTTGCTTCTTTTTGGTCATGATATTTGTGCAGGATTAGAAACCCTAAGACAAAAACCAAACCAAACTAACAAACAACTTTAGAAACTAGCCTTCCACAGAGATTCAAATGTATAATTCCCAAATTTGTTTTCCTTCCCAAACTTAAAGCGAAATCCCACATATTTTCATCAGCAAAAACGGAAACAAAAAACCAACCAGTCAGAACTATCTAGAAGACTCATGCAGCAGTGTGCTTGAACCAACCCATGCTAGCTTCTAATGCTGTGGTGTGGATTTCCCCCCTAACACATGCTCACTGATGTCACATGAACAATGTAGCAGGAAGCCACATGATGAGAGCATTTACAGCATGAAATAGGCAAGTGAGAAAAAGTAGCCCCATCCCTTCCCTGGAAAGTCAGTCATTAAACATTTACCAGTACACACTGTGGAGGGCTAGTGAGCAAGTACCAGTATCCGGTCTTCCTGCCCTGGTGAGATGTATCTCACATGCAGGCATGGACCATCAACCCAATCTCCAATGATCAGAAAGACCTCATTCACAGCAGCCTAAGTGTTGAGTAATTGAATATCTTAAACCAGAGCTATAGCCTCTCCCACTGTTCTTATATGGATTAGCTCCTTCCTTTTGAGAGAGGACTTCAGCAGGAAGATAGAAAATGCAGAGGTTTTGTGCCATCTGCTTCCTGGGCGCCACAAAGACTATCAACATCACTGTGCTAACTTCCTTAGTACATACAGCCCAGCCGACCACATTCTATACATTCTGTACATGGCATGGCCAGTAATTGACAATGCCCTCTGCAGTGGCTTGATCGGTGGGCACTAACGCACTTTACAGAGGTAGATAGCAAGTGTCTTTCATGTCTGGACCAGCTCTAGGGACTCCTTTTGAGACATGACTCTTCTTCCTTAAAGGGGAAATTTCCATTTACCACTTGTGGTAGTTAACATTGTCATCTTGACAGGATCTAAAATCACTCAGGGGACAAGTTTCTGGGAATGTCTGCGAGAATATCCAGATTGAGTTAACAGAGGTGGGGAGGTCCCCTTTAGATGTGGGGGTGCCACTCCATGGGCAGGGGTTCTGGAAGGAGGAGGTGAGCTGAGTGGAGGCCTTCATGTCTCTCTGCTTCCTGACTGCTGTGTGTCACCTCTGCTGCCACTTCCTTCTGTCACAATGGACAGTATCCCTCAAAGTGTGAGCCAAGAGAAACCCTTCTTCCTTAACTTGCTCTTGTTGGGTCAGAAAGAAAACTAAGACACCCGACAAGACCCACCTAGGGCTGAGAGGTGACAAGTAACAGGAAAGGAAGCAGGAGGAGCAGGCCCCCTTCCTGAGGGCACATCATCTGCCCCTCCTGGACCCCTCCCCCTGGCCCACTTCATGAGCGACCCTCACCAGCCCCAGAGACTCTCAGCACAGTTGCTTAGGGTACCCTGTTCTGAACCTGCCATGTTCAGAAAGTGTAACTTCCCCTCTCCTTCCTCCCAGCTGCCACCTTTTGTTCCCTCTTTTCTTTCAAGATGCTGTACTTGGTTCCCTTCTGTATCAGTTATTAAATTCTTTTTCCATGAGAGAATAATGTACAAAAGAAACCCAGTGTCCCTTAGTGACACTTTTCAAGGTTCTTAAAATACCTCACAGATCTTGGGCTCCTCGATGCCAGCTGGGAGTGCCTTCAGAGCTTCACCCACAGAGGAAATTTCCTGGGAAGGCAGGCAGGAAGCCTCTCCAGATGGACTGGCTCTACCCAGTCTCTCCACCTCCCAGCCACAATGCAAGGGCTTAGTTTGATGACTGGGTCACCGTTCTGTCATTGGGCTGAGGGTTTTACAGGTGGTAATTATTCTAGGCTCATGGGACCTCTGAGGGACTGTGAGCACCGTACAGACAGCCACAGAACGCCAATTATAAACTCCTCAGCCATGGTTAAATGTTGGCTACAACTCCCAAGTGTAATCGAGGGGAACTGGGTTCAAGGTTCCTTTAGGACTCTGGCTTAAAGATAATTCTAACATATGATTAACACTGGAGAGAAAGGGACAGGTTGTGGGTTTTCTTTTTATATCACAAAGACACATAGCACTAGACACAGCTTAATCCACGACAGCCATGGCAAGGGCTTGCAATAGTCTGAGGTGCTCCATCCCCCACCCCCACTGATTTCTACAGAGGCTTATGTGGGTTACACGGAAAAAGGAGGTGAGGTGTCAGCTTCTTCCTACACGCCCTACAGTTTGTCACAGGTGACAAACCCCATTGTACACTATCTGTTCTTGCTGGCAGCTCTTGAAATCCTGGTTTCCCAAGGACTGGCTTGTCACTACTTTCTGGAGCCAGCAGAGGGCGCACGGGGCTCATGGTGCTACCTCTGCATCCTAGGCTTCCTCTAAGCTTTCCACAGAGCACAAACATGTCCATATAAACACAAAACAGGAGCTAAATCCCAAAAGTCACATCTAGCCCTGCCTCGGGGGAAAAAAAAGCCAGGATTTGTCTTTTCTTTCCTCTGACGATAACATGCAGTAGTAGCCTTAAACTTCCTGTGTAGGTTTCCAGTGAGTGGTCTGAAAACCCCCGCCCCACTCCCAGGGCTAACCCTACCTATATAAGTGTGCCTAAAGTCAATTCTCCACATAATTCAAGAGCCTTTCCATGTTAAGGAGCTGTGCCATTCTGTTATAGGAACAAACCACAGTGGACCAGAAGAACATCCTATTTAGGTTCAAATTTGTGCGGAGAGCCTAGATCTTGTTAGTATTATGTTCTCAAGCCAAGTAGCAAGAGGCAGAATATTGTGTGCGGGTGTTAGGCATACGTGGTTACAGGCACTTCTGGGTCAAGTCCCATCAGCTGGAGGTCTGATCAGGGGTTACAACATTTTGTACAGCACTTTGATCCTAAGGAAGGTATAAGAGACTGTTGGTATTCATTTCCTGTTGCCATGGATTTATTTGTTTTAAGAAGACAAACCTATCCACTTCACCAAGCATCCTGTTAATGTAACTGGCTTACTTGGAAGGAATGAGCATGTCCTAAAGAGACTCATGTCCCTGACTCTGGCAATCTGGACTGTTCAAAAAAGTACCACAGAGACCTGGAAAGAGACAGACAACTTAACAGACTGGCTTTCGGGAAGGACTAGAGCCCAGGCAATGATGTTGGGGGCCACGCCTTGACCAGAATTGCCACTGTTTCCAGTGTGATCACATTGGGTAAATCTTTTCTGCTTTTCTCTACAAATTTAGCTTTTTAAAAATTGGCTTATTAAAGGCCGGTGGCTGAGCCTGGCTTGCTAGGGCAAACTCTGACTTTGAAGCCTGCAACCCTGCATGCATGACATTCTGTTGAAACCAAAACCCCATCATCCCTGACTTGTGATGTCCTTACCATCTCCTCTCCTGCTCCCACCCCTTTTGCAGCTGTCTGGGCTCAGGGACTTTTTAAAATGCTGAGTCATCAGTTTCTGCTGTAGGTAGCCCTGCAGTCCTCCAGGGGCACTTGGGGTGGAAGGGGTTAACTGGAAACACACACCATTAATAGCATGTGAGTGCTGAGCTAGAAATAATGTGTGTGAGCTGGTTCCTTATGCCAATATGGAGAACAATGTGCACTTAAAATATAGAATATGAATGTGTTCTTATCTGTCCCTCCTGTTCCCTATCCATTGGGTTATGGGAGCCAAGGGATTGTCCTACAAATTACCCATTTCAGGATTCAGGAACAATCCACCTTCCCTCTGAAAAACTGGTCCTTTCTCTCCACTTTCTCCTCAGCCTCAACACTGTGCTCCAAGGCTTTAAGCTCTGTAGCCATCTCTGATCTTGGTCTATGCCCTTTCATGGTCAAGACAAGCTCTACCTGGCTGTTCACTTAGCTAGGCGCTCTTTTGAGTGGGTGCCACCCTTTCCTATCAGTGTACTCTGTTAGCATTTCTGTCCCCAACCCCCTGAAGCTCCTGGGTTCATCTTCACTGACCAGCTCAGACGCCTCCTTCTGAGATGCTCCACGCCTCTGGGCCCAGGCAGCATCCCCTGACTGATCTACAGAGCATCCAAAATAATCCACTCATCCAAGGGCTCTCAGCTTGCTCAGCTTGCACCCTGCTGCTTAAAACCAGTCTAGCACATAATAGCAGATCCTTAAGTCTTGTAGAAGGGCAAACGGGGAGGCTCACAGACAAGTGCCCGCAGCCCCTCTGAGAAGTCTATCTGTAAGAAGTACATCAGCTGCAGAGAGAAATGGAGAATAGACCAGAGAGGAGACTGTGTTTGAACTTCCAGGGGTCCCTGAGGCCACCTCACTGGCCACTCGGATAGTAGGCAGAAGGATGTTCATACTTTGTGGCTGTTTTTTTTTTTTTTTCTTTTTAAACAATTGTTGGTAATGAGCATCTCAAAATGATGGCTGACTTCAGGGTTCACACAGGGTCTGCCACACAGACCCCTTTACTCTGCTCCTAGCATAAGACTTGGAAATAAGCTCCCCTTAGCAGGGACCCTACAGCCTTTACCAGCCTACGGCAATGAAGGAAGTCTTTGACTTGGTCCCCAGCCAAGAGCTTGGCTCACTCTCAAAACTAGCTGTGTTTGCAGGAGGAGAATTCTTTCTAGCAGCCCGCTCTGCCAGGCATGTGGCCTTGCCATGGTGGGGGGTGTGGGGTCAGGGGGAAGGGAGGCTGCCCAGCAGGGCAGTCGGAGTAGAATGGGTTTCACAAGTAGTCTATTATTCTGAGGATTCTAATAGGCACTCCAGGCCCATCTCGGGTAAGAGGCTCTGCCAGCCCCCTGCCACCTGTAATGCAGACCATTAGTGATCAGAATTATTGTGTCTCCACAGTCAGGAACCATGTCAGAAATGTCTCCTAGAGATTTGTGCCTGGGCTGGGGAAGACAGATTTAGAGAAATCAAACAAGGCCATTATAGGAATCTCACTAACTTAAAAAAAAAATCATTGAGGGGCTGGTGAGATGGCTGAATGAGTAAAAGTGTCTGCTGCCAAGGCTGCCAACTTGAGTTCGATTCCTGGCCAGAGGTCGACATCAACTGTCTTCTTTAATATCTCTCTAGCTTATTTTCAGACAGGGGTCTCACTGATTGGCTAGGCTCGATGGTCTGTGAGCCCCAGGGTCCTTGCCTCCTTCACAGTGGCATCACAGAGCTAGCTAAAGTACCCAGCTTTTGTGCGGTTGCTGGGGATCCAAACTCAGGACCTCACGCTTGTACTTTACTGACTGGGCCATCTCTCCAGCTCTGGCATCTCTGTTTCAAACTAAGTGTTAGAAACAGTGAGCTTTTCAGTAGCTCATTTCACTGAACACCAGACCTTAACTGTCTTTGTTCTTGAACAGTTTATGCTTTCACCTCAGTCATTCCGATCCAGATGGAATGGCAGCAAATGGTCTTGCCAGGCAGATACTCAAATATGTAAGTCAGATTTTCCAAACTCAATGGCCAAGTAAAGCCAATGAGACAGGAGGTCTCACTCCTCTCCAAAACAGACAAGGCACCTCACTTGAGCAGGGTGTGTCAGTCCACAGACAAGCCTACCAATAGGGGGACTGTCAGGGAAGGAGCATCTTGCTTAAAGGTCTGAGGCTCATATCACATCTTGGGTTTGAGTCACCGTGTGACTGTTTGGAATCACCAAATGCGATGTGACATTTGTCTTGTCCTTGTCACACTTGTCCGTGATTGTGTCCAGAGTGATGCCGTCATTTTGTAGAATTCTCACCTTCCAGGAGGGCCTCTGTGTGTGTGCTGGGGAGAGGTAGAGCAGAGGACATCGGAGTGTCAGCACTTAGGAAGCAAGTACTTTGTTTTCTCTTTAAGGCAGGTCTCTCATTGGCCTGGAGCTTGTCAAATGACTAGACTGGCTAGCCAGCAAGCAATTGGTTAATAGGTGTACCACCATGTAATGGTTACTTTTTAGGGTCAACGTGTCAGAATCTCAAATCACCTGGAAGAGGAACATGCCTATGGGGGTTATCTTGATTACATTAATTGAAGCGGGGAAACCTGCCCATTGTGGGTGGTGCCATTCCCTGGCTCAGATCCTGGAGAAAGGGAGCTGGGCACCCACAAGCATCGTTGGTCTATGCTTTCTGACTGCAGATGCAATCTAACCAGCTGCCTTGTGATCTTGCCACCAGGATTTCCTCACCATGATGGACAGTACCCTTGGACTGTGAGCCACAACAAACCCTACTCCCTTGAGCTGCTTTGGTCAGAATCTGTTTTGACACCATGTTAAATAACCAATACATGTGGGTCCTGGGGAACCAAACTGGAGTCATGCTTGTGTGACAAGCACATTACTAACTGAGCCATCTTCCCAGCCTTGTCTTTGAAGACTCTTGTTCACATCCGCAGACCAGGGTCTACTCTGGAACCCTGAGCCTCAGAGTGTAGCCCAGGAACCAAGTGTAGCTAGGATTGGAGGCAGATGCTCCTATTATTCTGATGAATACCAACGACAAGATAACATCAGGGAGGCATCAGAGGAGGCTGTGGTGGAGCTGGGGCTCAGCCATCGACAAAACCTATACCTTTGTTAGTCACCTTTCTAGGGACAGGGTCTGATCCTGACACACAGCTCTCTCTCCTTCACATGTTGTCTGAAAGGCTGGCATCCACATTTTCCCATCACTCTTTATCCAAAATATTTACCATCCCCACCAACTTCCATCTTTTTGTAGTGAGTTGAGTCTTATATGTGTATTTTATGGCTTTTCCCCTAAGGCACTTGTCTGTCTGTGCACAGCGACATTAAACTTTACATAATGTTGCTGCGATGAGCAGGCAGATAAAGCTGACATCAGAACACTTCTGCACACTCTCCTGGTTCACTTTTGCCCTGCTTGGCTTCTGTTTCAGCTACAAGTGCAGACATAAACTTGTCTGGCCATTTTTGTGGGTTTGGGGCCAAATGCATTTTTGGAGGTCCCAACTTGGGCTGCTGTGGTTTGGCATCTTCCTGTGGAGTGCCTGCAGCTGTTTGACAGCTGGACTAGTGCTGGCTCAGGATCTGTCACTGCAGAAGGACCAAGAGGGTGTACTGAGAGGCTGAAGGGGTGACAGCAGGCAGCAGGCACAGCTTGGGTGATACATGGTTTTCATTGCAGCTAGAGTCTCACCTCCAGTCTGCCCACTCAGTCCCTGACTCGGGGAGGAAACAGTGTCCACAGTTTACAGGGGAGGAAACAGTGTCCACAGTTTACAGGGGAAGAAACAGTGTCCACAGTTTACAGGGGAGGAAACAGTGTTCACAGTTTACAGGGGAAGAAACAGTGTCCACAGTTTACAGGGGAAGAAACAGTGTCCACAGTTTACAGGGGAAGAAACAGTGTCCACAGTTTATAGACCAAGCTGTGCACGTGTTGCTGGCCTAGGGCTTGCACAAGGCTGGGCTTTTGTGAAAACTTCTTTCCCATCTCCTTTCTTACCCAGATGTTTCGGTAAGTGTTCCCTCATCTGTTGCCTTCACACCAAAGGTCCATGCAACATGCACATGCACACGCACACGCACACACACACACATTCTCTTTCACATAGTCATGCACACACACATACTTATGCACACAGAAATGCACACACAAACTCACACACACTAATGCGCACACATGAATGCACACCAACTCTTGCACATGCACTTTTTCTCACACATACACATACTCATGCATACACTCTCACACACACTCATGCATACTAATGCACACACACACTCACATAAACTCATGCACACACAAATACATACACATACATTCATGTACACACTCATGCACATAAACTCATGTACACACTCGTACACACTCATGTGCACACACTCACATGCCATATGCATACTCACTCACACACACACACATACACACACACACACACACACACACACACACACCAGACTTCCTTCCAACCAAATCTGACTGGGGTCAGAGTTACCCAATAGCAACAGCAAAACTGTCAGTCTCTGAATACAGCATCCATCAAGGACAACCGTCTATTTCCTGGTGAGCTCCCAGGAACTGGAATGGAAGGGTCTGCCTTTCCTCCCACACAGATGGGTGGAGAATAAATTTGTCCTATGTGACCACTGATAATGCCACCTTCTGCCTCCAGGATCTCGCACAGGGTCGCCAGGGGTGTAGCAGTCGTCGTCTGCTTCTGCTAAGGACACATGGGTCAATGTCTTTCCTCCCTGTGAGGTAGAATAGGTCCTCTCCCATCAGCTGCAGGCTATTTGAATCTGCAGCAGAAAACCAACTTGGTTCATTTCAGGTTTATCTGACTATTGCTACAGCAAGAATCAACTGTCTTGCTCGTGGCTGATTCTTGAAGAATTGATTTCCTTCCTAGCTCCTGCTTGATCTGTGAACCCCCTGGCACTTTCTGTTCCAATGATGTGGGCAGATGATGTGCTAAGACTCATCAGTCTTCTAAGGTTTTACACAGTGCTTCCAATACAAGCTTTGATGTGTAAGAATCGTTGCGTATAGCCAAGAAAGCCGAGTGTCTTCCTGCACTTGGAAATACTCAGCTCTTGAAGGAGCTCTTACTCTGCACCAAGAGCCAGTTTAAGTCCATACTTACCCAATCAGATACAAGTTGTATGAACTCAGAGCAATGACTAAAAATGCATGCTTCCTTCTTTAAAAAAAAATAGATTTAATTTTTACTTTTTGTATATGAGTGCTTTGCCTACATACATGTGAGTGCATTGTGTACATGACTGGTAGGCACAGAGGCCTGAAGAAGTCATCTTACCCGCTGGAACTGGAGTCAAGAATGGCTGTAAGCTGCAATGAGGTACTTGGGTATTGAACCCATTGAACTGGGCAAGAACAGCAATGCTCTTAACTGCTGAGCCATCTCTTCAGACCTCCCCCCCCTTTTTTTTTTTTACTTTTTGTTCTGAGTCAGTCTCACTATCTTGTTCCAGGTTGCTCTTGAACTGACAATCTTCCTTTGGCAGCTCTCTAAGTAGTGGAGATGAGAAGCCTATACCGCCCTGCTTGGATTCGTGAGTCCTTGATACATTTACTCAACACTACAGACTCGTTGAATACGAGGGTGTGCCTAGAGGCAAGGAGGGGAGGGATGCTCACAATCCACACTGCTTTCATAGGAGGTAAAGGAGAGTAAATCCACCTGCCTAGTGGTGGCCATTACAGTGAGTGCTGAGTCCCCCAGAGGAATTGGCCTGTTTTAAAAGGCAAGGGCGAGGGGCATGGTGGGAAGGAGAAGGATCCTGTGCTCCAGAGACTTGGAGACCCGCATGCTGAGCAAGGAGACTGAGGAGATGCAGGCCATCTGAGCACAGCTCCGGAGAACACCAAGGAGGCGCCACAGGAAGAGTCACAGGTCACAGAGTAGCTTTGCCGGGCTGCCTGCCCCATAGTGACAAGAGAAGTTTTACATTCTATAGGAAGGTAGGTACACTTCAAGCCCTGCTCAGGTGACTAGCGCTTGGCTCCCTGGAGAGGTCAGATGTGAACTCACTGACTTAGGTACAGATACAAGGGCACCCTGCTGCTCCCTTTTCCTCTCTGCCCACCTCCCTCTGAACAGCCATGGGCATCTGTGCCCACTCTTTGAATCTATTTATTCCAAACCTAGATGGCCAAGGCATTCTGGGATTGCTTTGAGCCATTATAACAACAAACAGATTTAGGGTCGATTCTGCGCATTTCCTCGGAAAACAGAAGAATTGACCCAAGTCTCTGTGGGATTCTAAAGGATGACACTTGCTAAACTCTTCTGATTTTATTTGGCTTTTTGAGACAGTATCTCCTGTAATCCAGGTTGGCCTGGAACTCACTATGTAGATGAGGATGACCTTTGCTCCTGCTTGTCAAGAGCTAGGACTACAAGCGTGTGCTATCATGCCCACTTTATGTAGTGCTGGCAGTCAAAGCCTGGGCTTTGTGCATGACGGCAGCACTCCAACAGATGCACTACAGGTCCACCTCAAACTCTCTTGATTGCATGTCCACAAGAGAAGCCTTCTTGCTGCTACCCTCGGTCTTTTTACAGTGGGTTTTGCATAAAGACGCCACTTGAAGAATAAGAGACAGACAGACAGACACTGAGAGGCATCACAGGTGGGACGCTCCCTTGTTCTCATAAGAACTGTGATTATAGAGAAGACAGCAGAGTCCCAGCCATCTTCCTGGAGATGCTGGAGAAAGAAACCAAAGGAACAATAAGGTCCGATTCGTTGCATGAAGGTTCCATTCAGCCCAGGGCAGTTGTTTAAGGACAGCAGATGTGCTTGCTTTACTGACATTCTTTCTCATCTTTAGAGTGTTGATTTCACTACCATGTTAAAAAACACCATGAATTAAGCATCTGAAGCCAGTGAGATAGCCCAGTTAACAGAAATACTATCTACACAAGCCTGACAACCAAGTTCAATCCCTGGAACAGAAAACAGCCAGATGTGTAGTGTCTCATATCTGTAATTCCAGAACTCCTGCAGTAAGATTCAAAGTAGAGACAGGGGTTGTCTCTGGAAGCCTGTGAGCCAGCTACCCAGGAGTGCAGACAGCATTGGAAAAGAGAGACTCTGCCTCAGTGGAAGTAGAGAGCCGACTCCCAGATGTTATCTTCAGACATCCATGTGTGCAGTGTTGTGCCCCACCCCCACATAACAAAATTTAAATTTATAGAAAGAAATCAAGGTCTCTGGCATTTAATAAGAATATATTTGGTACTGACATTACCCGAAGTTCCTGTTATTTAAGTAGCCCAAGCTCTCACTGCTCCTATTAACATACTCTGTGCTGGGAACAAAGCAAGAATGTCTGAAGCAGGTTGGTGGGGATAGATTCACATTAGCACAAAGGACTACAGTGTTTCTGTTTTACTTTCTATGGCCACATAGAATAGTCCCCATTCCTTGCTTGTTCCTTTGGTCATCCAGTAGCTCTTGGACATCAGCTCTGTCCGCACTTGGGGTTAAGGAAGATTGTGAAGGACCATCCAACTCTATGCTATGAAGATGCCACGTATCTTATGGAGGTGCCCCTCCCCCAACCAGGTATTATTTTTCAAAGAGGAGACCCAGCCTGAATATGACTTTGCCAGATTCTTGTCCAGAAGCCATGGGACACTATTCATCCTGGGTGGACTCTGTGTCTGCATGCTAACCACAGGCTTAGACTCAACTGTTGTGGGTGTGATATGACTTCTGCCCTCCATGGCAAAATTACTTTCTTCTCTTTCAGCAAATGTGGCATAGTGAAGGGCTGTACGGTAGCAGTGACTTACTTCCATGACCATTGCTGTTGCTATGTAGCTGGCATCCATCTGTATCATGACCTCTACTACCATCACCACCTCCATCATGAAAATCGACCTACATTATCAACGTCCATCACCACTAATATCAACTGTCTTGCTACCATGACAACCAGCCTATGACTTCATCATTATGACCACCTTCATCACCACCTCTACCGCTACCAGTATTACCTCCTCGCCTCCATAATTTCCCATCCCCACCTTCACCAGCACCTCCAACCCCACTCTGACCACCACCAGCTCCATCACCACGCCATGACTTCTCCATCACTCCTGCTATCACCCCCACTGACACTCCAACGTGAACTTAAGATTACTATTGCTACTATGTGACTTAAGATCACTATTCCTCTTACAAAGAACTTTGGATGTACAAGAACTTTGGATGTACAAGACACTGACTAGTCTCTCTGTATCTTTAAATGATACAAAATAGTGACATCCACCAGACCTGTGTCTCTGTGGTGGAGTGTAGTTGCTAAATACACCACTGCTCTTTAGTCCCATGGACAGGCTCTTTGACTTTAACCAACTCCTCTCCATTCCTACAGGAGTGGGTGGTCTTCATGTGAATCTCATAGCTACTCTCCCAGATAAGGAAGGCTCACTATAATCAGTACTGCTTTGTGAGGGGTCAGAGGTATTTGTAAGCTTTGGAGTGAACTCCAGTCCCTAACTTTCCAGAGTCCACGTGCTTCTTCAAAGGATAGGGTACAGTGGTAGCCAGGGCTCTCTGTTATTAAGATTCTCTGAGATGAAGTTGTGCATAAAAAGCTTTGTGCAAACGAGATGCTCAACAAAGGAGAGCCTTCGTCTATCACTGCACTGCTGAATCACTATGACAGCTTTGTGGTTAGTCGGCCTGCTGCCATTTGTAATTATGTGAGCCTTCATCATCAACCTCGCCCCTGTGCCACTTTTCCAATGCCTGTGTTTACAGAGCACAGACTTGGCTCTCACCAACCCATGAACTCTTCTTCCTGACCATTGACTAGCCATACAGAGCACCCTTTCTTTGTTTGAGAGACAGATAAGTAAATCTCTAGTTACACACACACACACACACACACACACACACACACACACACATCAAGGTCTGGCTGGATGAAGACAGACAATGAGGTTAATGAGAGCAACTGTTGAGATGCCATCAATGAGGCAATCAGAATGACCAACTGCAACTTGCTAGCCTCATTCCTCCCAGAGCAGAGCTTCACAGCTGGCCCTCTGCAGCAGGGAGATCTCCAGAGAGGTCACTAAAGGTTGGTAGGAGTGATTGTGGGACAAGGGAAGCAGACAGCTCTCCTGCATCATCTGGCTAGGGCTGCAGAAGAATGCTGGGGGAGAGGAAGGGAGCTACACATCATGGGAGGGACTCTGGGCAGACACCAAAGCTGAAGGAGAGCAGCCATGGACCACTCTGGGGTCTACAGAAGATGGCGAGAGAGGTGCAACAAAGGAGAAAAGGAGCCAAGCTCCGCATTCATTTCTATGCTTTCTAACTGTGTGTGCAATGTGACCAGCTGCTTCAGGTTCCTGCTGCCATGACTTTCTGTCATTATGGGTTGGAGCCCCTGTGACTCTGCCAAAATAAGTCCTTCTCTCTTAAGTTACTTCTTGGCAGGTATCTGGTCACAGCAATAAAAGGCAGAATATATTGGTCCTCCTTGAAGACCAGTTCTCTTAGCTGCTCTCTATACCACTCACAATTCTAATGAACGATAGGAGTTGGCAATGAAGGCCTTCAGATCTGAGGCTCAAGGTCAGCTCATTTTTCCACTAACAGACAAACCTCCTATCAGGAAATGAACCATCAATCACATTCAGTTTCCTTGGAAACCACTAACTAAAATGTTTATAGAAACAAGTGGGAATTGCCTGGAGCCCCCAAGATGGCCTCTCTGATACTGTTTGGCTCCACCAACACAGATCTGCCAGAGGAACTGCAGCCAGCACAGAGTCAGCTCCATGGCTGAAGCCCCACCTCAGTCCCTTGCCAGTTCAGAAAGCCAGGGGATTTGAAAAGCAAATGTTTCTTCCATTTGTAGCTGGCCTGGGAAGCTGACGGTCATTAGCTGGTCTCCCTCCAGTCCTGGGGCACAGAAGAGCCACACAGCTCCCCAGGATGACATGCTTCTAAATGTCTCTGCAAATTGAAGTTATGGTAGAGACAGGCAGAGTGGAGGTCTGGACAATAGCCCACTGCCCTGGAGTGAAGGTGAATTCTCTCTTCCATGAAGTTAGATCCCAGGAACAATGGTTTTTGCTGGCTCTTCAGGAAGTCAATCCTGATACCTGTGTGCACAGGGATTGTACATGGTGGTTTCCAGAAGCTCTGCTGGCCAGTTGGCTTCCTGGGTGGTCTGTCTTTGGCCAGCATCTCTACATCTGGAAAAAAAAAAAACCCTATAGCTGCAGAATCCCCCTCTGGCACAGTTGCAGTTTCTCTTGCATGTCCCATTTTGATCAATCTGTCACCACATGCACTGGAGACACAGCAAGATGTTGGATGACCCATCTCTGCTTCTACTCGCACTGGGTAAGGGGACAGTGTTTCCTGTCAGCTTCAGTTGGATTGCTTCTTGTTCTCTCTCTCTCTCTCTCTCTCTCTCTCTCTCTCTCTCTCTCTGCATGTGTGCATGAGCATGTGTATGCATGTGTATGCAAACAACTTTTTGCTTTCTCCTCTTTGAGCTGACATTTCTTCAGAGGAAGTGGCAATGAAGCAAGGTAAGAAGAGCCCACAGGAGGGTGATTCTGAGCCCTAAGAGACTATTCTAGAACAGAAGTCTCCAGGAGCATCCGACTGGCTGCATCTCTTTAGCCTGAGGTAGGTGTTAAAATTCTCAGCAGCTTATATCACCTCCATGTTCCTGGAGGAGAGATGTAAACTGAGTCTGCTATGATGCAAACATGTTCACATAATTAAGACACGGGGACACTGTTGACATGATTTTGTAATTCTCCATAGCTGGACTTCATAATCGTGTCTGCCAGAACAAGTATCAGAAAGTACCAGGTTTTGTCTGGCCCAGTTTTGAGCTAGCACCCCTCCATGGCCTCTGCATCAGCTCCTGCCTCCTGGTTTCTGTCCTGTGTGCGTTCCTGTCCTGAGCCCAGCAGTGAAGGCACTGGGAGCTGACATAAGAATTGTGCTTGGCATTCCTGGGGCAGGGGCCTCATTTCTCTCAGGAATAGAAGGATGCTCTGCCCTGGGGCATGCTCAGTACAGACCTTGTGCCTGTGTAGGTCAAGATAGAGATTTCTGTTGTCTGGGAATGCAATTAACCAACAGACAGGGAGGCAACCTTAAGGCCACATGACCTGTCATCCCATGTCATGTGGACACCAGCTTCAGACAGACAGAAGCACCCAAGACAGGGGTGAAATAAGGGAGTTACCACAGAATTCAGAATCTCACTGAAATGTTAATACCAAGGAATGTACATAATTTTGGACAAACCAGAGCGTAGTAAAAGTGCATTGAGAAATGGTTTGGGAACCCATTAGCCAAAGTGTTAACAGTGCAGTGTGTTTGTCCTGCTTGGTCTTTGTGCAGCACAAGGGGCTGAGCCCAGGGTGTCAGGCTCCCTAAGCAGGTGCTCTTCCACTGAGCTGTATCTCAAACCCACATTTCCTTTTTAGTTTGGGGTAGGGCTTTATTAAGTCATCCAGGCTAACCTTAAACTTGCTTTATGCCCCAGGAAGCCTTTGAAGGTTTGACCCTTGTCTTAATCAGGGTTACAATTCCTTTGATGAAACATCATGACCAAAGGCAAGTTGGGAATGAAAGGATTTATTTGGCTTACACTTCCATATGGCTCTTTATTTTTGAAGAAAGCCAGGACAGGAAGTCAAGCAGGACAGGAACCTGGAGGCAGGAGCTGATGCAGAGGCCATAGAGGGGTGCTGCTTACTGGCTTGCTTCCCATGGCTTGCTTAGCCTTCTTTCTCTTTTATTTTTTGATTTTTGATTTTTATTTATTTATTTATTTATTTTATTTATTTATTTTTGTTTTTCGAGACAGGGTCTCTCTGTGTAGCCCTGGTTGTCCTAGAATTCACTCTGGAGACCAGGCTGGCCTCGAACTCAGAAATCTGCCTGCCTCTGCCTCACAAGTGCTGGGATTAAAGGCGTGCACCACCACTGCCCGGCTCAGTCTGCTTTCTCATAGAATCCAGGACCACCAGCCCAGGAATGGCCCTACCCACAATGGGCTGGGCCCTCCCCTCTCAATCACTAATTAAGAAAATGCCTTATATCCAGATCTTATGGAGACATTTTCTCAACTAATGTTCTCTCTTTTCAGACAACTCTAGCTTGGTTTAAGCTGATATAAGACTAGCCTTCAGAACTCTCCTGCTTCTCTCTCTTTAGTAGCTGAGTTGAAAGGTGGGAAACTGTAAAGGTTAGTCAATAGGACCCATTCTTTTGAGAGAGATTAGTGTTTTGGGCAGTGGATTAGAAGGGGACATTTGCATACAGACATACTGCATGTGTTTGATCCGTTTCTTATGTAAAGATATTGTAAAGTACTTATGCAATTATGAAACAAGATGAAATAGGAATACATTGTAGCTCAGAAGTAGAGTGCTTGCTCAGCACACCTAAGGCCTTGTGTGGTGCCCTTGGTACTGCAAAAATAAGAACAATAGAAATAAAGAAAGCCAAGGAGAGGTTGTTACTACATCTGACCTTAGGGCTCAGTGTAGTCAGGAACATTTGTAGGGAATCTCCTCTGGGTGATGTAACAGCAACTTGTGCCCACCCCTAAAGCACCACTACTGCAGGCGTCTCTTCCAGAGTGGCTGTGTACACAATGAGGGCCTCTGCTGAGCCATGAGTAGTGGGCATGCACCAGCTGACTTGCCCCGTATCTCCAACACAGGGCACAGGGCTTGGCAGTGATGTTGACATTGTATGGGTGCCTGACATGAAGGAGTGCTGACATGCTCTGTCACACAGGGGGCTGGGTGTTCAGAGGCCACAGCGTCAGCAGGCCTTCTGTGATTGGCAGCACACTGCCACTCTGGCAGCCTGAGTCTACTCTATAATACATCAGCTGCTTTGTGCCCAGGCTCCTCGAGCCAGACTTCATAGCTCTCTGCCTTTCCTTGTACTTAAAAGTACATACGATCAAAGGAAGACTGTCTTTAGAAGGAGTCGCTCCTGGTTTCGGGGATCTGAGTGTAAAGGTCGGACCATCTTCGACAGACTTTCAGTGAAACAGCAAGTCCCCTCTCTTTCCCTTTCCATCATCTTGTGTGTCACCACCTCCTGTTCACTGTCTCCTAGTGGGTGGCAGGCATACACATATATTGACTCCTGGGGGCTCAGAGCCTCAGACCACCTTGTCAGAGACAAATGGCCTCTTTCCTGCTACTGGATATGCTTCCCAGATGCCCCTGCTCCTTCCTATGTCCTTGTGACAAGGTTTGACTACTCCAGACCATACCTGCCCTTCCTCCCTGTCCCCTTCCTGCCCATGCCAGAGAGACCTGAACATGCTACTTTGGCTGCTGTCTCCTGAAACCACAGGAGGCCTGCACAGCCAACAAGGGCCTCTCTTTATCCCCTTTACCATCAGCATTTATTGTCCACCACCCAGCTGCTGGGCTGGCCAAGGAGACCCTGTGAGTCACACAGGTGTGTTATATGCTGCTGTTCCTAGCAGGGGGTTTCTTTTACCCGTATTCAGGAAGTCCTCCCCTAATTATCTCCTGCCACAGAGATCCAGTCTTCTCACGCTCCCTATAGACTTCCAGACGAGGCAAGTCCATATGCCTGTCAAGTCTGTGCAGAAAGGCACTCATGCAAAGGCCCAGAGACAGGAAGGACTCTGCATTCCATCACCAAGGAAGTCCTAGGCTGTGGTAGTGGGTGGGAGAGAACAGGAGAAGAAGAGCAGGCATGCGGAAACTTGCAGACAACTGGGAAATCATCACGGGTCTCAAAGAGAAAAGTGATATGAGTTCTTTAATACTTTGAAATAGCTAGAAGCTGGAAACAACCCAGATGCCCCTCAATGGAAGAATGGATACAGAAACTGTGGTACATTTACACAATGGAATACTACTCAGCTATTAAAAACAACGACTTCATGAAATCTGAAGGCAAATGGATGGAACTTGAAAATATCATCCTGAGTGAGGTAACCCAGTCACAAAGAACAAACACTGTATGTACTCACTGATAAGTAGATATTAGCCCAAAAGTTTGGAATACCCAAGATTCAATTTACAGACCATATGAAGCCTAAGAAGAAGGAAGACCAAAAGGTGGATGCTTCAGTGTTTCTTAGAAGGATGAACAAAATACTCACAGGAGGAAATATGGAGACAAAGTGTGGAGCAGAGACTCAAGGAAAGGCCATCCAGAGACTGCCCCACCTGGGGATCCATCCCATATACAGCCATCAAACTCAGACATTATTGTGGATGTTGGGAATTGCTTGGTGTTGGAAGCATGATAAGCTGTCTCCTGAGAGGCTCTGCCAGAGCCTGACAAATACAGAGGCAGATGCTTCTAGCCAACCATTGGATTGAGCTTGGGGTCCTGGATGGAGGAGTTGGAGAAGAGACTGAAGGAGCTGAGGGGGTTTGCAACCCCATGGAGGGAACAATTGTGTAAACTGGCCAGACCTCCCCGAGCTCCTGGAGACTGGACCACCAACCAAAGAATACACATGGAGGGACCCACGGTGCTGGCTGCATATGTGGCAAAGGAGGGCCTTGTTGGACATCAGTAGGAGGAGAGGCCCTTGAACCTGAGGGTGTTTGATGCCCCAGTGTAGGGGAATGCTAGGGAGGGAAGATGGGAGTGGGTAGGTGGGTGGGGGAGCACCCTCATAGAGGCAAGGGTGGGGGAATGGAATAGGGGGTTTCCAAAGGGGAAAACATTTGAAATATATATAAAGTAAATATCCAAAATTAAAAAAAAAAATACTTTGAAAGGCTCCCCCAACTGTTTCCCATGGAATCATGTGACGAAAGCATGGAAGGCCCATGGACTAAGCTAAGGGGTCTCAGGAATAGCTCTACAAGCTTAGAGACTTGGGTTGGGAGCTCTTGATGCCAGGGAATCTTTTGCTACTCTCTAAGCAAGAAGAACCCCCCTGGATCACTGCCTGCCAGGCACCCTCTACAGAATATAGAACTGGGGCACAGAGCAGTGGCTTGCAACTCACAAACATACCGCAGCCCGAGAAGACTCTCATCCTTATTCACAGATGCCTGGACTGGGACAAAGGAGGATAGACTCCTGGAGGCTCTGAGGAAAGCTGAAAAATTCCTGTCTTCTAGGACTGTCAGGAGGGAGATCCCCTCCTTCCATCTCAGATGGGCATGGCACATCCAAGGCTGGGAAGCAGTAACAAGGACAGTGTCTTAGGGTGAAGCTGGTGACCAGAAAGGCACAAAGAAAAGGAGAGAATATTCTTTCTGTTTATGCCTGTGTCAACGACCTGCCGGAAGTTCAAATGTATCATGGCAGGTTCACAGGCCAGGCTTAAAGAGGACTATGGCATGGCATGGAATGAGCTGAGTGACAGGCAAGTCATTACACCTGGAGAGATATGAGTGACAGTGGCATCCAAGCATCTGTTTCCTAGTTTGACAGTGACAATATATCAGAAACTCTTGTTGCCAGGTGAAGGCTGCTGAGCTGGTGGCACCTGGCCTTGGCATAGCTCCTATGTGCCCTCCACACTGCCCTTTTGTTCTCCAGTGAGTCTGTGTGGACCTTTCCTAACTGCCATCACCTACTCTGGCTGTCATGGCACATTTGGAGGCTCTGCAGCAGTGACAGCTAACCACGCTTCACCTGGGACAGGCATCTGCAGCCACATGGATTTCTTATTACTGGTAGACACATCCCAGCCAAGATATAGCAGCCACCAGCACTTACTAATCACTGGCAATCAAGCTTCCAATGTGGTACCTGGATGATGCTGTAGGACTGAGTGCATGTAATTACTCTTTTCCTTGTGTTAAACACACCTCTCTTTAATGCTAGCATTCTGTCATTTGAGGGAGGAATAAATGCGGTTGTGTTTTCTAGGATCCAACCATGTTGAACTAATCCAAGCAGAGCTGAGTGTCTGCTTTATAACCCACCACGAACCCCTAGCTGGCAGTGGAGTAAGACCCCGACTCCCAGACTCCCAGGATTAACGCCCAAAGTCCTGATTGCTGACCCACACATTCAGCCTTTTATTTGTTCATCCCCGTTTGTCAGGAAACATCATGTGTTCAGATGAAAAGGAGAGCTTGCTGTTTTCAGCGCAAGGCACACCTGTGGTTGTGTTAGTTACTGTTTTCCGTTGTGATGACGTGTCTAAGAAAATCACTTACGGGTAGGAAAGGTCTATGTCAGCTCCTAGTTTTAGAGGTTTCGGCCTGTGGGCACTTGGCTCCACCCCTTTTAGGCTTTGGTGAAGCTGGACATTAGAGGGAGCAATAGCTGACCTCAGAGCATCCAGGAAAGGGGGGGGGGAGAAGAGAAAGGAAAAATTTAAAAAAGGAGGAGGGAGGAGGGAGGAGGAAAGAAGGAGGAGGGAGGAGGGAGGAGGGAGGAGGGGAAAAGGGAGGAGTGAGGAGAGAGGAATAAGAAAGACAGAAAGAGGAAGGGAAGGGAAGGGAAAGGAAAGGAAGGGAAGGGAAGGGAAGGGAAGGGAGGGGAGGGGAGGGGAGGGGAAGGGAAGGGAGGATGAGGGGAAGGGAAGGAAAGGGAAGGGAAGGGAGGAGCTGGAGGATAAAGGTAAACCCCTAGGAGTTCCATCCTCAGTGACTTATTGCCTCCCACCAGTTCCCACTCTGAGGACTCATTAAGCCACTAACAGACTAATCTATTGAAGAAGACACAGCCCTCATGATTCACTCCCCTCTCAATGACATCATCAGCTAGAGACCAAGTCTTCAGCATGAGTCTCATGCAAGGGGCACTTCTTAGCCAAGCTATAACCAGCAATGCTAGGTCAGCACCTGATGTTGAGAAGCATGGATGGCAGGGGAGGGAACCAAGTTCTGAATTACACATGCAGAGTCTACTTGGCAAGAAGTGTGTCCATCCATCTATCCATGCATGCATCCATCCACCATCTATCCATGCATCTGCCCATCCACTATCCAGTCATCCATCCATCCATTAATCGAATCATCCACCCATCCATCCACCCACCCATCCATCTGGTCATCCATCCATCATCCATGCATCCATCCATCATTCACCCACCTATTCATCTAGTCATCTATCCATCAATCACCCATCCACCCATCCATCTAGTTATCTATCCACCCATCATCCATCCATCCATCCATCCATCATCTCTCCATCCATTAATTTCTCCTATAACTCTATCAAGTGCTGGGTGAGAGTAGTGTGATGGAAGTGGTGATTAAAAATGAACCAACTACCTCTTGTCCCCAAGGGTCTATATTGTTTTTGGTGAAAACACACAGAACTGCGGACAAGTGACCATTTGGGATCGATGAGTCTATTGTTCCAATTTGAAAGCCTTAATAGCTATGTCAAACGCCAATCACACCCAACTAACTACTCAGCTGAGGAGCAGAATTTGTGCTCATCCTTGCTCAGAATTATACAACATCCTAAATTCCTCAAAGCAATAGTGAGAATCAACATAAACCCACAGGAGCCCCACAGCACATACGGACACTGTGTTAGTTACTTATCTCATTGCTGTTACAAAATGCCTGAGAAAAGCAACTGAAGGAAGGAAGTGTTTATTTGGCTCACAGTTTGAGGGGATACAGTTCATCATGGCAGGGAAGACAGGATGACAGGAGCAAGAGGCATCTGGCCACTTTGTATCCACTGTCGGAAGCAGAGAGTAATGAATGGGTAAGCTACTTGTGCTCTGCCTGCTTGCTTTTTTTAAAAAAAAAATCAGTCCAGGATACTAGCACATGGAACAGTACCATCTACATTCAGTGTAGAGCATCCTATATCAATTAACCCAATCTAGAAAATCTACCACAGCACAGCCATCGACCATTTTCCACAGTGATCCTAAATCCTGCCAACTTGACAAGTAAGAGTAACCATCACAGTTATCCTCTCTTCAGGACCAAGATGCCATGTTACCACCAATATGACACTTTTTAATAACATAATTTGCAGATTTTCCCAAGTGGATGAGAAGCCCTTGACAGGGGTTCAAGGTTTATGACTTTTATATCCTTGAAATAAGAGCAGATCTCTAAAGGAGGTGCACACTAGAGCCTGGGCATTAGATACCCTGGGTAGAACTTATACCGTAGGCTGAAAGCATTGGCTGGATTCAAGCTTGGGAACTATGTTGCTTTGTATAGTGGGAGCTGCCTTGGGAAACATTGATTATGGGTGGTATTTTATGCCTCTTATTTATTTTGCAACTCACATACAGTTGAAAGGGATGTCAGCCCTCCCACATAGGTCCACAAAACATTGCCAAGACAGAAGCTATTTGTGAACCACCTGCTGTCTCTACCTCCCACATGTTTTAAAAACTCTGTTCTTCATCACCACCTATGGCCAACAGTTATAGAAAAAGCCTCAATAGAGTAACAGCTGTTTATTTTCAAAGTTGTTTGTACCCTGAAGGTACTTAACCTCTCATGGCCTCATGGTGCTGTTCCCACTCAAGCTGGTAGATCTACAGGCAGCACACAATTGCAAGAACACAGGGCCTAGAACAAGATCTAAGGCAAACAAGAACTTCTAGGAAGAAGTCCAGAGCCTATTCAGCCATTCACAAGAAATGACTGGAAATCTCAGAAGCAGTTGGGAACAGAGACAGCAGGAGGCATGCGGATGCTGTTGGAATCCTGTGCACATAGCTCTGTGTCTGGTGTCCAGTGTGCACTGAGTGTGGGCAGCCACCCCGTGGGCTTGGATCTTGAATATGCTGTGTACCACATCCATTTCTCTTTGCTTCCCAACTTCATACACAATGTGATCAGCTGCCTCACGCTTCTGCCTCCATAGTAGACTGTATCCTTTAGAACTGTGAGCCAACACAAATTTCTTCCTCCAATTGCTCTTGCCAGACATTTTTGCCACAGTACTGAGAAAAATGACTGATATGGCCTCAAAGCCTAAATAAAAAAATCACAGTCAGACTCACAGTCTGAGCCTCCCTGCAAAAAAAGGACTTTGGGAATTGGCAGTCTTGTTTTGCTTAAGCCAGGGGCTCCAATGAACAGCAAGCATGAGTACCTCAGAGATGACAGTATGTGTGTATCCCAGCCTGACATCACCTGCCTGTGTTTACCTAGGATGAAGGAAGGAGGGGGAGGAGGAGGAGGAGGAGGAGGAGGAGGAGGAGGAGGAGGAGGAGGAGGAAAAGGTTGTGTGGATCTCCATAGCCACCTCTTTCTTGCCTAACAGGATAGCTGAGTAACGGAGGAGTCCTTAGGTCCTCTTCCTCCCAAGGGTTGGACTATTCAGGGGTGGGAGGCAGACTTGGTAAGGTGGGCAGAAATGAGGGAAGCATGAAAGTGAGAAGCCATCAGACCAGCTGCAGCAGAGCAGAGGGAAGGTCAGAGGGTGAGCAAAGCTGAGGACAAAGCAGATGGAGACCATTAATTGTGTGTCCATCTTATCAAAGGAGCCATCTCTGTGGAATTTGTGTGAGCAACTTTGGACTAACAGGGCCAAGTGGGTGCTTAGAAGTCGTCTTTGTAAAGAAGGCACTGACTCTTCCCAGTTGGGACCACACAAGGTAACCAAAAGCCTTACAAGGCCAGGACCATTACAGGGGGAGGGGCTGAAGAGTTCCCTTTAGGGAATCCACTGTTTGTAGGAGTGACCTTGGAGTGCTGAGGCAGGTGATGGACAAACACCTCTAGTGGCTTGGTTGTTACTAGAGGTCAGTGGAAAGAGCTGAGCAGGAATCTAGACAAACTAATCACTTTAGTTTCGCCTACCTCAAAAATATTCAGGGAAACAAATAACCTGCTCATTATAAAGTATCCAGTCACGGCTGTTTAGCTACAATGTAGCCTAGCTTCCCTTTCTCTGTCTTATCCAGTGTGGTCTAGCATTACCATAGTTTTGGTAATTGTCACAATCTCAACCAAAATAGAGAAAGTGTACAAAATGTCTGGCTGTGGCGAACAAAGCCACAGTTAGTGCCAATCTTCTCTGTCCCCCCAGTAAGGGTAATCATGTTTGAAGTCTGATTCTTCCCTCAAGTAACAATGATAGCAGGCAGAGAGGGAGAGTGGGAGGTGAGGGAGGGACACTGCAGATGCATCTGGGTTCCGAGTCTCCTGCAGTCAGATACACAGCATGTTCAGTGCTGCAGTTAGGTGGTTCCCCTAAGATCAGAAACCAAGGCACCAGGGACTCACCCACATACATGCACTAACAGAGGATCTGTGTCCTCCAAAGCTCTGATGTCACTGGAATGTTGCTTGCTTTGTTCTGTTCCCTACCCCATGAGGGATTTTTCTAGGGCGTCATTGGGAGAAACACCTTCAAGAGAATTTCTGGACCACCATGATTGTGAGGGAAGGAAGGATATCCTTCACCCATGAATATACCATGTATTTACAAATATTTGTACTTTTTTTTTTTTAAGTCACAATGCAGAATCCGCTGGGCTGTCCGCCTCTGGAGCCATGACTCCAATCTTTCTTTAGAATGTTTGTTTGTTTGCTTGTTTGTTTTTCTAAATCAACTTCTGCTTAAACTATCTGTGTTTCTTACTGAATTTTTTTTCCCTTTGTGAAGATGAGACAGGAGAGGTGCCTATAACAATGCAGGTTTTGAACTACCTTGCAGGACCAGACGGAGGTAACAATCAAGGAGATGGCAGCTGGACCAGGACCATGTGATTACAAAAGTTCCCCACACTTGTCCACCACTGTCCTTCCAGTTTCGGTGGCTCCTGTCTGAGGCCTGGAACTCCTTCCTCCTCCTCTTCCTCCTCTTCCTCCTC
>JADRCH010000135.1:2609282-2674024 GCA_019843965.1 Rhynchomys soricoides
TCCTCCTCTTCCTCCTCCTCCTCTTCCTCCTCCTCCTCTTCCTCCTCCTCCTCTTCCTCCTCCTCCTCTTCCTCCTCCTCTTCCTCCTCCTCCTCTTCCTCCTCCTCCTCCTGCTTTCCTCTTTCTCTCTTCTCCCTTTCTTTCCCTTTTCCTTTCCTTCTCTATCTCCTACCTCAAAAATATTCAGATAAACAAATAACCTGCTATTTATAAAGTATCCAGTCGTGGCTGTATAGCCACAGTGTAGCCTGGCTTCAGTTTCTCTGTCTTACCCAGTGTTGTATAACATACTGCATGTTCCTCCTTCCTCACATGCTTGCTGGCTGCCCCTCACCTTCCTAATGACATCTGTGTCTGTTTGGTGGTCAGAAAATGTTTGTTGAGTGACTTCAGCACTGCAATACCAGCATAGACATGTCTTGGATCTGAAGATAGAATGAGGCATGCAACCACAGCAAAATCCTTCTGTGAATGGTGACCTTCTTCAGTGATAAATAAATGCAGGCACAGCACAGGAAAAATTCAAAATAAATGATGGCTATTAAGACAATCTGATTTGTCTAGAGACTGGTAGAATACTGACAACACATAAAGCAGCCAGGCCGTCCTGCTCCACTGCAGCTGAGCTTCTGTTACCATCCTGTGCATAAATCTGACCCTAAGGTCAGTTCTTCCTAGGAACAAACATTTTCACTGAGATTTAAATGGCTGTGCGCACATGCAATTTGTTTGTTGGCCCAGGACTATAAATTGTGTCCTGTGAAATGGAGTAACATCTTATAGAGTATGGATGGACCCTTTAACTCCCGTAACTTAGGAGCTAGCTAATAACTTTGGAAGTGGTCCACAGCTACAAATTAATATCTGTTCAGATTAGCAGCAGGAGGGGCAGAGTTCAGGAGAAGCAATGGACACATTTTATACAGAGTCCAACAGCTGTGCAATCAAGTTTTAAAAAATGCAGAGATAAATAGTTTTAAGTCATTTACGATTCAGTGTCTGGCCATACTGTAGCTACCCTTCCATTTGTGGCAGGGAATGCTTCAGCAAACGTTCTGGTTAGACTTCCGTGGTTTGAAGAACTCTACCGTTCTCTCTCAAAGCTTCACCTAGTCAGTCAAAGCCTATGCTCATAGCATGATACAATGTGGAATGTTGATTAAGTAGTCCCCAAATGCTATCTATCATCACCCCCAGGGTAGGAACCTGGTAAACTTGCTCACTCTGTCCCATTAATGGCAACAGAATTGGCAAGGCAGGGAAAAGCCTGGATTTGGCAGAGGAAGGACAGTTGGTGCACACAGGTAACTTAGAACAGGGGATGCTGAGGCCAGAGAACTGTGAGTTCCAGGCCACTCTGCAAAAGCACAGAGCACCTACACTCAGGGGCTGCAGCAGCAGTGACAGACAGTGACTTGTCAGGTGCCTTGTCACACCACATGGGTGGGTGTGACAATTGTTCTGAGAGTCCCTGAGTGTCCAATTTTCACTCTGTGGTCACAAACATCTATCAGGTGTCTGAAGCCAGAAACTTCATTGCACTTGCTTTGTATCCTCACAAGCAAACTATGGAGTGGAGTGGCTCCAGGGTGCTCTAACTATTGGGGGTCCCCGGGGCAAACCAAACCAATCTAGACTCAGAGATGAATGCTAATTCATTCATTTTAGGAAGCCATGACATGGAGTTACAGAAGTGAACCAATGGATTGTGCAGCAACATAGAAAAATGTGTGTGTGTGTGTGTGTGTGTGTGTGTATTCATGCATGCACATTTGCCTGTGTTTGTGTGTGTGTGTGCATGCATTCATGCACATTTGCCTGTGTTTGTGTGTGTGTGTGTGTGTGTGTGTGTGTGTGTGTGTGTATGCATTCATGCACATTTGCCTGTGTTTGTGTGTGTGTGTGTGTGTCCAGGATGGGGAGTGGGGAGATGTGGATTATTATGTTACCAGAAAACAGATATGTTCTTCACACGTGGGAGGCAGAGAAAGATGCTCATAAACATCAATCTTTGGACTAATTCTATGGGCTGGAAAATGCTAAAGATGAGACTGACCACATGGAAGCTTTTTAGAAAGTGAATGGAAAAACCACTGAGAACACACCCAGCATTTGGTTATATTTGCCCGTGATGGAGAGTCACAGTTCAGCTTTGCCGACCACATTTGCCAAGCTGAAAAACAGAAGGAGGGATAGGAGAGCAGGGTAGATGCTTGACAGACAAACTTCCAACCTGTGGTGCCATGGCTGTGGGTCCACGGCAAAGTTCTCATCTCACAACACTGTGGGCCACTGTCCATGTTCCAGAGACACCTGATGCAGCTGTTCCCTCTGGTTCGGGCACAGCTAGAACTATTGTGATACAAAGAAGCTGTGCTGACCCACAGGGGACTCTGGTGAGCATCCAGGAGACCCTGGTGAGCATCCAGGCTTATGATATTCCCTCGTGGATCTGGGGAGGTATGTGAGACTCAAGAATATCAGGAGATCCTCAGGTGTTCTCCATTCCAAAGATTTCATTGTTGTTTATTTTTAAAGATTTATTTAATATATATGTAAGTGCATGCGGATGCACATGCCCACATGTGTGGAAAAGATAGAGGAGAGTGGTGGGCCTCCTGCTGGATCACTCAGCATCTTAGTCCTTTTTGGTAGAGTCTCTCATGAACCTAGGGTTAGGCTGGCAGCCAGCAAGCTCCAGTGACCATCCTGCTTCTTTCCTGGCACAGTACTGGGGTTACAGATTGCACGTTTGGGGCTGGCTTGTTACATGGGTGCTGGGGATTTGAACTTATGTCCTCACACTTGTGCAATAGACACTCTTAGTGAGTTATCTCCTCAGCTGGTCCCTGAGATTTACTAAGTTGCAAACAGTTGGCCAGGGGAGAGAACTTCTCACAGGCCACCTGTGGGTCACCCACACTCAAGTGAGTATCCCCAAGAAGCTCACTGGTTCAAGAAGTGGGGGATTGTTGAGTTGATGTCTTAGTTAGGGTTTCTATTGCTGTGAAGAGACATCATGACCACAGCAACTTCTATAAAGAAAATGGGCTGGCTTACCATTTTAGAGGTTTAGTTCATTATCGTCATGGTGAGAAAGAAGCATGACAGAGTGCAGGCAGACATGAGGAGCTGAGAGATCTACATCTTGATCCACAGGCAGCAGAAGGAGACTGTGTCCCACATGGAGTGGCTTGAGCACATGAGACATCAAAGCCTGTGATATACTTCCTCCAAAAGACCACACCTACCCCTGCAATGCGACTCCTATTAGTGCCACTCCCTATGGGCCAAGCAATTCAAATACACGAGTCTATGGGGGCCATTCCTATTCAAATCACCACAGTTGGTAAAGTGTTTGCCTTGCAAGCATGAAGACATGAATTTTCTTCCTAGAATCCATGTCTTTAAAAAATTAGGTGTAGTGGATCATTCCTGGTGCTGAGGAGGCAGAGACAGGAAGATATCTGGGGCTCATGGCCAGCAAGCCTGATGAGGTCTGGGCCAGTGTAAGATCCTGTCTTGTTAAAAACAGTGGGTAGTAAGGAATGATACCTGGTATTGACTTTTGGCCTCTACATGCTCATGCATACATACATGCACAAACACAAAACACACATGCATATCCAACACCCCCCCCACACACAAACACCACAGTGATAGAATGATAGATGGATGGATGGATGGATAGATAGATAGATAGATAGATGAGTGGTTTGAATATGATTGGTCCAGGGAGTGGCACTGTTTGGAGGTGTGGCCTTGTTGTATCCCTATGGGCATGGGCTTTGAGACCCTTGTCCTAGCTGCCTGGAAGTCAGTCTTCTCCTAGCTGCCTTTGGAACAAAAGGTTGAACTCTTTGCTCTTCCAATCCCACATCTACCTGGATGCTGCCATGCTCCTACCTTGATGATAATGGACTGAACTTCTGAACCTGTAAGCCAACCCCAATTAAATGTTGTCCTTATAAGAGTTGCCTTGGTCATGGTGTCTGTTCACAGTAGTAAACCCCTAACTAAGACAGATAGATAGGCAGACAAACAGACAGCCAGACAGATCGATAAGGTCATTGCTTCATCAAGCTAGACCTAGATGAAATTCTTTTGGAGATCTGTCTGTGCCTTCCCTGCCTAGGGTGAGTCGATATTTCTTTACATTTCCCCAGAAAAAGTCACACAACTACAAACTAGAATATCCACTATGTGGTTATCACACACACACACACACACACACACACACACACACACACACAAATTTCTCAGGGAATAGAAAACACGAATCACACCAAGGCTGCTAGTAAATAAAGTCATCAGAGGATGCTTCCTACTTCCATTCTAGAGTCACTGGCAGGTAGCCCAAGGGGCCAACTGGGCCATAGTCCAGTTTCATGAAGAGCCTTTTAAGGGATGCAGGAGAAGTCATCTTGTCCTTAGGATGACGCTGACCTTGACTCATGATCCAAGGATGACTATGTCAATGTCAGACTACAGGGAAACTTGAGTCTACCAGCTGGGTGATGCTCCCATGTAGTGTGCGTCACATGGTCTCCCAGCACCTGAGCCTAGTCCTACTAAAGGTGACAGAGGAAGAGCTGGGTCTGGACGGTCTATGAATGAGGCAGTATGGACTCTATTCATAAGAGTGAGAAGGCAGATGTCCTCCCAAGGGTAGGGCCCATAGTCAGGATGCAGCAGTGCCTGTCAGCCCTGGACTGCTCTGCAAAGAGTCAAGGAAGGCTGAGCATGGCATTGTTAGAAATGGTGGGGCTTGACCTCTACCTTTTGGAAGAGAGGCAGAAACAGAAGGGAAAGATGAGACCGTGCTCCCATTGCTAGAGGAGGTGAGGAGCATGCCTGAGAGGTGTTGGGACTCATCCTGAGAAGCCCTGGAGGGTAACTTGGCCACTGGAAGCCTGTTGGTAAGATCTGCTTGGTCCAGAAGGCTGGCTCAGAATGGGGCAGAGATCATTTTGAATGTCCCAGGCTGCCTGCCACAGCACTGGTTGACTAGTCTTTATTTCCTTCTCAGTATGAACCAAGAATTCAAGAACCTTGTAAGGCCCATGCAGTCCCCTCTCCAAAATTTTCCTGCCCTAGCCTTCAGCTCTAAGGTGCCACCTCACCTCTTCGGTCTTCGGAAATCTCTAGACTATGCTCATCCCAGTCTGGCTGTGTGGACCGGGCTGAGGAGTTGGTGCCTCCTCTTGCACTCTCCTTGACTACCAAGAGTCCAACCTGACACTGGCTTGGCCATGAGGAGACCTTGTCCCCAGAGCTGCTGAAGGTTTAGAAGATGACAAGCAAGAGCGAGGGGGATGAAAGGCAGCCTGGGATTTTTCACTGACCTTCCTGGGGAGCAGACTGCTGGCCCGTGTGTTTTTACAGCACTTTAACCCCGGTTCCATTAGACACCTGCCTGTGCACACTTTGGTATTAGGAGAGCTCTTACAACTGTAATGGGGCTTCTATTCCTTTGCCGTGGCAGACCGGGTGTGAGGAGGAGCGTGGCTACTCCAGCCGGATTTGCACATCCTGGGCTGCATCTGCCCACAGAGGCTTTTGAAGTATTTTGGTACCCAGCTTTCAGGAGACAGCTCTACACTATAGGCACAGACAGGATGATGCTCGTGGCTTCTGAATGTTCTGTGTTCTTGTAGTGTTTCATGCTGAGTCCTCTCTTTGCGGGGATCCCCTTGTGCACCCAGAGATTCCCTGCCATTTCTGGAAGTTCTCAGCAGGCAGAGTCTCCTGACCCGGGTAACTCATCAGCCTCCCTACCAGGCTCCTAGGTTGTTATTTATCCTTAAGGATGTAGCTTCTCTAGGAGAGCCCAAAGATTTGGTAATGAGAGTAACTGTCACTTAACTGAATCCTCTCAGTGACCCAGAGCAAAGCCAAGGATTGGGGAATAAACCAAATATACTACCACACAGATATTTCAAAGTTACTACAGTCTCCTTTGTGCCAGGTAGTTGAGGCATCATTGTAGGCCTCTCCTATGCTGTGAAAATGAAACAATACAGCATGGTTGTGGAGTAATGAGCCCCTCAGAGTTAGGGACTGAGATGTGATGCTTTGTGTTCCATCACCTGCTGAGGAGCAATGTGTGCAGGACTCTTTGGGTGGCTCTTCTGAAGGCCACACCTAGGTAGATGCATGTTGCTATAGCTGTCCAGAAGCTCAGGGGCAGGATGTTGCAAAGCAGATGTTTAACCTTTGCCCAGCAACTTGGCAAAGCATACACGTGTCTTATGTTTGATGCTGTAACATCTTCCAAGTTCATGTCCCAAGAATCACACTATGGAGTTACCAAAAACTCAAAATGTTTAAGCAAGTTTGCTATTTTGTGTTGGGCCTCATTCACAGCTATCCTGGGCTACACGAGGCACACTAGTTGGGCATGCCTGGTATAAGCTTTCTCCATCACTGTGTGGCAGTTGAGTGCTGGCTAGTAGCTTACTTCTCTCCCCCACAAGATCTCTCACCCTTCAGAAAGATGCCCCAAGATTCTGCTCAAGGTTTTAGGAGCTGGGAGAATGAGAACAGGAACTTTCTGAAGTCTTTGTTCAAACCTTGCCCCAAGTCACTTCTAGTGTATCAGTTTAAGCAAGGCTTCTGACCATGCCCAGGGGTATGACGGGGAAGAATCCTTTGGGTGTATAGAGAGAAATGGGATCAGTAGAGACCATGTTCCAGCAATACACCAGACCACTGTTCAGAGAGTACTGACCAGTGTTTCCAGAGTTCTAGTGAATGCCGTACTTGTGCTGGGGGTGTAGCTCAGTGGATAAAGTGCCTTATGGACATGCACAAGGCCCTTATTGGATCACCAGCATCATAAAAACTAGAACTGGTAGTGCATGTTGGTAATCCCAGCACTGTGGAGGTAAGGGTAAGGGAGTCAGAAGTTCAAGGGAGTCATCTTTAGTCACATAGGGAGCTGGGGGCCAACTTAGGCTACACAAGACTATTGTCTCAAACAAAAAACAAAGTTTCATTTGAATTTTGAGTCTACGGGGTATACTGTGTGATAGCAAGCTACAACTGTTAGCAGGGAATGTATAGGGTATAGCAGTGGTGGTCAGGAGATAGTTTCAGAGTCAGGGGAACATGAGGCAATTCTAAATCTGAACCAAGAGATTCAGAGACCTGAAGGCCCATGTCTGCTGGGCCCACAGGCAGTGGAAGCACAGTGGACCCTGCAGAGACCTCATGCCGAATTAAAGGGTGGCAGGCAAACACTATCAACAACCAACGTCAACAGATTGGAATGAGACCTCAGGGCAGAAAAGTATGTGCTTTAGCAAGATTTTCACTGGGAGGATTATTGCACAAACATTTGATCATCCAAGGGACCAGTCTTATTCACATATGACGGTTACTTAACAAAAAAAAAATCATATGTGGCAGAGGAGGGCCTTGTTGGACATCAGTGGGAGGAAAAGCCCATGGGCTTGGGCCCCAGTGTAGAGAAATGCCAGGGCGGGAAGATGGGAGTGGGGGGGGGGGAGCACCCTCATAGGGGCAGGGGGGGGGGGGGAGGGGATAGGGGTTTCCAAAGGGGAGACCTGGAAAGGGGAAAACATTTGAAGTGTAAATAAAGAAAATATCCGATTTTTTTTTTTAAAAAAGAAATCTGATCAAGATGGGTGTGTCCTATTAACAATGTCACGAGTAATGTCACCTTTTCATGATGGTCCCACCAGAGTAATCCTCCGTGGCCTTTCTTTTTATTGCATGTGAAGATGCAATTATTTCAAAACAAACAAAAAAAGTTTAGTTTGAAAAGGAAGTAGACTTGCCTTTTCCCTAAAAGAAGTAAGGTTCAATGAAGCTTTAGTTGGGTGGCTTCCATTCATTGTTCCCACCCAGCCCTTAGCCGCAATGCATGGTGGGCTGAACATTTATCTTTGTGGTGAGTCAGATATCAAGGGTGGAATAGCACATCTGGTTAGAGGCAGCCCTATTCCCATGGGTTTGGTTAAGCACATCAATCTCAGTGATGAAAGATTTCTTTTGACTCACAGATTCAAGAGCTTCATTCCAGGATGGGCAGGCTCCACTGTCTCTGGGGCTATGGGAAACTGAATATACTAGAAATCTGAGTGTAATGAAGCAGAGCCACCTGCCTCATGGGAGCTATGAAGCAGAGAGATAAAGAAGTGTCAAGGGATGACACATGCTTTTTAAAGGCATGGCCCTAGTGACCTCCTCTGACCAGACTTTGTCTGTCTTCTAAAAGCTGTTGGGCTATCAATTAATCAATCCATCAATGAAGTAAACCCCCTCACTATCCAGCAATCCAATGGTTCTCAAAAGTCTACCAGTTGGGTACTAATCCCTTAACATCTATGCCTCTGAGGCACATTCTTAGATTCAAATGTGTCTTAGTCAGGGTTTCTATGGCTGCGACAAAACACCATGATCAAAAAAGCAAGGAAAAAGATTTATTTCACTTATACTTCCGCATAGCCCACCATTGGAGGAAGTCAGGACAGGAGCTCAAGCAGAGCAGGAGCCTGGAACAGGAGCTGATGCAGAGGCTATGGAAGGGTGCTACTTACTGGCTTGCTTTCCATGGCTTGCTCAGCTTGCTTTCTATAGAACCCAGGACCACCAGCCCACGGATGACACCACCCACAATGGGCTTGGCCCTCCTCCACTGATCACTAACTGAGAACATGCCTTACAGCTGGATCTCATGGAGGCATTTCCTCAACTGAGACTCCTTTGTCTCTGGTGACTGTAGCTTGTGTCAAGTCGACACACAATACCAACCAGTACAAAGTCCTACCATATGGGAAAAGTAAGGAAAACACACTTTTAGGTTTCCAGTGCATTTTCATTCCAAACTCCAGAGGCTACTAAGGAAGCACAGAAGTTCCTAGACACACTGCTGTCCCTGGCAGGACCAAGAAACAAGGAGGCAGCATGAAGGGGCAGTGAGAAGGAGGGAGTGAGACCTCATGAAGCCAGAGTCACAGGGTGGGAATGCAGATCTATAGGCAATGGGGTACAGCACGCCTGGAGGGACCTGGCCCAACTTCCCCTGCAGTGTTGAGGAAATTCTGCGTGGAATGGAAACAACACCTGCTCCCCTAGGTCAGGGTTTCTCTTTTTAGTCCTTAAAGAACCAAGTGGCAGCTGCAAGTGCTTGGGCTCTCCGGTACAACTAATTACTCCCATGCCTTTTTATTTGGTCCAGTCCACAAATCACCTCAAAGGGTGCTTAAGCTAAAGTAGGGTGGTAGGTACTGTCGGGAAGAACCAAGCACAGAAAGATGGTTGGAGTTAGCTCCGCCATGGACTGGGATGGGTGAATCCTTCACTGACTTCAACGTCTCTCCGTGCTTCAAATGAGCAGGAAGGCTGATTCCCACACACAGTGAGGGTTTTCTATACTAATGGATCATTTCACTCTTCATTTGTTGGATATTCTTCAATGGAAGCCCTTCACAGAAACTTGAATTCTTCTAGAGAAATGAATAATCTTGCAAACTAACGGTTTGTGCAAAGAATGACAACTGCCAAGACATTCTCAAGCCAGAAGAAACCAGAAATGCCTCTCTTGCAAAACATCACAGGTTCTCCACTGGTGTCAAATGCCCATTGAAGAGCAATTGAGGATGTTTCCCCTGGTGCCCGTGGCTGTCTCCTATTATGATCTAGAAACATCACTCGAAAAACATCAGCCAAGGAAGAGAAAATGTATTAAATCGAGTTTCCATCCTCAAGTCTTCTCAGCCTTGAAAATGGAAATATCAAGCCAAGAGTTGGTGTATGCTTAAAATCGACTCTTTGTGTGCAAATATCATTTCTCTTCCTCACATCATTTGTGTGACTCTGATCAGCAAGGTTGTTACTTAATAAGATCTTCCAGCGCCGAACGGACCCCACCATCATTCTCCGCACTAGTCATTCCCCAGGTTCTGCTATGTTCAGGTTACTTGAAGCCAAGGATCGATATGTTCTGCTAGTTCCTTTTGAATCTATTCTAAAATGTTTTAATTTAAAGTACTCATCACTTGGTATTTTATCCCAAATCTTCTAGTATTATACATACACTGACCAAGTATGATTGGCACCTATGAACGTACTATGATCACATGTTGCCTTGGACACCCAGGGCAGAAGACACTTCCCAAACAAATGATTTACCTCCCCAGACACTGTACTTCCTGGATGTGTACATGATGGGTGTGTGCTTGCTTGCACTCAGTGTAAGGAACTGAACAATTGCCATGTTTTAAATTGATGTCATACACTAAAACATTACACACAGTTAATTACATCAGGGGAGACAGAGATCCCTCTAACAGCCAAAACACACTGAGGGGAATCGTCCAGAATGTTCTTACAACCTTGGAGCAGAACTGTGGGCAGTGCAATGAGTTGTGGCATATCGGGGCCATCAATGTTCTCAGAGGAACATTTGACAGTAAGTGAAAATTAAAATGTGATATCTGAATGCTTGGGGGGTGTCTTAGTCAGGGTTTCTGTTCCTGCACAAACATCATGACCAAGACGCAAGTTGGAGAGGAAAGGGTTTATTCAGCTTACTCTTCTACACTGCTGTTCATCACCAAAAAGAAGTCAGAACTGGGACTCAAGCAGGTCAGGAAGCAGGAGCTGATGCAGAGGCCATGGAGGGATGTTCCTTACTGTTTTGCTTGCTTCTCCTGGCTTGCTCAGCCTGCTCTCTTATAGAACCCAAGACTACCAGCCCACAGATGGTACCACTCACAAGGAGCCCTCCCCCCCTTGATCACTAATTGAGAAAAATGCCTTACAGCTGGATCTCATGGAGGCATCTTCTCAACTGAAACTCCATTCTCTGTGATAACTCCAGCTTGTGTCAAGTTGACACACAAAACCAGTCAGTACAGGGGGCTGAAACAGGAGGGTTGCTGTGAGTCCTGGCAGGTCTGGGCTTTAGTGTGAGATCTCACCTCTAAAAATCAGAAGTAACTAAAACATCACACAACAACACAGGGCAGCTTCTTCCTGATGTGTTAACTCTTAGACTCACCCTGGAATGAAGACTATTTTGTTATTCTGTCTGGAGACTTTGCCTGTGAGCAGTCTCATTTGGAGGGACACCATGTTGAAATCAACAGCAAATCCATGGGAACTATTCAGTTCTATCTTTATGTGACCATGGAACCCAGAGCACACAAGGGCTCTGAGACTATGAACAGGAAACAGAGATGAAGTACAGCAGGTGCTCTCCGCGCTTGGGGACTCCTTCCAGTGCAACAGCACACACTTCTCAATAGATCTGCTGCCCAATGCAGGCAGTGGGCTTTAGAGAAACTAACAGAACTTACAAAGGGCTCTTCCATCCTGCTGAGCTGCCGGCAGGCTGTGCAGTGTGCCCCAGATTCCCAGCTTCTGTGAGCAGTCACCTGTTCTGGGGTGGGCTTTGGTGATGCAGCAGTCTGTGAGTCATTTCTGTTCCTGTAAGTAACCCCAATAAAACTCACTGGCTCACCAAGTTGGACCTTCATGGTGTCCGTAGTTGGGTCTGCCCTGGGGTGAAGAATGTGTTGTGTCTCCCCAGGAAAAATCTTCTCACAGAGAGGTAGAAGTGAGTCCTTATGTATTATTACCCAGCGCTGGCTCTGGCTGATGTAAGGAGTCTCAGCTGCGTGTATCTGCAGCTGTGACCTCACCATGACTACCTCACCACAAACGACCGATTCCTCTCTCTGGCATTTTGTCTTTGCAGTAAAAGAAACTGACACAATGGATTCTCATGCCACTCAAAGCCACCTGCTTGTGACGACCTCAATTCTGCCTGTCCTGGGACTAGAGACTGCTTTCTGCCCAACCTCCACCATTGGGTGGAGTCCTACTTTGGGAATGGCAGCCTTGAAAATACTAGTCCAGATTGCCCTTGCCCTGATCTACATGCCATAAAGGAGATGACACAAACCCATTTGCAGCTTTCATCCCTTTAATATTTTACCTAATATTAATATTAGCTTTAATATTCTACCTAATGCTTGAATATTAAAGTGGGCATGGAGCTCGGACAGAAGCATGCCATTGTTTGCATCCCACCTGGAAAGGTACAAGTGCCTAGAGATCAACCACCCGGGAAGAAATGGACCTTCTGAACAGATCTATGAGGACTAAAAGATGTAGTGAGTAAAGCAAATTGATAGGGCCTTGAAGCGGTGGGTTCTAGTGGGAAAGGTCTTCTGGTTATTAGGGACCATACCCTTGAAAGAGATAGCAGGACCATCCTCTCCCTTCCCCTCCTCTCTTCAGTGTTTTGCACTTGTGTGTGTAGCAAACCATCTACCATGGGCTTTTAGTTGCAGCCCCAAAGGAAAGGAGTCAATGAAGCATGAACTGTAACCTCTAAATGAACCTACTGTGGTTTTAAGCCGATTCATCTCAGGCATTTGTTGCAGTAGTGGGAAGGTGACATCTGAGGATCCACCACCAGGATCAGCTGGTGAATAACCAGCTGGAAAGGAGGCAAGCAGGATGCTCATTGGTTCACTAAGCAGAGGAGCAAAGCTCAGTTGAGAGGCCAGTAAGCATATGGAAACATGGCCTCCCTCCCTAGGGAGCAGGGAGATTGCCCATTAAAGCCATAAAAGATGACATGTATTTCCCAAGCATCAGTCTGGAAAACATATTTAATGTTCTCAATACCAGCTGTTAGGGCTCTAGGATCTTTTATACACCACTTATACTTTTAGCATAAATTTGATTTGTATGTGTTGGTGTGCCATCTGCAATCTCTTTTCAACCCCAAATCTGCTTGTAACTCTGCTTTGACCTGTATACCCTAAGGAAATGGTTAACCATGCATAAGAACTATCGGGAGAGGGGGGAAAGGTTTTCACAGGAACCTTTAAAGTAGCCGAATATTGGAAATAAACTAAATGTCCATCAGTATAAAGATGATCCACAAAGTCTACTTCATCTGCAATGGAGGGCGTCTTCCTTAGGGTTTTACTGCTGTGAAGAGATACCATGACCACATCAACTCTTATAAGGATGACACTGAATTTGGAGCTGGCTTACAGGTTCAGAAGTTCAGTCCATTATCATCATGGCAGGAAACATGGCAGTGTCCAGGCAGATATGGTGCTCGAGGAGCTGAGAGTACTCCATCCTGACCCAGAGGCAGCAGGAGACTGTGTCACTGGATGTAGCTTGAACATGTATGAAATCTCAAGGCCTGCCCTCAGAGTAACACACTTCCTCCAACAGGTTCACACACAATTCAACAAGACCACACCTCCTAATAGCACCACTTCCTATGGGCCAACCATTCAAACACATGAATCTATAGGGTTCATACCTATTCAAACCACCCCACAGTGGAATACCACTGATCAGTTACAAATGTATCTGTAGCAAGAAATGTGGGGTGTAGTGGCTTATGAGCGTGAGCCTTGGAGTTTGGGGACAGCCTGGGCTACACAGTGAGTTCCAGGACAGCTTAAGCCCTGTCTCAAACAAACAAAGAAACAAACCTGCAAACAAACCCACCAGCACATCTACGGATCAATGTTACGAAGAATACTTTCCACTGAGCAGAATGTTGCTGTTGGTGTAATTTTGTGGCTCTTGTGTAGACTGTGAGACATTAACTGTGATGTCACCAATCAACAGATGCCTGGTAGAAAATGAAGACATGGGTGGAAAGGACACTTACTTTGCCATAGCAATTGCTCTGGAATTAGGGGTCCCCTGCCTTGTCCACACTGTCCTAACTCTTTAGAACTTGAGGTAATACTGGACACAGGTTTTGGTGCTGCTCTGGGAGCTGTTCCTGTGTTTTCTGAGGCTCTCTTTGATCTTCTCAGTTGTTATTCTAGGCCAGTGATTCTCAACCTTCCTGACATGACTGTCTAATACTCTGTCTTCACCTCTCACTCCCCCCCCTCTCCCTCTGAGATATTCCTGTTTCTCTCATGGCCAGATCCAGTCTGCTAGCCATGTTCAGTCTATAGCTTTCTCTCTCTTCTCTAGACTCTAACAGAAGCCTCTGGTTATTCTCTGCCTCATATCTACACACACACACACACACACACACACACACACACACAGAGAGAGAGAGAGAGAGAGAGAGAGAGAGAGAGAGAGAGAGAGAGGAAAGAGAGAGAGAGATGCATACCGAGTACTAAGCTAACTTTCCCCACTCCTACACAGTCCAGGTCCCATAACTAGGGAATGGTGCCCCCCACAGTGGGATGGCTCTTTCCATGCTAGTTACAAAAATCAAGACAAATTCCCCATAGGCCAACCTGATCTAAATAATCCTTCCTGAGACTCTAGGTGATTGTCCATTGTGTTGACAGTTAAAGCCATGCAGTTCCTCTCAAAGGTCAGTATCCTACCCACCCTCACAACAGAACCTCACAGAAAGAAAATTATTCTTTCCAACTTTCTTAGGAAGAGTAAAAAATCTAAACAAAAAATCTAAATATTTATTTAAGAAGATTAGGAAAGGCATGGTGTAGTCATATAATTAACTGGTAGATAAGAGTAAAAATAACCTGAAATGTTAAAAGTTCACAAGAAATAAAAACAACCCTGAGAAGATGATCACAGTAACATGCACAGAATAACTCAACTACATGATGTGCTTTGAAAACCAGCAAGCTAATTTAAAATCACTTAAAATTGTGCCTGTCTACTGACACATTGCTTGCATTAGTTGGCACATAAATCTCAACGGATCTCAGTGATGCTTAATTGTGATTGTTAACTTGACAGGCTTTAGCGTCACCATGGAAACAAATTTCTGAGCATGTCTATGAGGACCTCCTATTGAGTTAACTGAGATGGGAAGAATCACCATGAATACAGGTAGCACCATGCCATGGACTGGGGTCCTGGACTGAATTGAAACGAGAAATCAAGCTGAGCAGGATTCATCTCTTCCTGCTTTCTGACCATGGTGGATGTAATGTGACTAGCTGACACATCTTCCTGCCGCCATGCCTTCCCCACAATGATGAACTGACTGACCATGCCCGCAAACTGTGAGCCAGAATAAAACCTTCCTTCGTTTTGGTAACTAATAAGCCCCTGAGACATTTTTGAATGTTTCGTGAGGCCAGAGGAATTTTCATAGCGGAATGGTTTGGATCTGAAACCTCCCGTGCAGGGTCCTGTTTTGAGTGCTTGTTCCGTGACTGGTGGCACTATTTTCAAACACGGGGGGACTAGCTGGAGGAGGTGGGCCTTGAAAGGATGGACCTTTGAAGGAGCTAGCTCCTGGTGCGCCTGGTGCTAGCCCCACTGAATGCTTCTTGCTGGACTTTTGAACATCCCCTGCCCCATTTTCCCACCTATGAAAACTGAGGTTCTCTATCACAGCCTTCTCTGGATCTCACCACTCCAAGGTCAACCTTTCTCCTCTGAGGTGTTCCTGAAATAGAAAAGTAACTGCACCAAGGGTTTTTCTCTTTTTCCTTTCTGTTTCTGAATTGTTTCTTTGTTTCTATCTTTGTTTATTGCTTTGTTTCTGTCTTTGTCTTTTTCTTATGAGGGTATGAAATGGCTACATGACATGTAACATCACAACTGCAGGAGGGACATACAGACCAGAGAACCCAGCTGTCTTCTAGCAAGACATGGAAGACATTTCCCACATGTTACACAATGGTGACCTTCTTTTACTGTGGAAAGCATGCTTATAAACATCTAAAATATCTGTCTTTATTGTAAATATTGATAGCCATAATATGCATGTGATTCTGTTGAGGTCCTCAACAATTTTTAAGGGAACAAAAAGGGTTCTTAGACAAAAATGTTTGCGAACTGCTTTTCTAAGTGCACCCACAAGAAAGACAAATATGAGTGTGAGGTGCCTGGGTGGGGGAGGGGCTTGGGAGTGGGAATGAGACCTCATTGGTGTCGGCAACATTACTAAAGTAAGAGAGAGCTGGGAAGATGACTCAGTGGGTAAGGTGAAGACTTGAGTTTAGATTCCTAGTACCCCCAATAAAAGCTGGTGTGGTGGGAGACACAGCCTGTAATTCCAGTGCTGAGGGGTGGAGACAGATGGATCCTAGAGGGTCTCTGGCAAGCCGGTCAAGCCAAAGCAGCAAGCTCTGGGTTCAATGAGAGACCTTGTCTCCAAAAATAAGTTTTAAAGTGATGGAGAAAAATATACGAAGTTGACCTCTGACCTTCCCAGCTGCACATGCACAGGTGAGTTTATGTGCACCAAGACACACACACACACACACACACACACACACACACATGCTTGCACACACATGTACATATGCACGCATAGCACAGCAGTATATTAGTGATCAATAGGACCATGGCTGCTATAGTGTAGTTTTGTAATTTTGGTATGTTAACAATAAATTGTAATAAAAATAAATAGCTATAAGTATACTGTTTAGAGTTAAGGAAGTAATTACAAGAAACACTGTCAACCAAAATAGCCAGGAGACAAGAGGTGGGCGAGACAGCATGGATGGTGATGGCTCTTCCTAGCCAGTTAGTCAGCACCGTTTCATTTGTTACTAGGCACACCCCCCAGACTTTCACAGAAATAGTCTTCAAGGAAAGTAAACAACAAAGAGAGAGAGAGAGAGAGAGAATCCACGAGCTATACAAAGCTCACAGATGAGGGTGAAGTCTGGAAGAATACAAAATTTAAAAAGTGATTGTGCTTGGTGGGCTCATTTTCTCACCCCTCATTTTCAAGTAAGTGTGTTTGTACAGTTATAAAACTTAAAATTATTTCTTAATTAGCAATGAATCCAAAAGACATAATTATTCTTTCTCCCGGGAGAAGGCATTGTTTGGGATCATAAGAAATGGAATTTCTTGGTTGTTTTTTATGTTAGCAAGTGCCAATCTTTTGTACACTGGCCACCAGAATTGTAGACAGAGCCTTTTTAAATCTTGTAAACATAAGTCTGTCTTTAGAGACACAGTGAACTTCACTGATTCCTATGAAGTGGGTACCAAACTGCCAGACTGTGGAACCACGTCAAGGTTTCTACTGAGATTCTCTGGCAAACTCTAAAACAAATACTAATCGAGTCAAAAGATTCAACGATGATATACTGACAATTTATAGTTTGTTGTCTCAGATCATCAGTGACAGCTGCTTGACCAAAGGAACATGAACCCAGGAATCCAGGAAGGAAGAAGTCATTTCACTGGGCGGCTGGCCCACCTCTGTGGCAGCCACAGTCAGAGCCACCCATGTCGTCCATCGGGATGATGATTGGTTTTAGAAGACAGCACCAGGTCTCCTTCTCCTGGGCTGTGAGGAGACAAGGATGCTTCCAGACAGTTCCTGATTTGCTTTGTTTTGGTGTGAATCCTGTCAGAAATGGCTTCCAGAAAATGATACCAGCTGGTAGTTTCCCAGAAGTCCGTGGTTCTGTTTGGATAAAACCTGAGTGGCATTGCTGTGCAGTGGAAGTGGGGAAGTTGGATTAGAACGGACTGAAGAACAACACTCACACAGGGAATCAGATGTAAGGAGGGACCGAGTGGAAAGGTGAAAGAGCAGCATCAAGGAGAGCCATCACAGGAAACATGAACCTCCTGTGGCTGCTGAGACAACTGGCAACAGCTGCTCTGCTTAGGGCAAAAGACATTTGTTTTTCTTGGTTCAAAAGGCAACCTAAGTGTCTGCAGAGAAGGCTCTATCAGAGAGGCTGGGGTGGGGGGACAGTCTGCCCCACACCCCTTCCAGGTTCTGCTTTTGTGGACAGTCCCTAGTGCCCCTGGCTTGAGGAATCAACACTTTGGTTTGTTCCATTGTCTTACAGGTCTTCTCAGTCTCCTTGTACTCTTCTCTCTTCTTATGCAGACACTCACCATTGGATCTGGTGTGCACCCTTAACCTGGGATAATTCACTCAAGGTCTTTAACGAGTGGGATCCATGAAGACACATCCCAGAGTTCAAGGTGAATAGGAACTTGGGAACACACATTCATCTCACTATGATGACCAAGGAAAATAAGTTACACATGGCTCCTGTGCACATGTCTCTAACTGCAAGTTAAAGACAGGCCTTCTGAGGGGCCCTATGGCAAGAGCAGTGGCCTCAGAGAGCACTGCTTATTTGTGTCCAGTCTTCCTGTTAAGCCTGTCCACTTGTGACCCATCTACCTAAGGATGCACCCATTGCTACAACTGACGGAAATCCCGTGTGTGTGCACACTGTGCCTGGGTATTACACACACACACACACACAGAGAGAGAGAGAGAGAGAGAGAGAGAGAGAGAGAGAGAGAGAGAGAGCGCTGAGATTCACAGGATTCATCTGGAACAGCACAGCCTGGGTATCTCTCTCTCTCTCTCTCTCTCTCTCTCTCTCTCTCTCTCTCTCTCACACACACACACACACACACACACACACACACACACACAGTGGGACCTGAGATTCACAGGACTCAGCAGACATTATCATAGTCTCTTCCCAAGTGAGCTGCAAAAACACACCTTCCATCTGAAAACGGAGTTTTACTAAAAAAAGACTTGGGGTTAGGGGAGTGTTTGCACATTTAATTGTAAATACAGCATTTGTAAATATAAATTATGGCTATGCCATTTTCTTTAAAATCTGATCATATGGATGAATGCTGTGCTGGCTAGTGTTTTGCCAACTTGACACAAGCTAGAGTCATCAGGGATCTCAACTGAGAAAACACCTACATCAGCTTTGGCTGTAGGCATGTCTGTGGAGGTGTTTTCTGGATTAACAATTGATGCAGGAGGGCCATTCTTACTGTGGGCATGGCCATTCCTGGGCTGGTGGTCCTGTATTGCATAAGAAAGCAGGCTGAGCAAGCCATGGAGAGGCAAGACAGTAAGGAGCATTCTCCATGGCCTCTGCCTCAGTTCCTGCCTCCAAGTCCTGCCTTGGTTTCCCTCAGTGATGAACTGTGATCAGGATACATAAGCCAAATAAAGCATCAAGTTGATTTTGATTGTGGTCTTTATTATAGAACTAGAACCAAACTAAGACAGGTGGAGAGATGATAAATAGATGATGCGTAGATAAATAATTCATAGAAATGATCTGTACATAGCTGATAAATATAATAAATGATAAGAAGATAGACGTTGTCCAAGAGAGAAGCAGACAGCCAGGGTTGAGACAGAGACTTGAGCATGAGCTCAAATCCTATTTTCCCTCCCTGGTCCTAGCCTTTTCTACACATGGGCTGAGTGCAGGAGCCTGGGCTGTGTCACAGCAATGGGGTGGAGCAAATTTTTCCAACAAAATGGTTACCACAATGGCTGATTCTGATCCTCAGCTTGACAGATCACAAGGAGCAAGAAGACCAAGTTCCCCCATAGATGTGTTTGTGAGTGTGTTTCTAGAGTGGACTCACTGGGAGAGAGGACCTGCCCTGACTATGGGCACAGCATCCAACAGGCTGAGGCAGGATGGAAAGGAGGAAGCTCTCACCAGCCCGCACCTCCTCTGTTCAACTCTGCCCACTCCTCTCTGCATACAGGCTCCACTGTCCCTGACCCCTACAAGGGAGGGTGGGCACTCTGGTGGCAGGCACAGGGGGGCCTGAGGGTGCATGGGAAGGCGTTATCCCTTCCCACACAACCCCACTCTCCTCTCTGCCATCCTTTGGGCAACAGTGTGTGTCTGGGGCCACGCAGGTCTTCCCCTACCAGGTCCTTACTGAGCAGCCATCTTTGAACTAGTGCTGACCAGTGGAAACTGACGGTTTAATTAAAACAGAGTATCATGAAGGCCTGCTGTGTGTGTTAGCAGGATGCGATTTCTGCGAGTGCTGTGAATGACAAAGTGAAAAAATTCAATGAAGCCTGGGTAAATGGCCGGAATAACTATGACCCTCCTAAAGTAGCCAAATGCCTTGTCATGCATGAATGGATGAACGCATTAATGGATGAACGAGATTCCCACCGTCCCTACCTGCTATCCAGTGAAACTACCCCAACTGTGATATAGGTACCCCTTCCCCCTTTGATATGTACACCAGGCATTTTGTCACCCATGGAAGCTGACCAACACAGCTGGCAGCCACCAGTGATCTGTGTGGAGGAAATTGGGCACTGTGTACTCATAGGATAGCACAAATGCAAGAATATCGTAGTACATACTACTAGATCCTGTCTTCAAAATGATTCTTTTTCTTGGTAAATAGGAAGCTTACAAAAATGAAGATTATGAGTAATCTCAAGGTGGTACAGATTTAATTAATCATAAAACATTTATGTAGGATATATGGATGGGCAGACTCATGGAGATTCCCCTGTCACAAAGCCCTGCAGCTATGCCCCTTCTTTTCAATAACCTTGTGGATGTCAGAAGCTAAAGTCAACTTCCCATGCCTATACTGGGTGGGGAGTACTCCTCCTGGTGGCCTGGCTGGTGATTGCCATGATTAACAGTTATTTGCACGGTGCCTGCCTTTGATGAATGAAAAATATAAGGTTAGTAGTCACTAACCACTTAAGAAAGCCAGTTGGTCAGGCCTTAGGAAAGCTCTTGCGTATTTTCACCTTGCAGAAGGGTCGATGTGGAACCAGGCAGTGTCAGCAACACTGGGTGTGTCTGGAGGCTAAGGGCTCTGTTCAGACTCCAACAGTGGAATCTTCTTCTGCTAGCCTCCGTCTGAACCACCCTGCTCAGATACTCATCCTTTGGAGTCACAAGCTCTTGTGGTTTCCAGCATCAGTGAGGACTCCACCATACCTGCATTCTGATGTACTCTGTGTGGAGCAATGTCACCTGAGGTCACCAGATATGTCTCCTTGCCAGAACCCTATTTGCAAGGACATCCCACCTTTCAGGGCACACTGCAAAGGAGGACCCCTATTCTCAATCAGCTTCCTACAAAAAGACGCTGGCGGAAGTTCTTTCCAAAAATCCAATGTCTCCATGGCTACGCCTCTGCATGCCTTCCAAGAACCAGCCACTCATTTGCCATATCAGTCTCTTGTCTCTAGGATTCCACAGCAACAGCTCAGGGCTCTGCAGCCATTTGCTAAATGGTCCTTAAGGAAAGAAGGGTGAAATGCCTTTGGTGCAAGGACAAGCCAAGGATCAGTGTGGGGAAGTTAAGCTTGACAGCTGCAGAGCAAGGGCTGCTGGGAACACACATTCAGCTTCTGAGGCCATTTCTCAGCCTGCGATCTTGGGCTCTTATTCTAATTAAAAGCAGGAGAACAATTCACAAGAAAGTTCTACAGAGCTGAGAGGATTGTTGCTAATTACGATCTCCGCCAAGCGCCTGAGAGTGATGGGAAAAGAACATAGGCAGGCCCTTCTAACTTGCTAACCCAGTTAGAAGCCAGGAGATCTTAGCTCCCCAGGGAGTGAGGAAGGACAGGGGGGAAGAGAAGATAAGACAAGGAAGGTCGAAAAGATAGCAGCAATGGACAGGGAAGGAGAGGAGAGGGAAGGAAAGGAAGGCAGCATTCTCTCTTAGTTGAGGATCCATGTTTGAGAATATTTTTAAAATCTTTGTCCATGTGTTATGTCTGTATGAGTATAGGCCATCCATGTTCACTGTCTGAGGAAGTCAGAAGAGGGTATCTGATCCCCTGGAGCTGGAGTTATAAGCAGATGTGAGCCTCCTGGTATGGGTGCTAGGGACTGAACTCCAGACTCCGGCGGTCCTCTGCAAGAGCAAAAGGTGCTCTTAGCTGCTGAGCCATCTCTCATTCAGCTTTGCTTTCAAGAAGCATCAGGACTTTACAGCTGCCCACCTGTGCCGTGACTGAGCTAGATTTCTCAATATGGACAGCTTTTCTATTATGCTGGAGATGGAAATACAGCCTGCAGGGAAGCCACCCAAGAGTCAATGCATAAGAACTTCAGAGGAACAAGAAATCTTTGGAGACCAACAAATGACAAAGGAGAAGCCAAAACACTAGAAGTAAGCCACGACCAAAACTCCAACAGAGTTTGAAATCCCTGAGGTGATGAGGACGGTGGCAGCCCCTGAACTGGGGATCACACAGGTAAGATAGTGCTTAAGAGCGTTCACATGTGGCTTCACGGTAGCCACTGTTACATTCTGTCCCCAGCCTTGGCATCCTGGCCCAGGATTGTCACCCTAAGTGTGTATGTTACAGCTGGACATTTGGGGGGCAACAAACTGCGGACTATGTGATAAGTCCACAGGCCCTGGAGGGGACCACTCAGCCCACAGGTGACTCGGTGCTGAGCATAGTGGGAACATGTGTTTTCTGGGGCTTGATGTTTGAGTGAGTGGGTCCATGCGTAGATAGGGGTACAGTGTGTATAGTATGTCTATGGGTGTAGAAGACAGATAACCCTAGGCCTCAGGCATTGTTCCACAAACACCATCTGCCTCTCACCAGCTTGAAGTTCACCAAGTAGAGCAGTCTGACAGGCCAGTAAACCCCAAGGGTCCTCCTGTTTCTGCCTCCCCAGTGCTGGGCTTATATATACAGGCCACCATATCTGGCTTTTTAGCATAAGTTCTAAGAATTGAAATCAGCTATTTGTTTTTTACAAGGCAACACTTTCTCACATAAGTCACTCCCCAGCCTCATATTGTTTTGTAATCACATGCTGACCATAGATCCTGGGTCTGAAACTGTCCAGGGAGGGAGGGATTGTGATGGATGATTTTGTCTGATTACCTGGCTGGGCTCAGACAGTTCAGAAGCTGTAGATGTGATTCACATCAGAGTGAAGCAGACTGTTCTCTTTAATGTGGATGAGCTTCATCCCCTGACTTGAAGGCATAAGAGACAGTACAGGGTAGTAGCCTAGGAGCTAAGCACCCTCAAAGGAAGAAGGGGATGTCCTGCCAGAGAGGTTTCCATGAGACTTGGCTGCAGTAGATCTTTTTGCCTATGGATTTGGTCCCAGCAGACTCGAATGGGAGAGGGAGAGCTTGTCCTCCAAGGATGTGCATAGGTGGGGATCTGATTGGGAACAGTAAGATAGAGATAACAGGTAGCCTTACCCTCTGAAAATCTTCAAATATTAAGCTGTTATTTTTTTATGGTTTTGCCCTGGCTGTCCTGGAACTCACTCTGTAGACCAGGCTGGCCTGGAACTCAGAAATCCACCTGCCTCTGCCTTGAAATTTTTATTTATTTATTTATTTATTTATTTATTTATTTATTTATTTATACAAGACAGTGTTTCTCTGTGTAGCCCTGGCTGTCCTGGAACTCACTCTGTAGACCAGGATGGCCTTGAACTCAGAAATCCGCCTGCCTCTGCCTCCCGAGTGCTGGGATTAAAGGCGTGCGCCACCACTGCCCTGCTGTTATTTTTTTTTTTATGTATGAGTACACTGTAACTGTTTTCAGACACACCAGAAGAGGGCATCCCATTATAGATGGTTGTGAGCCACCATGTGGCTGCTGGGAGTTGAACTTGGGACCTCTGGAAGAATAGTCAGTGCTGTTAACCACTGAACCATCTCTCCAGCCCCTAAGCTGTTATTTCTTTCTCTATCTGTTATGTGGGTGTTTGTGTGGGTATACATATGCATATAGGTGTGTGTGTGTTTGTGTTTGTGTGTGTGTGTGTGTGTGTGTGTGTGTGTGTGTGTGCTTTCGTGCAGTAACCTTGGGAATCATTACCCAAGAGCCATCTGTTTACCTTGATTTTGGGGACAGGTTTCTCATTGGTCTGGAGCTCACTGAGTAGGCTGGCTGGCTGACTTTGCCCAGGATTCCAAGCACAAGCTGTCCTGTGTGGCATTCCATGAGAGTTCTGTGGAATGACACTTTTCATATTTGTGTGGAGAGCACTTTACCCACTGAGCCATCTACCCAGGCTTCAAGCTGAAGTTTTCCAGATTACCAAAGCAGGTGATACCCATGGTGGACTCCTTTCCAGAAAGGGCTGGGTGCAATCTGTGTATCCCACCAAGCAACATGTACTACAGAAGGAAAAAAAAAAAAAAGGCACTGAATGAAATTTCTAAGTGTGGGGATTTAGCCAGGCAAGGGCTCCATCACTGACCTGGTTCCTGAGAGACCCAGAGGTTAGTTGTGTGGCTTTCTTCAGACCTCAAGGAACAGGTAACACAAAGTGATCTTAAAATGTTGCTTAAAGACCTTGGAGGGTGTTTTGTGTTTTTTATTTTACTTTTCTCATTCAATTCTTTGAATCAAAGCTAAGAAAATATCTAATTTCTTTCTTAGGACTTTCCCCTTGGAGTGCTTATAAAGAGTCCCTTTTATCTAAGGGTTACTGCCACTATGGTTAATGAATCTCCATGCTGATGTGTGTTGAAGAGGTTGTGAATCTGCTGTGAAAGGGTGCCTCTGGAACTTTAGGGGGGAGAAAAGCCATTTATTTGAAGAGATGGGAGTTATCGTGACTTATCATGACTGACTTACGAGCCAGGGCAGGAAAGGTGGGCTTTCCAGAGCACCTGGCTTCTGAGAAGCCCCTGCCTTTGCACCAAGAAATGGAAGCTCTTGGAATTTTGTAAAACAAAATCATTTTACCATCCAAAGAGGTCCTTCTCTCCCTCCCTCCTTTTTACTTCTCTGTGTTTCCTTAATTTCAAAGTTAATTTTTTGTTTTGCAGTGGTCCTAGTTTTCCTCTCTCTGGACAAAAGCAACTTGGGGAGGAAAGGGTTTGTTATGTCTTACATCTTATGGGGCACTGTCCATCACTGAGGGAACTCAAAGCAGGAACTTGAAGACAAGAGTTGAAGCAGAGACCATAGAGAAATGTTACTTACTGGCTTGCTCCCTGTTTTAGTCAGGGTTTCTATTTCGGCACAAACATCATGACCAAGAAGCAAGTTGGGGAAGAAAGGGTTTATTCAGCTTACACTTCCACATTGTTGTTCATCACCAAAGGAAGTCAGGACTGGAACTCACACAGGCAGGAACTTAGAGGCAGGAGCTGATGCAGAGGCCATGGAGGAGTGCTGCTTACTAGACTGCTTCCCCTGGCTTGTTCAGCTTGCTCTCTTATAGAACCCAGGACTACCAGCCCAGGAATTGCACCACCCACAAGGGGCCCCCCATCCTTGATCACTAATTGAGAAAATGCCTTACAGCTGGATCTCATGGAGGCATGTCCTCAAAGGGGAGTCTTTTCTCTGTGATAACTCCAGTTGTGTCAAGTGGACACACAGATCCAGCTAGTACACTCCCCATGGCTTGCTCAGCACTGCTCACAGTGAGCTGGACACTCCCATTAGAAATTAGTAATCAAGAAAATGCCTCACAGATAGAACCACTGGTCAATCTAATGGAGGGAATTCCTCCTTTGGGGTTTCCTTCTCAGAGGGGTCAATTGGACAAGTTCAGGTATCACAGTCATGAACATTAGAATCTATCGTTAGAGCACCACAATGTATTTCCTTCTACCTTTGCCACTCCTCCGCCATCTGTCATCCTGAATTACGAGATGGTAATTTGGCTGTTCCTCCCCACCCCCAACAAATAATCTTATATACATATGAGGAAGCATATGGCACATGTTGCTTTGCTCCGGGCATTTTACACACATAATAACAACCCATAGTATTGAGTCTCACTGTAAAACCTGATTTATTGTGTTTGTGTGGGTGTGCGGTATATGTGAATGGTGTATGTACATGTGTGTTTGCAGGCCAGGGGAGGATATCTGATGTGCTGCTGTATCACCTGCCCTCTTGGTCCCCAATGACAAGGTCTCCCCCTGAACTTGGAGCCAGGCTGGCACCAGCAGATCCTAGTAGTCCTCCTGTCTCCACCTTCCACAGCACTGTAGTTATGGGTACATGAAACTCCCTGGCTTTTCAGATGGGGGCTGGAGACTAGAACTCGGGTCCTCACTTGAGTACCACTCTGGTCTACTGATCCATCTCCGCAGCCCTCACAACTTGATTTTTAACGGAAGCATTTTTGAGATGCATTTGTTTTGTAAAGCAGACAGAAAACAGTTAAGAAACGGCTTTTGCTAGCTCCCTTGGAGAGCAGCTTAGTTGTTCGCCGTGAGCATCCTTTACTTCTTTCTCTTCTGTCTTTGCACTGATGGGACTCAGTTGTCTCTATGTCCTTGCTGTTACAGAACACACCTGCTTTTCATGGCCATGTGGATTCTCAGCTGCTTGTTTCAGGGACTGACAGACATCAGAAGCAAAGTCGCTCAGAGGCAGGGCCAGTGCTACTCCTGTGTTCTCAGGGTCTGTCTTCTGACACAGTCCCCCAAATCCTGTCACCTCAATCCTATAGTGCCCTAGCCTATGAGGAGTACATGAGCTCTCTTTCTTCACCCTGGCTGTGCTGCTGATGCTTATCCACCACCCACCCTCTCTGCCCACGTGCTTTGACAGTCTGACAGGTGTGCAGTCACTCATTGGACTTTAGTTCACAGTCTCCTAGCTACTGATGACATTGACATTATTTCATTGATGGTCATGCTGATTTTGCCTTGTTGCCTGTTTATAGCTCTCACTTTTTTATTCACTGAGTGGCTTTTTTATTATTATCTAAACATTATTTGTATATCCTCCCAGCTTTGGGGATATCTCATGTTACCATTTGTCTTAAAGAAGTGGCAGCTCTTGATGTCATTGTATTTAGCAGTGTTTAGCTGTAACTGTCAACTTGACCCACTGGAATTAATCCAAGAAGAGAATTTCAGTGGAGAAATTACTTAGATCAGGTTGGCCTGTGGGCAGAGTTGTAGGGGATTGTCTTGATTGATGTGGCACCTTCTCTGGGGAGGTGGCCCTGGGATGTGTAAGGAATTAGCTAAGAATGAGCCAAGTGAGCCAGTGAGCAAGCCAGCAAGAAGCATCCCTCCTTGGTTCTTGTCTTTAGGTTCCTTCCTCGTTTCTGCCCTGACCTCCCTCAATGACCTCGAAGTATGAGCTGAAGTAAACCCTTTCCCTCCTTGATTTGTTTTTGGTCAGTGTTTTATCTCAAAAAAGAAAAGGAATTATAAACCATCTATTACCATGTGCCAGGCTGCAAGTCCTATAGGCCAGGAACACAACTCAGCCCCAGGGAGATTTGGTGAGTGAAAACATGGTTATTCAAGCTGACAAGTCCTTCAACACTGCTACCAAACCTTCAAAAAGACAGTTTGATGATGAGACCACTTACTACCCACAAGATGGTAGAGCAGGAGGTCAGCTCTGGGGAATCTGAAGGGCACATAACAGTGCATAGAGTAGACAATCACTGTGCAGTCCTTCTTTCTTTCAAAACTCTTTTCCATTAAATGGAAAAAAATCCCCAAGCATGAGGACCATCTTAGTTAGGGTTTACTGCTGTGAACAGACACCGTGACCAAAGCAACTCTTATAAGGACAACATTCAATTGGGGCTGGCTTACAGGTTCAGAGGTTCAGTCCATTATCATCAAGGTGGGAGCAGGGCAGCATCCAGGCAGGCATGGCATAAGTGGAGCTGAGAGTTCTACATCATCTGAAGGCTGCTAGCAGAATACTGGCTTTGCGGCAGCTAGGATGAGGGTCTTAAAGCCCACACCCACAGTGACACACCTATTCCAACAGGGCCACACCTTCTAAAAGTGCCACTCCCTGGGCCAAGCATATACAAACCATCAAAGGACATAGCAACAGCTTGTTTCCAACAGCAGAAATGTTGGTAACACCCCTGAGAACCTCAGAGGTAGCTTTCATTTTCTTCAGTTGAAAATGAGAACAGCACTTCCCGCATCCCTCTATCTACTCAGCAGGGTTGTATTGATGCCCAGAGAGAAACTGAGGCAAAGCATGTAGAGTCTTGCAGATCCCAGAATAAATGAAAACTCTCATCGACATGCCTGGCCAGTTATCATGGCCATTCATAATATCACTCACTCAACACTGAAAACCCAATCTGCAGTATTTGTTACAGGAGCAGATGAACAGCAAACTCCATATTCACAATGCTCCTGAGTGTGTTTAGTACACGCTGCTTGTTTGGTATCTTACAGAGAAGGACACCATCTGCATTACTGGCTGTCCCTACTAGATCAAGAGGAATGTTCATGCTCTAACTTAAGGTCTTCCCATGTCACAAGGCATGACAAAATCACTGAGTATGTTAGGACTTTGTACAACTCTCTCCGCAGCCAACTCTAGCCACTGCCCATCAGAAGAGTTTCAGGGCTCATCATGTGACCACAGAGCTCATCATGTGACCACAGAGACCACACTTTTGGTTTAGGATCTCTTCTGTGTTAGTCACTTCCTGTTACTGTAACAAAAGACTTGATGCAAGCAACTTAATGGAGAAGTTTTGTATTGGATCACAGTATTCAGCTTACAGTGGCTTGGCTCTCAAGCCTGCGGAAGGCAGAACATTACGGTGGAAAGCTCTGCTGAGAGGCTGGAGAGATGGCTCAGCGGTTACGAGCACTGACTGCTCTTCTGAAGGTTCTGAGTTCAATTCCCAGCAACCACATGGTGGCTCACAAGCACCCATAATGAGATCTGATGCCCGCTACTGGGGTGTCTGAAGACAAATACAACAAGCAGGGCCTGAGTGAGTGGGGCTGGAGAGAGAAGAAAAAGTATCTGAAGACAGCTACAGTGTACTTACATATAATAAATAAAAAAAACTTTTTTAAAAAAGAAAGCTTTACTGAAGGACAGCTGCTCATATCATGACAGGAAGCAGAGAGGGAGGAGGGGGGGTGGAGAGAGAGAGAGAGAGAGGGAGGAAGCTGTGGCATGCCAATGGTTCAAAGGTACATCTCATTGATCTATTACACCTAGATCCCATCTACAAATGTTTCCACTGCCTCTGGGCCATGTTACCTGCTTGACCATGCCTTCACCACAGGAACTTCTGAGGGAAAGTTCTGATCCAAACCCAAACACTTGTGTGCATGTGTGTCTACCCTTGTGTGTCCTTCCTCAGGAACAAGCTATCTTACTTTTTGAGGCAGGCTCTTTCACTGGGAACTAGGACAGGCCAAGTATGATCATTTGGTTGGCCAGTGAGTCCCAAGGATCCTCTTGTCTCAGCTTCTCCAGAGCTGGGATGACCAGTATGTGTACCATACCAGTCTTTTTATGTGGGTGCTGGGGACTGAAATCTTCTCCTTCTGACTTTCTTCCTTACCCTTAATACTTGGAAAGGCCAATATCTTCAAGGATTGGGTTTTCTGTGTGTACCTATCTCCTGGTTTAAGACAAGCTTTTCTTCTTTGTCTCTTCATAAATTAAAGTCTGACTCTCCATGCGAATGTCACTGTCTCTAAATGCAGCAGCCATGGCCCCTTGACACCATTAAGGCAACAGTAGCCAGAGGAATCAGAGATGGCATGACTAAAGCTATTAGCTTGACAACACCATGCCCATACTGGCCTGTCCCCAGAAGCTCTGGCAAAGGTCAAACATCCCAGCCTTACAAGCTAGATAGTGTGCTAACTCACATTTCCACCAGAAAAACCCAAAGCAGCTGGGTTTTCAACATTTGCGCTTGGCAGCAAAGTCTTGCTTGCCTTCTGTTCCATCACCATCTTTGGTCACAGTTGCTTTTGTACCTTAATCCAGAAATCAATAGCTCGCAGTGATGGCTTAGACAGTGATGGCACAGATGCCAGGGATGTCAGCATGCCTTTCCCAATAATTCTCTGTGACACCTACCACAGGGCACACTGGTCAGCATGCCCAATAAAGACATGACTCAGTCAGCAAAGCACTTGCTATGCACACAAAGACCTGGGATGGAGCTCTAGAACCAAGTCAGAAAGCTGAACATGATCCTCCACATATGTCATCCTAGCACCCAGAAAGTAGGGACAGAGGGGTCACTGGAACTAGCTTGCTGGCCAGACTAGCTGGGTCAGTGTGCTCTGGATAGGAGTAAGAGACTGTCTCTAAAAACTAGGTAGACAGAGTCCTAGGAAGACGGCTGAGGTTCACCTCTGGCCCGCATGCACAGGTGCTCATTGGTGCACACAAAACTACACACCCACATACACACGTATACACACACATGTATACATACACAAAAGTACACATACACATGTATACATACACATGTACACACAACATACACATGTACACACACAACTATATGCCCACATACACATGTACACACACAAAACTACACACCCATATATACCTGTACGTACACACACAACTACACACCCACATACACATGTACACACATAAAACTACACACCCATATACACATGTACACACACAAAAAAGTACACACCCACATATACACGTATACATACACAACTATACATACTCACATACATGTACACATATACACTTTAGAGAGCTTGTGTGGATAGGCAATCCACCTCTTGTCATTGTCTATATTTGGGAACTGACAAGTCTTCAGTTTTAGCACCTGAGAAGCAGGGGGATTGCTGTGAGTTTGATTCTAGTCTATAATGCACAATGAGTTCTGACTTCAACTACATAGCGAGACTGCCTTAAAAACAACAACAAAACCATAAGAACAACATTGGGGGAAAAAAAACCATTTTCCAGCAGCACCAACACCACTCAAATCTAAAGCAACATCCAAACAAATGACAATATTGAATCTCACCCTTAGCGTCTGCACTGGGCACAACCCCAGCAAACAGAGGATGCTGAACTAGGAACAGCAAGCTGTTCTTCACCGAAGGTGTGAAAGGGAGCCGCTATCTCCAACAGTCAGCAAACACTATCTCCAAGTTAGCTGGGCTCACCTGGAGCCTGTCACCAGCAAATATTCAGATACACAGTGCTTGTGATTATGCTGGAGTATTCGGTATCATTAGAGACATAGGGCTTTGCTGGGAAAATTGAGGCTTTGTGAGAGTTTATGGATTATTCTCATTAGGAAAGCACCCTGTTCTGAAAGGAGGCTTGTTCTATTGAAAGAGGGTTCATATCCACTCTAACAGAGGCTCGTGTCTGCTCTAATGGGGGCTCCCATTCACTCTAAAGGGGATTCATCTGCTCTAAAATGGAGTTTATAACCCTAGTGTTGAAATGTTTTGGTGAATCTCTTCACTTGATTTGACAAATCTTTTAATCTCTGGTATTTGGTTTGGTGGATGTAGGGATGGGAAGAACCCGCCATTGACTTCTTGGGCTTTAAATTCTAGATGGGGATTGCCTACAAATGAAAAAAACTAAGAGTCCACACAGACAGACCTGGGTAGCACCATGGCTTGAATATAAAATGCCCTTCACAGGCTCATGTGTTTGAACCCATGATCTCAGGCAGGTGGTGCTGTTTTGTGGAACCTCAAGAAGGTGGAGCCAACTGGAGGAAGTGGGTTACCAGAGGGCAGACCTTGGGCTTACAGCTCTGCTCTATGCTATCTCTCAGGATAATGAGGAGTCCTGGCTACCCTCCAGTCCCCTCTTCTGTGCCTTCCCACCATGATGAGCTGTATCCCCAGATCCATGAGCTGAAAGGAACCCTTTCTCCTTTAAGTTGCTTCTGTGAGATGTTCTGTCGGTGCAGAATGAAACAGTGAAGGCAGATTTGAACCCAGTCAGGAGCACAGAGGCTCAGCCACTTGCCCTTCAGAGCAGCCTTCTGTGGGTTTTGAGGGGTGGACTCTGAAGGTTGGGGGAGAGATGGTTGCCACAGCCAGAAGTGGAGGTGTGGCAAGTAGGAGTCAGTGCAAGAGTGGATCACATAGAGAGCTGAGGCCATGCTGGGGAGGGAGCAGAGAGAGCAAGAGAAGCTCCCTGAGGGAGAGGTGAGGCAAACCTGGAGACACCTCCACAGAAGACAGGAATGAGGTAAAGAGAAGCTTTGACTTCTGAGAGACTCACCTTGAGGAGATGGCTCAGTGGGTGAAGTATTTGTTACCTAAGTACAAGGGTGTGAGCCTGACACTGAGCATCCATGAAAAAAAACCAAACAAAACAGGCACTCTAATGTGTGCTTCTAGTCCTAGTGCTGGGGAAGTAGGGGCAGGCAGATCCCACCACTTGCTCGCTGGCTGAACTGGTGAGCCCCAGGTAGGGGAGACTCTTGTCTGAATAAATGAAGTGGATGATTAGTACATACATGGTCATGTGCATATGTGCACATAAACAAACATTCATACATACATACGTAGGCATGAACACACACATACACACACACACATGCGTGCCATAGAAGATGCAGGGTCACAGAAGAACACCACGTAGCTGTGCTTTGTGGAAACTAGTCTTGTCTGCTCTCTGGACAGAGGGGCAGGTAGGAGGACATAGGATCTGGACAGAAGTCCTTGCAAAGGACAATCAAGAAGGAGAAAGCAAGCTCAGAACACCTGCTGTGGACAGCTGATGTCTTGGGGTTCACCATCAGCCAGGACACCTGACATCCTGGGGTTCACTGTAAATCAGAACACCTGCAACAGAAAGCTGATGTCCCAGGGCTCACTGTCAGACAGCACACCTGCCATAGACAGCTGTCATTTGAGACTCACTGTCAGCCAGAACACCTGCCACAGGCAGCTCTCATATGCTCATGTCCCAGTGCTCAGTGCTCACTGTTAGCCATCTGATGGACAGGAATGAGGGTGGAAGCTATGATGTCACCCAATCTGACTCAAGGACAGAGTTGTGATGGCATGCCCATTGTCCTGTCTGTGTTTTCCCCACAGACTTGATGCCGGTACTGTAACTTTTAGTGAGATGTTGAACACAGCCATGAAGTAACAATAGATACACCTTTCAAGAGCACTATGCTGAGGGCTTGGCATTATTCTATTATCCAAGCCCATCAACATTGTCATGAAGAAAACAGCACGAGACCGCCCTGCAGCTGGGTGACTCCAACACCATTTGTGGGAATCAAAATGGTGAGACACTTCGGTCTCAGTGAGAGGCTTCAACTAGGGATTCAGTCTAGGTTCACGTCTCAGATTAATGGATAAAGGAAATGTGATGTGTACTCATGATGGCGCTCTACTTAGCCACGAAGAACGGAATAATACCATGTGCAGGCAGAGAGGAACTAGAGAGCATTGTGTTAAGAGAAATAAAGTCAGGCTATGAGAGACAAACACTGTGATTTTTCTCTTCAGGTAGAATCTGTTGTTATTTTTTAAAGAAAAAAAATAAAAAAAGGAAAAACACATGAAAGTGGGAGGGAGCCCCTATTCAGAACAAAAAGGAGACCAGAGTGAGACGAGGGAGGGAAACTGAGGGTAAATCTGAATAAAGTCTACAGCTCACGTGTGTGAAAAATATCACACTGAAACCCCTTCTTTAATATGGACCCATCACCACCTCCCACATCTCCAGACATCAGATGTGAAATTTGTCTCTGCAACTGCCTGCCAGCCCCAGGCCACACATGGCTCTTTAAATTTGTTAAAATGAAATAAAATGTGTAATTTGTAATCCTGTAAACCGAGCAACAAGCAAGCAGCCGACATCCGCCAAGCTAGCCCTGTGCAGGCCGACAGTGTCACCACCACATAAAGTCCTTCTGACCCGACTGCCCTACAATCAGGTCTGATTGATTGTCTCGGGATGATCCTTTCCTAAGTGGAAAATCACTGCCCTGGTCAGGTAGAGCTTTGGAAGACTCACCTCAACCAACTGCCTCATGTGTCTGATCTGTGTGTCAGGCATGACACTCACTAAGTGTTGAATCCCAGGAGAAAGTCAAACGTGACTTTCCATAGAAATCCACAGCCTAGTGGAAGAGGACACAGTAGCTGTGATTAGGTGGTATTTTATCTGTAGCATATGTGAAGGAGCACTGTGCTCCCGAACACACAGGCATGGAGAACGGACTGAGCAGCAAGTAAGTATGTACTGTACCCACAGGACCCAGGTCTACAGGAATGCATACCTCGCTGAATTGAGTGCAAAACTGTGTGAATCGGAGATGAAATCAAAATACCAAGGTACAAAGTAACTTCTGAGAGAGTGTTTGTGGTAGAAACTGTGGACCTGTAAAAATACAAGCAAGAGTTCAGGATTAATGGCCATGTCTACCTATGCACGTTCTATAATTAAAGCAGGCTGGAAGCAAACATGAACACATTAGGGATTTCCCATCACCACTTGGAAAATTCTGTTTCTCAAAATCAAAGAAGGAACTAAAGGAGCATGGGGGGGGGGATGACGAAGGGGCCAGGCTATGGCACAAAAGTAAACAGGCCCAACTAGGTTCCATTAAGAGAGAGTTCATATCGAGGGTACAGGAATCAAGTCAGGCAAGAAGTTGGATCGGAATAAATGCCAAGTCTAAGAAAACACAGAACTGGGCAACTGGTTTGTGAAGAGGTCTCCACTTCATTAATTAGGACAGAAGTGCAACTCGCCATTGCGGGCCATTGACAGAGGCTAGTGAGCAAAGCCAGGCACCAAAGTTTTAAAATGGCTCTTTATTCTTTATCACACTCCTCTATCCCTTCTGTCAGTGGAACGTGAAGGTTTGTTCAAGAAAAGGCCCAGTTCTCTGGGCATAAGAAAGTACTAGAGGTGACTAAAGGTGACTCAGATGGTGACAGCCTGGCCTGCAGTTCATTTAAAACCAGCAAGTACTCTGTCAGGACAGGCATTAGAGCCTCCAGGCATAGGAGCCCCATACTGCTGGGGTATCCATCTTCTTCCTCAGCTAGATTGCCACTCTGACAGACAGTCTCAGCTCTTGCCAGCTCTGGCCATTCTCCTCTGTCTGTCAGAAACACTGAAGGAAGTAAAACTTTCAGAGCTCTCCAGGTGCCTGAGTCATACTTTGTGTCCCAGGAAAAATTACATATGCCAGCATTGTGTACGTGTGCGCGCGCGCGTGTGTGTGTGTGTGTGTGTGTGTGTGTGTGTGTGTGTGTGTAATGTTTAGTCAGTCTCAGGTAGCCCAGGCTAGCCTCAATCTCACTAGGTAGCAGAGGATAACCTGAATGTCTGATCCTCCCTGCCCCAAAGTCCTGAGTTCTGAGACCACGAGAGTGAGCTATCTCGCCTTCTGTATTCTCAACATTGTCCTAGAACATTCTTACCCACGTCTCCCATTAACAATGATGACAGTTGTTAGTGGTATGACAACCCTGGTTGAGATGAGCAGTGAGCTTCTGTGGTGTTGGCACTTGCACACACTAGACTTTAGAGGCAAATCTTCCTGCTTTCACTCACACACACACACACACACACACACACACACACACTCACACACAGGACACTGAGGTCTGTAGAGATTAACTTGTTGAAATATGTGCAGGAAGTGGAGGGGCCAAACCAAGGAGGCTGTCTCTGAAGTCTGTTACAATGTATTAGGTTAAGCCGGAATTTTAAACTCTGAAGGGTTTTTCTTTTTTCTTTTTTATGTACTTGAAAGCCACAGGGCATGGAACGGGGTTGGGGGAGGGAGACAGAGAGGGAGACAGATTTCATTACACACTGTATGACCCTGCACTGTCCATGGGAATGCATGCACACTGATTATGTAAGCATAGACAGCACACCTTCAATTTACATGGGTGTAGCTCAGGGGAAAGCACATGCCTAACACACACAGGGCTCCATCTGACCACCTACGACCACCACCAAAACTAAAGCCCCAAACCTTTCCATCTCAAGGTGAGGGGACTGAGGCACTCACCCCGGGGGTTATCGGTTGAGCTACCATGGCTCTGACTCATTTGCTCAATTTCCATTAAACACCATTTTATTTACACCAGCCTGACATTGTGGTGGTGGTGTAAACCTGTAACTCTAGAACTTTGGAGGAAGATCAGGCATTCAAGACCAGCCTAAGCAATAAACAGTTTTCTCGTCTCTAAACAAACAAACAGACAGACAAACAGACAAACAAACAGGCTCCTCAGACAGGGTATTGACTATGCTGTGGATGCAGGACAAAGGATGAGGGAGCTTTATCCCTCACCAGGACAGAGTAGCTCGTCATGAGAAAGTCCACAACACATTATGCTGGACCACTACCAAGTGCCGGTGCCCTGGCATTTGGGAACACGGACTAATGTGTGTACAAGAGGCTGAAGTGACATAGACACATACACACATTGTGGAGAAGCTGACAGCGGCCACGTTCACAGTTTGTACTCCTTCATTCTCCCAGCTTCGCATAAATCCTCACTCTGGGCTCCCTTGTAGCCGCTGTTACCTGGGTACTTTTCCTCAGCCTCAGTGACTTCATCTGTAAAGAGCTCAGTCTCTGTGGCTAAGGAAGTCGCTCAGTCAGCAAAGTGCTTGCCATACAAGCACAAGGATTCCCAGCTCCCAGGTAAAAGGCTGGGTGTGGTACATGCCTGTAATCTCAGTTCAGAGGACAGAGAGGTAGGAAACTCCCTGGCCACTCAGCCTAGCTAGAGCTCTCATTTCCAGCTCAGTGGGAGACCCTGTCTTAGAACATAAGGTGGAAAGTAACAGAGGAAAACATCTAAAGTCAACCTCTGGCTTCCACATGTATGTGCACACACACACACACACACACACACAGGCACACAACATGCCCGTGGGCTCACACAAGCACGGGCACAAGCACGTGCACATGCACACACACAAGCATGCACAGGGGATGCATGCACACTCGCATACACTAGCATGCACACACATACAAACATGCGTATACTTGCACACAGGCACACACATATGCCTGCACACTCCCACAAGCACTGGCACAAGCACATGCATACACACACACACACACACACACACACACGTTGTGTATACCCCAAACTGTTCCTGTTGGGTTTCAAAGATCATGCATTTTACAGCAGGACTGGTCTGAAGCAGAGGCTCACTGGAAGTCTAATTCTGTGGCTGCAGTCTTTCTCACTCTCCTGTCGCTCCAGTGTGTGCACAGGTGCCACTAATGGAGCGAGACATCTGTCAGGAACTTGGCCCTTGACCCCACTTCTGAGACTTCCTGGGAACAATTAAGTCCCCTTCCTCTACAGCCATGCAGAAGTACAATTTCTTTGTATTTTTTTCCACTCCGGTAACCAAGCAACTGACAGTCTTTTCACACAATGAAAACACTCCTAATACCTCAGTCTGATTCATTTCTGCAGGCAAGGAGGTCGAGCACTGACTCATAGGCACTTCCTGAGTAGGAAAATTAGGAGCCATGGCTTCTAGAACATTAACCATCCCCCAGGTATCGGTTGAATTGGGAACAGATGTAGAGTCTCAAACTTTTAAAGGCTCTCTGGGGCTGAGGACAGAAATGGCTGTGCATTGACAGAGGAAGGGCAGTCCCTGACTCTGTCCCATGACTGTGCATCTCTCTGATGCATCACTGACTGACTTAGTTCCCCACCAGTTCCTCATGTGTAAAATGAGGATGGCAGTATCAAGAGTCCCTCAAGAAACCCCCTGGGGCTACCTAAGAAGGGCTGCTGGCCCCAGGAAAACTCATTGCATGATCTTGTTCAGATTTTAAAGAGAATTTTAATTTATTTTTTATGCGGAAGTCTGTGGTTCCTAATGAGAGCATCAAACCTTCCAAACAAGCTTCTCCTAAAGTTAAGGAGAGAAGAGGTTGGTTGTAACTCTGCTCCTCTTCCAAAGGGGAGTGAAGCATGCCACCAAGATGGAAAATGGACTGAGCAGGGCTGGTTGGATGTCCATGCTGCATTTGGCGACTCTCTTGATTACCTTTTGTGTTGCAGTGACAAAAACCTGACAAAAGTAACTTAAGGAAGGCAGGATTGTCTCTGCTCATAGTTTTGGGGTACAGCCATCATGGCAGGAAGGCGTGGAGGCAGGAATCTTAGGCAGCTGGTCACCTTGCACCTGCAGTGAGAGAGATGACCACTGATACTTGGCTCACTTCCTTCTTCTCTTTAGTCCATAGAATTAATGGTGCTACTCACGAGACAGGCCTTAAAAGAGAATCTACAAATCCCACTAGGGCGTGCCCAGTAGTTTGCTTCCATGTTGATTCTCAGTCTCCATGGAGAGCTTAGTGACACAAGCAGCTACCACCTTTGGACTGTCTCTTCTCTCGTTTGAAGCTGGGTGCAAGCTTTGAGAAGTAAGAGCTCCTGGGAAGAACAGCGAATGATACACCAGGCAAGCTCCAGGCGGGTCAAGAACAGACAAACAGGAACTGTGTTTGCGAACTCTAAAGCAAGGAGAACAAAGTGTGTCAGGTGATTCTCAGGAGCTGACTGACCCCTTGACCTCCCAGCTTGTCTCCCAGGCCCCACTTCACAGGCTCTGTCTGCTTCCAAGACACCTCTTGCTGTTGTTTTTCACAGCCTCTAACACTAAAGGTGAACTCTGGGTCACACACCTGGTGTGTCTCTTATACGGCGGCGAAGGGATACTACACCCACTGCAAAACTGTCAATATTTTAAAGAACAAGAGAGCTACACAAAGAACAAGCGGTACTTACTTTTTCAATTTAGTTTTTTTAAAAAAAAAAATTATAAACTTAATTATAAAGACTTGCAAATAAGTAAAAAGATCACACAGCCAACCTAACCAGCCCCAAAGTCTGTACAAGTTAATGAACTTATACATTTTCTGTATAAGTATATAAACACACAAAGTATGATCATTACACCCATGGACCATCTTTTTTACACTGGTGCAATTTTTTGTTGTCACTAATGTTAGAGCAATGCATCGCCATCTTTTTTTTTTTTTTTGGTCTTGGTTTGCTCAGCTGAGACAACATGATCCATAGACTTGGTTGTATGTCACACTTGCTGTGACCCAGCCCGGAGATGTATTATACACAGAGGTGGGCATGCAGCATATCTTTGCTCCTAATAAATAATGAAATTTGCCTTTCAGTTTCACCCTATGCCCCCAGTCAGCAGACGGTTTCTGAGATGAATGAGCTGGTGAGGCTCCATTTTGCTCAGATTCAGATGAAGAATTGTCAAAAGGTAAGACATTTGGTGTTTTGTTTGCTCTTTTGTAATTTTAAAAATGATGTTTATCTGTCTCTCTAATGTGGTGGGGTGTGTGCACACATGCACATGCATGTTCCACAGCATTCATGGGGAAGTCAGAGGGCGATTGGTGGGAGTTATTTCTCTTCCACCATGTAGGTTTGGGATAGAACTCAGGATCTCAGTCTTGGCAGCCACAATTTTTATCCTTTGAGCCATATTGCAAGTCCAAAGGAGATAATTTGTTTAGTTAATTATCTATCTATCTACATACACACATACCTATCTATCATCTATCTATATGTACAGGCACACAGAGATCTATCTATCATCTATCATCTATCTATCTATCTATCTATCATCTAGCTATGTGTGTGTGCAGGCACACATGGTATGACACATGTGTGCAGGTCAGAGGACATCTCTCATCATTGAATTCTCTTCTGACACCTTGGGATCCAGTGGATGGTCCAACCCCCATGAATATAGAAGCATTACAAATAGGGACTTCTTAGGTTATAAAACGAAGTGGACATGAAATTGGGAGGAAAAATAGTGGGGGGAATCCAGGTCCAGGGGGTTCAGGAGGGGGAGCAAATATGACCAAAGCACATTATATATATATATATATACACACACACACACACACACATATATATATATATATGAAACTTTCAAAGAACAGATTAGAACATTTCAAATGCTGGAAAAATATTCAGATTAAATCTTTATGAGAGAGAGAAAGGGGACAGAGTGGGGGTGAGAGAGACAGAGAGACAGAGGCAGAAAGAGACAGAAAAGGGGGGGAGAGACAGAGAAAGAGAGGGAGAGAGGGAAAGAGGGAGGAGAGAGACAGAGAGAGGGAGAGACAGAGACAGGAATGAAGGGAGGGAGAGAGAGACAGAGAAACAGAGAGAAAGAGCAATAGAGACAGAGAGAGATAGAGACAGAAAGAGATAGAGATAGGGAGGGAGGGAGAAACAGACACAGAGAGAGGGAGGGACAGAAAGAACACTATGAGTGCTTTTAAAGACCCATGTATCATTGGGATAAAGAGGAAACCAGTTTATTAAGAGCAAGAGCTACATTATTCGAAGCACTTTAGAGTATTAGCTCATTTTCACCTCTAATAATCCTGCGAAGGCAGTACCCTCATTGTCCCTGGCCCTTAGACTTCTGTGAGCTGCCTAGGCTGTGGGAAGCCAGCACAGTGGCCTCCCCGCCTCCTGCCTCCACAGCCTTCAGTTTCAGCCTCTCTGTTCTACTAAAGACAAAGGCCTTGGGTATGATGGTAAGATCCCCCATGTCCTTCTGAGGCGGGTACAGGACTTCCCCCAGGGAACAGCTCTGAGCCCACTGGGTGGGAAGGCAGCTGGACCCCAATGTTCTCTGCCTTTGATACATAATTTTAGCCTAATGACTGACTCATCCAACATGGGCATTAGAAAGTCTCAATAACGCACCCCTGGAATGTCTGAAGGGGGCTGTTTGCTGACTGGCAGCCCTGGAAGAGTTCTCTCATTCGCTGCTATAATGTAGCAGGGGCAGTAATAAGGACAGCAGGGAGCAAACACTGAATGGTCTCGAGAGGGTCCTGGATTACGTTTAATGGCTGTAAATATACTACAGCCCTATACTACATATTTAAAAGAATGAAGATTTGACCCCTTCTTCTGTATCTCTAAATTCATAGCCAAGGAAAGCAAGATGAGGAGGAGGCAGAAATGAGCATACAGTTTATGTAACATTTAACTCAAGACTACGAAAGGATCCACCCAGAACCACGTGAGCCTCGTGCTGTGTGGTGGCCTCTCCTTAAATTCTCATGTGAAGGTTTAGTCAGGATCGTTTCTTCAGAGAGTGAGGCTCTATGTCTGAAGACATGGCATCAATTCTTCTTGTTTTGACTCACATGAAGAATCCAAATTTAAATTTCAGCTGTGTGTGTACACGCACGCATGTTTGAGTGTGTGTGGTTCTGTGTGTGTGTGTGTTTTACAGGATCTTGTGTATCGCCTGGTCAGCTTTGAACTTGCTATATAGTAGAAGGTGACCTTGAGCTGTAAGTCCCCTCCTAATGCCCCCTTACTACTAGGTGTGTTGGAGACAGAATCCTGAATCCTAGATGTGTTGCAGATGGAATCCAGGACTTCATACATGCTAGACTAGCAATCTTCTTACTACGAGCCCAGTGCAGATGAAGCAGCTTCTAAAGGAATCTACTGGCTGCTTCTGCTGGCAAGGTATGTAGGAAGCCAGTGAGCCTCATGTAAATGAAGATTCAGATATGGAAAGGCCATCAGAACAACCTTGTCAGTAAAGGTAAAAATAAAAGCTACAGACCGGGGTCTAGAGATGGCTCAGTGGTTAAAAGCACTGGCTGCTCTTGCAGAAGATCAAGGTTCGATTTACAGCACATACATGGTACACGTGCACCACGTAGGAAAAAACTCACGTAAAAATGTGAGTCTTTTTTAAAAGCAGAACAACAATAGCAGCAACAATAACAATAAAGTTACACAACAACAACAACAACAACAAGCAAACAGCCATTGCGGACATGGTTTTTTGGATTTTACACTCCTGGGGCTTGTTGTGGGTGTGTAGAAGTACTGAATAAATAGAAATAGGTTGTAGAAGTTTTATGAAATTGCTCAGTATTTTCACAACTAAGTTTGCATGAAGGTTGCTACTGATGAAGGCCATTCCAGATGAAGGGACGCACTCGCTGAGCCATTCATGGAGGATTACAAAGGCACAGATACTCATTCTTCTGCTGTGAACAGATCTTTACCACATTTTCCATCCCTAAGTAACCAGTCTTGAGAATTGTGAAATGTGCTTTCTGAGAGTTAAGATATTTGATATCCAAGAACACATGCCTCTGTGTTTTCTTTACTGTTGTTTATGTATGTCCTCACTAAGGACAACACGTAAGAATTCAGCGAGGTTGGCATGCTGGGTGTTACCCTGGAGGGCTGCAGAACTCGGACACACACACACACACAGAGAGAGAGAGAGAGAGAGAGAGAGAGAGAGAGAGAGAGAGACTGCAAGGATTAATATGGATTTTCGGCTTGCCTGGATCTAGAGTCACTGAAGAGATAAAGCTCTGGGCGTGTTTTTGTGGCCCTTTCTAAATCAAGTTGCTTAAGAATGGAAGACCCTTGCTAGTTGTGGATGGCACCCCTGTTGGGGCTAACAATTCTTAGTCTGCATAAATGGGAGAAAGCAAGCTGACCACCAGAGGTCACCTTCTCTGCTTCCTGACTATGGACACACTTGACCAGCTGCCTCACTTTCCTGCCAACATGTCTTCCTACACCAAAACGGACTGTGTATCCTTGGACTGAAAGCCAGACTACACCCTTCTTCTCTTAAATTGCTTCTTGTTTGGTGTCTGGTCACAGCAATGAGACAGTAACTAATACATTTGCTCCATGTCATTTCCTTCGGGTTGTAGGTCAGCATCAGGATCCCCTGATATCCAAGCCCCCTGTCACTATTTCTTCTTATGGCCCTGCATACAGGTAAAATCTCTCTAGCTTGTAGGCAGCTGCCAGTGTCTCCCTTTCTGTTATAGTTTAACAAAAAAAAAAAATGTCCTACTAAGGACTTAGTGCAGCTTTAGTGTAGGAGCCCTGGGATGGTTAGTCTTGACTGTCAGGTAGATTGGATCTGGAATCAACTAAATAGATATGTCTCTGGGTGGCTCTGTGGGACATTTCCATGAGTGATTGACTGAGAGGGAAGACCCTACCTTCGTGGGCAGCACTTTCTCACAGACCGTGTCCCAGACAGAGAGGTCCAAGGGAAGAGCCAGGCTACCACTGCTGATGTCCTCCTTTGCTGACAACAGAGCTCAGTTTCTTTAGCCTTCTGATACTGACAGAAGAGTGTTGCTTCTCCAGGGACTCTCCAGACCTTCAGCACCAGATTGTGTAGACTATTTGTTTTCAACGTCTCTGGTGGGCACACAGCCATTATTAGGCTATCCACACTGTACTGTGTAAGCCAATCTAGTAAATCCCCTTTGTAATATGTATTTACCCCATTAGTCCACTTCCTCTGGAGAACTCTAGCACAAACCCAGTGAGAGGGTGTCAGGTTATTGGGGTGTGCCCTTGAGCGGGATTCTGGTGTGCTGGCTCTCTCTCTCTCTCTCTCTCTCTGTCTCTCTCTCTCTCTCTCTCTGCTGACGGCTGTGAGGTGAGCAGGTCTTCTATGCCATGCTTCTGCTGTGATGCACTGTGTTCCTGCAGGTTCACCATCACAAGATCAAGCAACTATGAATTCAATCCACAGAACCATGAGCCCGCATAAACCTTTCTTTCCTCTGGGTTGTTTATCTCAGGTATTGGGTCACAGCTGTGGTACACTGACAAATATTTCACATTTGAAAGTAGGACTGGTGGACAGGAGCAATGTTAAAAAAAATATTGGGCAGGTGACATTGCTTGGTGATTGAGTGCTTGCCTGGTGTGTGAGGCACGGGGCTGAATCGCTAGCACCATGATGACTGGTTGACTAACCAACTCATAAAACTAAACATACACTTATTGTGAGACCCAGTGACACACGCCTGGGAATCTCTTCCAGAGAACAGAACAATTCTGTTCACCCAGTCACCTGAACATGACCTCACACCCCAGCTTTATTTGTGAGAGTAAAATACCGAGGACAAGCGGATTCGTGTGGACTTCAATGCGTCAATCAGCCATGTCTATGGAATCAAGCCTTTGAACAGAAGCTGACATAAAACAAGCGGATTCGTGTGGACTTCAATGCGTCAATCAGCCATGTCTTTGGAATCAAGCCTTTGAACAGAAGCTGACATAAAACAAGGTTATTTCATAATGGATTTGCAAGATTTGCTGTCACAGAAGTTCACAGGAACCTAACCCCGAGTGCCTCCTAGGGGCAGTGATGCCATATGGACTGATTTCACATATGTGGCATCTTTATATAGTTTGACTGCCTGGAAAGCAAGAACGAGCAACAACTTTTATTTTGGTTAATATGACAGTTGATTATAATGGTTCACTGTCCTGGAAGGTTTTGTGTCAACTTGACACAGTTGGAGTTATCCCAGAGAAAGGAGCCCCCTTGAGGAAATGCCTCCATGAGATCCAGCTGTAAGGCATTTTCTCAATTAGTGATCAAGGAGGGAGGGCCCCTTGTGGGTGGTGCCATCCCTGGGCTGGTAGTCTTGGGTTCTATAAGAAAGCCAGTTGAGCAAGCCAGGAGAAGCAAGCCAGTAAGGAACATCTCCCCATGGCCTCTGCATCAGCTCCTGCTTCCTGACCTGCTTGAGTTTCAGTCCTGACTTCCTTTGGTGATGAACAGCAGTGTTGAAGTAAAGCTGAATAAACCCTTTCCTCCCCAGGTTGCTTCTTGGTCATGATGTTTGTGCAGGAATAGAAACCCTAAGATATTCACTGAACACAACTTGGAATCACTTGGAGAGAGTCTCCATGAGAGCATGTCTAACTCAAGTTGTCCAGTGAGCATGTCTGTGAAGGACTGTCTTGATGTTAATTAATATGGGAAGAGCCAGCCCACTGTGGGCAGCACCATTCTCTAGGAAGTGGTCTTGAGCTGTGTAAGCGTGGGGAGAGGACCCTGAGCACAGGTGTGCATGCATTAATCTCTGGTTTTGACTGTGATGTGATGTGACTAGATGTTTTAACATCCTGCTGCCTTGACCTACCTGCTATGATGGACTGTAATCTGGAATTGTGAGCTAAAATTAAGCTTTTCTTCCCTAAATTGGTTTTTATCAGGGTATTTGATCACAGGAACAGAAGCAAAACTAGGCCAGTTGCTGAATTCTTCGCTCCTTCTCCTGGTCTGGGTGCTCAAGACCTGTGGTGGTTTTGGTTTCACAAGCCAAAGTCCTCCAAAATGTTGGGGGTCCATACACGCTCCCCATCATTCCATTCCCATGCCATTAATACAAAGCTCCTGCTACCACCTACGGAAGCAAGATGCTTGCAAAGGGAGAAAAATTCACAGCAAAAACTCGAGAAGGAATAAACTCCAAACCAAGAGCAGTCTGTTAGTAAGAACAATTAGCCACGTAGAACATTTTAAGGGACATGCTTGTAAACATTTCAAGTGCACAAAACATATTTTTAACTCTAGACTATCTCTTTGCATGTCATGAAATTTTAAACTAACTATTGATACTTTAAGTGTTTCCAGTGGAGAAGCATTTATATTCTGATGAATAAGAAATGTGCTCCATAGACTCGGGTATTCGAACACTTGATCTTCAGTTTGTGGAGCTGTTTGTGAGGGCTATGGAAGTTCCAGGATGCTGAGCCTTGCTGGGGAAAGCATGTCAGTGGTAAAGGGCTTTGAGGGCTGATAGCCTCCACCCACTCCCAGTTTGCTCCTATCTTCCTGTGTGATGAAATGTAGCCAGCTTCCTGATCTGGCTGTCTGTTGCCAAGCCGTCCCTTACCATTGTGGACTCCCTCTCTGGAACCATATGGCTACTGTAGAACCCAAAAGAATGTGTGAAACCAGAGCTCAAACATGTCAGTAAGTCCTACCACCCCTGTGACCAGGAGGATCACAGCCCAGCATCACCTCAGCCTCAACAGATCACCTAAAGTTCTTGGTGATCAGAACGGCGTCACCAGCCCCCTCGCCTGGCCACATATTAGAACAGGACACCATTGTACAAGAGACAGCTCCACAGTCACACCTCATCTCTCCACACCAGACAGATGAAATTTATTAAACCCCATCACTATCCGCTCCCCTCAGCAGGAAGTCCAGAAGTACAGCTGTGTAACATCTGTTCACCTTGGTAATGTCTCTGCAAGATGAACGAGGGAGGCTTTTGTCATGGCTCCTGAGAGGAACGAGCCCTTTGCTGTCCTTTGTCTAGGTCAAGAAACCAAGAAAGGCTGCCAACTGTGAGGACAAAGTGTCCTTTAGCTTTAGTTTGTCCTGCCCTATGGGACAGTATGGTCTGAATAAATCATGCTGGGCTTGCTTTTACTATTCTTGTGGGCTTTGAAACTCAAATTACCTTTTAAAAATCATGTACGATGGTGAGATGTATTAATCGGGTTTTCTAAAGGGACATGACTGGTAAAATGAATATATATGTTAAGAGGAGAATTACTAGACTGGCCGACAGGAAGTGTTCTGGGTAGTTCGACAATGGCTGTCGCACTGTGGAAAGGCTGAGGATCTGGTGGTTGTTCAGTCCCTGAGGCTAAAGCAGTCCCAGTCTGTACTGAAGGCCTGGAGGATTCATGGAAAGCTACTGGTCTTTAGTTCATGTTGGAAGCTGGAAGAAGCTGGTCAGGTTGACAACCAAGAATATTAGCCTTTGCATTGGTCATTAAAGATCTCCAGATGTTGGGCTGTAGAGATGACTAGGAAGGCAAAGGACTTGTTATGCAAATCTGAGGAACTGAGTTTGGGTCCCCAGAACCCATGGGAAAGAACAGGCATCTGGAATCCCAGAAGATCCCTATGAAGGATTGGGAGGCAGAGACAGAGTCACTGGAAGCTGGAGGGAGAGATAGACTGGCTTATGCATTTTCAAAGACATCCTCTCTCAGACAAGGTAGACGCATGAGGCCGGGTATCTGAAGGTTGTCTTCCGATCTACACATGTGCACATCATGTCTCTCTGTCTCTGTCTCTGTCTCTGTCTCTCTCTCTTTCTCTCTCCCCCTCCCCATCCAGAATTGATTCTCTTCTGTAGGTGGGGAGACTGAGTCTGAGAGGCTAGGAATCTGGTGGAAGAACAGCAGAGGCCAGACAAGATTAACACTAAATGTCTAGAGCCCGTTCTCCCCCCTCTTTACCCTGATTGTACCTCACATACCTCTCCCATTTGTTTCTTTATCACCACACAAAACTGTCTTTTCCTACTTCTGGGACAAAGTAAACAGAAATGGCAGTTGATAAACATCCTGAGTGACGCAGGGGCAAGTCCTCAGGGCTGAGCTCTGTGACGCAAAGGTGTCCATGAAGTGCACTCAGGAGGTTTCCCCCACGACAGGCACCCCAGACAGCTGCGGCCTAGGTACCATAGAGGTCTAGGAAGCTGTTGTTTACATAATCGATGACATCTGTGTGTTGCCTCAACTCCTGGGACAGCATTAGGAAACACCCAAGTTCTCTGAGAGACAAAGACAACTCCACTACATGCATAATCCCTTCAGAAGATGACCTAAGACTCCACTAGGAAAGCAGTGGCCTCTCACCAACCCCTTAACTTGAAGGCTCTGTTGGCTTCTACTGAACAGTGATTGATAGTGGAAAGTTCTGCTTGCTAGCCTCCTGGTTTAGGCTACCAATATCAGATAAAACTTGTCCAAGGACCGGTCTCAACTACCCTGACTTGGCATTTGCATTTTTCCCCAGAACTCCTGGTTTTCAGTTTCACAAAACTTGTATCTGCACCTACGACCTTAGCAGAGCCTTCGAAGCAGTGGGTGATTTTAACAGCAGGGAGCTGACCCACTGTAGAGGGCTATACTCCCAGGCCAGACTTCAGGCTGGACCTATACGGAAGGCAGTCAAGGGTGTCATCATGGATGCTGTATTAAAGCCTGTCCTACTTGCTGTGGCCCAAACAAGAAACGACTTAATGAAGAAGGTTTCTTTTGTCTCACTTTAGGAGGTGCAGGCTGTCATTGTAGATAAGGCATGGTGGCACCAGCTTGAGCTGCTGCTCACTTCACATCTCCAGTCAGGAAGGCGAGAGATAAACTGGTATTAAGTTTGCTTTGTCCTTTGCATTCAGCCTAGGACTCCAGCCTCCGGGATGGTGCCTCCCACATTTGGAATCTTCTCTTTGGTTAAACCTTTCTGGAAACATTAGACACACCCAGAGGTGATCCGTGGTGATTCTAAACCCAACCAACCTGACAAGGAAATGAACTATCAGGATACCTGTGTCATTTCTCAGAGTACAATACAGGTGGAACACACATTGAATGTAGCTCTCTGTATACATTAGGACCTCAGGCATTTCCTTACTGCAGACTTGGGGGAAAAAAAGTCAACAGCTGGACCCATCCCTCCTCTACCAGCTGAGGCCTGGGCATGTGCTCTAGCTCTGAATGTTGGACCAGCTATCAAGCTGTAACAGCCAAAGCTGTACATGATAATCCCACAGTCACATGGTGGTGGGGAACTGGCTTAGCCCTCCCACGGAGTTACTTGTAGGAAGCAGGTACTGCAGTAAGCAAAATGAGTCCTTAACATCTAATGACATGTGCCCTTGCTGCAGAGTACAGACCTAGAGAGGAAAATTACCAGGATGCCATGCAGAAACCCACCTTTCTGGGCCCCTACAAGCAGGTGGCCTGGACAGTGTGGGACAGACCCGAGAAATACACCAGAGTTCCTCTCACTCAGAGACACAGAAGGCTTCTGACTCTTTACCCTGGATAAGGATGCCTCCAGAAAAGTCTCCTGATGCTGGCAACTGTGTTGGCTATAGGCCTGTGTCAGATCCATGCCCAAAATGCCAGTTTTTCACATCTGGGTGATAACGACTTTTTACAATTTAGCATCCGCCATGCCACGAAATAGCACTGAGCATTCTGTAGGGTGTTTCCAAATACACTTAGTAAGTGAAAATAAAAATAGATACACAGTAGGCCACAATTGAGGAGGACCAAATGCTCAGTTAGTGTTTGAACATGGTGGTCTTACTATACAGCCCAGGCTGGCTTCAAACTTACCCCTCTCTGCCTCTGCCTCTGCCTCTGCCTCCGCCTCCACCTCCACCTCCCTAGTGCTGATATTCCAGATGGCAAGCATGACTTTAGCTTCTCAGAGACAAATATGCCACCATGGTTACATGCTAAGACTAGTTCACAAGATGGTCATGTGATGGTTAATATTGATTATCAACGTGATGGAATCTGGAGTTACCGAACAGTCCCTGAACAGGTCTGTGAGGGAGTTTCTGGATTGTGTGAATGGCGGAGGGAAGACTCACCCTGAGCTCAGCCATGGGTTGGTCCCAGGCTAAATACAATGGAGGAAGCACGCTGAGCACAGGCGCTCATCTTTCTTGATTGTGGATGTCACGTGACCAGCTGTCTAAAGCTCCAACTGTCCTGACTTCCCCAGTCCATGATAGACTGTTCCCTCCAACTGTGAGCCAAAACTTTCTTCCCTTAAGTCATGTCTTGTCACGTATTCGGTCACAGCAATGAGACCAATCAGTAGCTAATGCACCAGAGCGCAGGCTTAGAAACCTAGGGGTACAGTGCTGCTAACTTCTGTCACAGCAAGAACAGTTGCCTCCAGCCACTGCCAGGTGTCTGGAACATTAAAACAGCTCCCTAACTTCCAGTCTGTGGATACTCTCTAGGTTCCTTTGCAGCCACTAGGTTTCAAGATACCCCTGCTCTCAAGGCAAGGGGTTAGATACAAACTCACTAAGTTATTCCCAACTTCACAGCGATGACTCTCTGGGAATGGGTCTCGACGGCCACGTGTCTCTACTTTCCTCACACACAGAGCCTGTACTGGCTGCTTGGCTCACCTTGTAGACAACCGGCCTTCTCAATCACTCTAGCCTTCCATGGTATTTTCTGTTCTCTGAGGTTTTCTGGGCTTCCAGCCTTGCTATGTGAAGTAAGGCATGACTCCCGACACTTCCTTGAATGGTATGTATGTCTCCCTCAGGCATGAAAATCTCAGAATAACAAAGGTGTATCTTGTACAGAGTAAACACCTGAATTCATGTTGCAAATTTATCTGGCTCAGGAGGAAGGGAAGCAAGACCTCCGAAGAAACTCAAATGTCTTGGTGGGGTTTAATATTTACTAATGATTATGGGGGCTGGAGATGCAGCCTAGTTGGAAGGGCGCAAGCATATGCCCAGCTGCCACAAAGCCTTCAGTTCCATCTGCAGCATCAAATAAAACTGGGAGTGGTGGCACATGTCTGAAATCCTAGAGACAGGAAGGTCAGAGGTTCAAGGTCATCTTAGTTACAAAGCAAGTTCACAGCTGGCCTGGAATATGTGAGACCCTCTCTCAAAAGGGGATAAAAGCCATCTGGGAAACGTTAAATGCTTGGGTGTCTTCAGGGAGAATGTTGGCAGGTTCCTTGCTGCAATCCAGGCTTGAAGCAGCAAAGCTCAGGACAGCATGGCTGTCTGGACACCTTACATGCACAGGCCTTGTCTTCTGGGGATGCTGGCTCTGAACCTCCCAGGGGGATTGCTACCTCCCTCCTTCTCATCACTCAGTTCTCCACGGATTCTGTCCTTAGCCGGAGATCTCAGTGTGACCTCAAGTCCCAGGCTCTGATTTATAAGCCATGACTCTCAGAGACTACAGATTCCACAACCAAGCCAGATTGTTCTAGGCTCTGCAGGGGACACGGGAGTCACATGCATCTGATGGCTAACGTGGCTGCAGATGTGGCCTCTGTGTTACCATCAGCAGTATCTCCTTGCCTGGAGGAGCACTAATTGCTAGGAACAAGAAAGGTGACTAGTGAGGGCACAGAGACACAGCCATCCTAGTCTTCCTGCAGGCTAAGGAGGACCAGGGTGACAGGGGAGGGAGCCAGGAGCTGTTGACTCTGGTGACTTTCACTCAGGGTTCATCCACAGACCACAGATGATAGCAGCTCTGCCACAGAGAAACACGGCTCAGTATCCCTGCCGTCCGATCCTACTTTTGTCCCTCTAAAGTAAGACAGTCACAACCAACCACCAGGCTTGACTGACAATGGAATTATGTAATGTGTATATTCACCACAAAGCCTCCTCAGTCACCCACTCACCCCAGTAATATGTTTGAACAGAGAAATAGGAAAAAACGCCTCTGTTGTCTATGCTGACCTCTCCTGTGAGCCTGCTGTAATTATGATAATGATTATAACATGCTCTACGGGCTTCACATGTGCCAGGCTCTGCCCTAAATGCAGTGCAGGGCTTGGCCCATTTGCTCCTCCAGAGAATCACAGTGAGGTTGTTTCCAGCATTTTCTGCATCCTCAGGGGATATGGACAGGGAGGAATGGAAACAAGAGGGGGTCCAACCTGTGTGTGGGAGACCTGGGACTCAGTCCTGACTATACCCCTGCGGCAAATCTTCACTCCCATTCCCACCAGGAAATACTAACAAGCTCTCATTTGCAGATCCTCTGTGTCTTCAGTAACATGCTCTATTACCACACTGTTTAACGATCAGATATTATTGACCTGAACGGTAATGAACAGATATTACTGATCTGAACATTTCAATAAACCACTTGGACCCCGGGGAGACCGAGGTAGGATTTGTAGCATGGTGCCCTAGCACAGTTACTCACAAGCTTGACTTCTCCACTGAGAGGTCTCCATTGCTGGCTGGAGCCACTTTCTGGACTCCACACTATGGGCTATGGGCAACTAGTTTCTTTATAAGCTTTCATGAGGTGTCAGAGCTGGGGATGCAGAGACAGTGTGGCTAGCTGCAGGGACCCCTCATCCTGAAGAGCACTGCCACATGCCTGTGACTGGCAGAGAGGGACACATGAGTATTCCTGAAGCCGCAGGGCAAGCTCTCAGTAGGTGCCAGATCCCTTCCCATAGTGAAGCACCTGGGCCATCAGAGGTAGGTGGATATCCAGTCCATCCACTGACCTCGTCACATCCAGTGCCAGACTGAACAAGCTCGGTCCTGTTTGCAATGAGCTGACAGAGTGACCTGGATAGCTGACCTGTTCTCAGTTTTACAGGCTTTGTGCCATGTGACGGTGGATGCTTCTCCATTATTGAACCTCCTTATGACATCGCTAGGGTCCTCCTGTCTGCCACCAGGCTGGTTCTGGTTCTCTTCTGTAAAGCTATTCAGATTTACTCTGGGAACTTGGGGGGAGGGTATTGCCTCTCTCTAGATGTCCCTCCCTCCCTTCACCCAGCTGATGGTACTGAACTTGAGAGTGCATGAGGATACCGTGTCACTCTCATCTCTAGTCCATGTCAGACTTCACAGCATCAGGACTGGGCACTGGCTAACAGCATCCTGGGACATGCATAAGATAAATCCAGAGCAGGGCTGGGGAGATGGCTAAATCAGGAAAGTGCTTGACGTGTACGCATGAGGGCCTGAGTTCAATCCCCAGAACATACAAACAACAACAACAACAACAACAACAACAACAACAACAACAACAACAACAAAAACTGGATTTGGTGATATACACTTGAAATTCCAGGACTGGGGAAGCAGAGATAGGTGAAGCCCTGGGGTTCATTGGCCAGCTAGCCTAGCCAGCAAGCTCCAGACTGGTAAGAGCTTGTCTCAAAATTCAAGGTGTTGGATGACTCCCCCCTCCCGTCTCTGTCATCTCTCTGTCTCTGTCTCTTACATACAGAGAGGGAGAGGGAGAGGGAGAGAGTAAATAGCCATCAAGGAAGCTGAGGTAGGCTGACCCTGTGTGTTAAGGACACTAACACTGTCCATATCTGTACCTGTCTGCTTGAGGGGCTGTGATCAACAACCACAAACCCAAGAGAGTCAGCAGCAGCAGATTGCTTTCTCAGAAGCAGAACCAGAGACCCTGGCTCCTCCCCCATGGTCTAAGGTTCAGCCATCTTCCTCAGCTTTCATCCCATCCTCTCTCTGCTTGGGCATCCAAATCTTTCCTTAGTAGGAGACCGGCTGGGCTCACTGGAGCCTGCCTTGGTCAGTTCATCCGCACTTAATCAGTAGCTGAAAACCCCTTGGACAAGTATAGCCACAGTCTGTGCACCATGCGTCAGGATGCCCGGCAAGCGGATTTGGAAGTGACATAGTGTAACACTCAGCATAACACCCTCCACATCCCCGTCTAAGGCACCCATCCCACCCACAAGCCCTCACTGTGTCAAGTCTACCCACAGACTCTCCACAGACTGCCATTAAGCAGGAGATTGGTGAAGGTCTAACCTCCCCACCCCACCCCACACACATAGAGCCTAGGATGCTGCCTCTCTTGATTGTCAGTTTGGCAGGATCTAGACTCAACTCGGAGATGAACCTCCGGGTATGCCTGGGAGGGAATTCCTCGGTCAGGTTAACAGAGGTGGGAAGACCCTCCCTGAGTCACATGGAACCATCCTGGACTGAATGGAAAGGAGAAAATGAGCCAAGCATCATCTCTCCTTGCTTCCTGACTGGATCAAATGTGAATCGCTGCCTCACACCCCTGCCGCCAAGCCTTCCCACCTTGATGCATCATCCAACTAAAGCCTTCCCACCTTAAGTTGCTTTTGGTCAGGTGTCTTGTATCAACGAGGAAAATCACTAACCACCTCTAAGACCCTGAAGGAACCTCCTCTGAGGAGATAGCCAGGCCTTCTAATCAGTGTCATCTTTGAGATCCGTGGAGGATGTCTAGAGTTGCTCAAAGAGAGAAACAGGAAGGGTGGCTCCATGCTGGCCCAGGTGTCACTGCTGGCTGTGGCTGTAGCAGAGGTTAGCTCAGTGTCCTAATATATTTTTTGCCAGCAGACCCTTTGTGTACTGACATGTATCAAACTTTCCTGTGAGAGTTAAATTCCCAAGATTCCCTACAGACAGTGCATCTAGCAAGCTACACAACAGCCACTGGGCAGGGACCCATATGCTATCCTGGGCCACCTCAGAGAGAAGGGAACTCCTGTCCCACTCACTTCTCACCAGAGAGGATGTGCCTGATCAGGTACTAGAGCAGGCATCTGGTCCAGAGACATAGAAGAAAAGAACCTGCCTCCAATAGATATGGCATCCCGCTTCCCCACCCTGATCTGCCCGTACCTGAGCAACACCTTACATAAGAGAGAAACAGACGTGTGTGTCCTAGGTTACTTTTCCAGGTCTGTGTTAGAGCCAGTGAGGAGATCAGAGTCCTCTGTGTAGAGTCTACATAACCCACTGCTTAATTCCTTTGTGTGCAGTGTGTATTGTGTGCAGTGTGTATTGTGTGCAGTGTGTATTGTGTGCAGTGTGTATTGTGTGCAGTGAATATAGTGTGCAGTCTGTATTGTGTGAAGTCTATATTGTGTGCAGTCTACATTGCACGCAGTGTATATTGTGTGTAGTCTATATTGTGTACAGTCTATATTGTGTGCAGTCTATATTGTGTGCAGTCTACATTGCATGCAGTGTATATTGTGTGCAGTCTATATTGTGTACAGTCTATATTGTGTGCAGTCTATATTGTGTACAGTCTATACTGTGTGCAGTCTATCTATATCCACTGTTTAATTACTGGTGGCCTTTAAGTGTCTGGTTCTCTTTGAAGAGGCAGGGGAGCTACTCAGAAAGACTTCAAGCAGATAATCTTCCTCTTGCTGTCAAATGGGTACAGGGTCCCTAGGAAGAGGCAGGAGGTGACCATGGGCAGGCAGGAAGGGCCCTGGGGAGAAGATAGAAAACCAAAAGGCCAAAGCAGTAAACTGGCACTAGGATTCAGAGGCACCCTGGCTGCCAAACCCAGGAGTCACTTGCTCCAGACGGTGCTATAACAGCATATGTGGCCACTGTGTGGAATCCGTTGCCCTTGTGTGTGACAGAGACCCACAGAGCCAACCATTCCCTCAGCCCCTCTGCAAACAATTCGTGGAAGAGTAAACACTCCATGGCCCATGGGAGCCATGCACAGTGGGCATCTGAAAACCAGGAGAGGAGCGCAAGAGGAGAGAAGCAACACTGTATACTGTATTTAGCTGCAGTGTGCACACCTTATGATACAGATTGAGCTGCATCCCTCTCCTCCAAACTACGCTGACATCCTAGCCTCTGGTACCCAATGCTACAATCTCCAGCGATAAGGTTGGTGTAGGTGTAACTAAAACAAGGTTGTACTAGAGTAGAGGGCCCATCTAATGTGCCTGTTGACAGAGACTCAGGAATAAGGTGTGGATCAGAGCAACAAACCTGCAAGACTGGTGGGCAAGGAGAGTCATGAACCTGTCTAAAATGTTCATCAAAAATGAGGCTTGGGACAACCCAACCCTGCATCAGCTCCCTTCCTCACTGTTGTGACAAAATGCTGGACAGATGCAATTTAAGAAAGAGAAGGGTTATTTCAAAGCTCAAGGCTCCAGGGATACTTCCTCCCATCATGGCACTGGCTCCCCATCCAGTGCTGACGTGAGGTGGAATGGTCACATCGTACCTAACCAAGAACCAGAGAACACAGGCCTGAACAAGGGCTGGGTGTCACCTTCAAAAGCACATGCCTAGTGACTGACCCACTTCTTCCAGCCATGCCTCATTTAAAGACATCAAATAGCGCCACCATCTGGGGAGCAAGTGTTCAAACCCTGAGCCTGTGTGAGAACATTCTAGAATCAAACCTTAGCATGTTTTCACAGGCATAGAAAAAACAGCCCCATGACAACCTGGCCTTAGGTCTTCCCCTTCCTCATGTATGAAATAAATGTATTGTTCTAATATATCTGGCTTATAAAATTTTGTTTACAGAAGCCTTGATAATACATTTATATCCCTAAAGTGTCCCACTCAGTGGCAAGACTGTGATTTGCATCTAAATGTATCTTACTTTCTTTCAGGCCAAAAATGAAAATACAATTCATAATGAAAACACGAAGAAGCTCGTGTTTCTCCCCAAAGCAATTAAACTTGACTTAGGCCCCTGAATAAACATGTGCTCTCCTCACTGAGGAGGGGGGAAATTCACAAGGGTTGCCGTTTCTCAGACTAAATTAAATCTGCTTATAAGAGAGTCTACATGTGGGAAGCCAGCTCTGTAGTCTCAAATGTCTTCTTTGGGGTTCCTTCTAGGTCTCAGCCAATAAACTTCCAGTCTAACCAATTCCCATAGGCATTGTCCTTAAAGCCAGTCCCCATGCCAAGGAGAAGGCAGCGGGAAACCCACAGACATTCAGTGTTCAAGATTATATCCTCGTTACACTAAGAACCACGAGACCCTACCTTTACATTCATGATACTTCTTTGGTCAGTTAACGGATTTACAAATATCTTTAAAATTTTTGTTTTTACTCTTCAGAAATAGTGACAGTTTATCAAGAAAGGGATGAATTCTCGAGAATGGTAGTTGGGGGAGGTATTCAAAGGCCTACTGTTATTAGTCTTCTTCCAATGAAGTAAGACAAAAGTTACAAACACACACACAGACTCCTTACCACTAATACTGGAAGCCTTTTGAAGAGCCAACTGTATGTGACCATGAGCGCTCACGTGAGCACAAATGTGTGTACAAACATGTGAAGGCCAGAGGTCAACCTTGGGTGACATTTCTCAAATGTTGTCCACCTTGTGTTTTGTTGTTTTGTGCTTGTGTGTACCAGTTTGTGCATCTCTAGGGGTGCATATTTGTATGTTGGTGCCCAAGATCAGAAGAGGAGCTGGAGTTACAGGCAGTTGTGAATTGCTAGATGCACATGCTGAGAACTGAACTCTGGTCCTCTGAAAGAACAACTTGTGCTTTGAATTTCTGGGCCATCTCTACAGCTCACCACCTTGCTTTTGAGACATGGTTTCTTACTGGCCTGGAGCTCACCAAGTAGACTAGGTTAGATAACCAGTGAGCCCCAGGAATCTGCCTTCTCTACCTCCCAGGCACTGGGATTGCACATTTACACCAGCACATTTGGCTTTTACACTTGGGTTCTTGGGGTCAAACTCAGATCCTCATGCTGTGACAAGGACTTTACAAGCTGAACCATCATCCTAGCCCCTTTTAGAGCCATTAAGACAGAATAGGTTCCAGAAAGAGAAAAATGTATGTCCAGGATAGGTCCTCAAATTTCCCACTGAGATACATCTTTGATGAGTCTGTGAGTTAACATACAGGGTCCCTAATAAAATGTGACTTTTGTTTCGGTCTCTGTGAGCTCATGTGAGCCTTGCTTAATTGATTCAGAGGACATTGTTCTCCTGGTGTCCCCTGTTACATCTGGCTCTTACACTCTTCCCACCTCCTCTTCTATGGGGCTTCCTGAGCTCTTGGGTTGGGGGATTTGATGTAAGCATTCCATTTAGGGCTGAGTGTTCCAAGGTCTCTCTGGCTGTGATCTCTGTGTTTGTTCCCATCAGCAGCAGAAGGAAGCTTCTCTATATGAAGGCTGAGCAAGGTGCTCATCTCTGAGAATAGCAGAATATCATTAGGAGCCATTTTATTGTTACTTTTTTTTGACTACTAGTAGAATCTGGTTTTACCCTGGGTCTTTGGGCTATCTAGTCTTGGGTTTTTAGGTATGAATTCCATCTTGCAAGCACAGGGCCTACACGTGTCTTCTGGGTATATCTAATAGCTTTCAGGTTGGTATTTTAAGGGAACTCCTAAGTGTGTGAACAAGTGGGTCTCTGACTCTTGTGCCTTCTCATGGGCCTCTTTTCCTTCCATTGGCTTACTTCATCCGATTTCAACGTGATGATTTTTGTTTTATGTTATTACATTTTGTTATGGTTCCTTTTTATCTCTTAGAAGTCTTTTTTTTTATAGAGACAGAAGCAGAGTGGATCCAGATGGGAAGAGGGTGGGGAGGAACTGGAAGGGAGGGAGACTGTAATCAGGTTGTAGTTTATGAAAAAAGAATCCATTTTTAATAAAAAAGGAAAATGTAAACAAAACCTGTGACTTCTGGATCAACAATAAATATTTGGTATGTAATTATACTAAGACATTGTTCACTGTTGGTCTAAAACTCATAGCCCTTCTGCAAATGCAGCAGTGGTTGAAGCCACAGCAGTACATACCTGTCATCTCAGTGCTTGGGGAGTAGAGGTAGGCGGATCAGGAGTTCGAGGCCAATCTCAGCTACATAGGGAATGAATTTGAGGCCAGACTAGGCTTAAAAATAAATAAAAATGCACAAGTGGGAAGCCAAGTCATGCCACCAGAAGCTTCATGGACAAATGGGGACTTCATGAGAAGGAAAACTGACATCCTGAAACTTCACATGGAGCAGGAAGGTAGCGCATTGATGCTCTTGGGGACAATGCAGATGCCTTCTCTCCAGGGAGAACTTGTCAGGGTGCTGAGGCAGAGTCAGGAATGTCCCTTGTTTCTCTCCCAAGTTGTTTATAATTCCACTTGTGACAGTTGATGTCAACTTGGTGAAACCTAGACTCACTTAGGAAGTGAGTCTCTGGGTATGTGGGCTGGAGTTTTCTTGATTATGTCAATGGAGGTGGGAAGATTCGCCCACTGTGTGTGGTTCCCCTGTCTGGCTGGAATCCTGGACTACACAGTGGAGGAGGGGAGCTGAGCATTAGTGAGCATCCATAGCTCTCTCTTCTTGATTGTGGGCAGCATATGACCAGCTGCTTCAGGCTCCCATCACCAGGACTTTCCCATCATGATGTTCTCACCTGAACTGTGAGCCTAAACAACCCATTTTTCAAGTTCCTTTATCAAAGCATTCTATTATAGACACAGGACAAGAGACTCAGACCCCCAGCTAACTCTGCCTGATGCTCCAGGAGGTGAGTCCCTAGGAAGGGAAGGCTGTGTGTGACTTGGGCTGCTCTTGAGTGGCTGCCAGTGGCTTCTCTTCTGTAGGAGCCAGAGACCACTTTCCCACTTAGACTTTTAAAACAATGCTTAGACATTCTTGGAGCAAGCACACTTGAGAATAGTTAGTGGCTAGGCAGTGACAGTGGGTGACTGCCTCTGTTCTCTCTTGGGTCTGCTTAGGGACCTTATACAGATTAGCCAAGAGATTAAATCTTTAATCTTTTTATTAAAGATTGTTTATTAGCACATAGTAAAAAAAAAAATCATATGTACCAATGGGTTTCACGGTGATAGCTTCAGGTATGTATGTAATATACTTTGACCTTTCCATGTATCCCCCACTCCTGCTTTTCCACTTCCTCTTCCCAGTTCCTCTTCCTACTTCCTGTTCTTAATTCTGCTTTCTCCTACTCTCATGCTTTCTTTGGTTACCCAATGATTTTCATCAGGGTTAAACGTGAACAATTTATCAGTGGCTACCCCACTAAAGAAAATGACTCTGCCAGCAATCATAAACTACTTACAGACCCAGAGGGAGGGGTGGCCTTCATAAGCCCCTGCCCCTAGATACTGTTAACAGCGTGTAAGTCCCAACACAGAGCAGAGGATCCACATTTTCTTACAGAAAGCCTCTGCCATTTCCAGCCCTCCTTGCTTTCTCCTTCTTCACTGTCTTGGCGCTTCCCTTCCTTAGAGCTTTTTTTTTAAACTGCACTAAGAATCTCCTAGCAAAACCCTGACCCTCTGGTAGAGATAGGCTATGGTGAGGCCCACTGACCAGCCATGGTTACTCCTCAGCATGAAATAAACCACGGCCTTCTCTGCCCAGGCTGCTGACTGGTTGAATAACTCAAAAGCTCCTGTGTTCACCTCTGGAGTGCTCTCCTTGCTCCTGGCCTACCCTCTCCTAGGAAATGGTCTACTAAGAGCCCCTCCCTTCCCTAGTGTTCTCTACAGTGCAGAGGGATTTGAGTGTGTGGGCAGCAGCCCTCACCATCAAGGGGTGACAGTCTCGATCGTGTCAGTAACATGCTGTAAGAGAGAGATGAGGCTTCTGCTCCAAGTCCCCTGTCGGCTTTGCAGATGGTCTTTTTTTTTTTTTTTCTGTGTGCCTGCTGTATGTGCATGCTTCCTCAAATCTAATAAAAGCCTTGCTTTAACTGAAAGAGAGACAGAGACAGAGAGACAAAGCCACACACACACACACACACAGAGAGAGAGAGAGAGAGAGAGAGAGACAGACAGACAGACAGACAGACAGACAGGCTCTGGCCAGAGGGAGACTCCTAGTAGAAATCCACCTCAGTACTCAGGCAGGGCTCTGAGACTGAGCATCTTGTACCATATCGCCAGCAGCATAGGAAAGATTTCAGCCAGGCACAAAATCCACTGTGACTCTTCCAAAATGCTAAGCCATTATGAAGCTACATAAGTCACAGCTGCTTTGCTACAAGCCCTGTGCATGGAGCAGGGATTAATTTATCAGTGCTGTATCCAAAGGCAATGCTCCTTTTATGGTCCTGCTTGGCACAAGGCTCAGATGTGAGAATGATGCTCTAGAGAGGGTGGAACACATCTTGTAACTGCACCGTTTATGTTCTGAGGTGGCAGACCCTTGTGCTCACAGACCAACACCATCAGTCTCATCTGTAGCAACTGAGATCTGTGTCATGAAGGCAGTCATGACTTGGGATAGAAAATAGACAGTGAAATGCGTAGGGCAAGACACCAACACACCAGTTCTGAGCTTCTGTAGAAGATCCACCATGATATCTCTGCATGGGAGCCCCTCACCGTGGTTTCATCAGAATGAATATTGCAGCCTAGCAGATCAGCTCAAGACACAGGAAGGCTGTACACAGATGTTCAAAGAAACTAATATTCATCATGGTATTACTTAAAGGAGATGATCTACATATAAATCCACTAGTTTCCTGTTTACCTTTCCTTAGAAGGCCTAAATGACAATCTGAGGTTCAATTCCACCACAATTCACCTTGGGGAAACAGTGAGTTTATTTGGCTTTTTAAGAGAGAGAGAAAGAGAGAGAGAGAACAGGAGTTCTGACTGGAAGGTGGTTGGCCCTAAAGCTTTTGCTCTGGAAGGTCTACATCCAGCACAAATGATGGCTCCCCCATGGCCACATAGATGGAGCCTCCTTCAGTTAACCTTCTCTTCTATGTGCTCTAGCACCTTCCTTAGGTCTCTGAGGCTCCTTGTGGCTGAACTGTCCAATGAGGGTCCAGTAGGTCCACACCTATTCTTCTTTGAAAGAATGTCAACAGTCACCAAGCCCCATCATGGCGGACTCTTGCAAGCTGAGAGAGGGAGGCTGTTTTGCTCAAAGGACTGTGTTCTGCAACTCAGGGATACATCCCCACAATGTACAGCAAGATTAGACCTGTCACACGATTCTATCACCCAGAGACAAGACAGGGCAATCTGGTGTGGGAGGTGTGGGGCCAGGGCTGTGCAGCATCTTCAGAGCCACCCTTGACTGAGTGCCCTGGGAGTCATCTGTTAGGATGAGGACTCAAGTGTGGTAGGTCTCAGTGAGACACAGGGTCTTTCCAGTGATGTCCAGGATGCTGGGTCCCGGACAGAGTGACGGGGAAACGGAGAAGCTCTAGAATAGTATAAAAGCCCTCAGAAAGAAGCTCACTGTCATGGCGGTCACCCACCACCCAGCCCAGTGTGGAACCTGGAAATGGAAGGTTTCCAGGTTTGGAAGGAAAGGGTTTGAGAAGTCAAACACACTTTTCCCCTCACACCCCACACCTGTGCAAGCATTTGAGGGGCCCCTGTGGGCAGCCTGTGTTTTCTCTCTGCAGCCTCCTCCATAGCTAAGGCAACTTGTAGACAGCCCCTGGGATTCAAGGCAGCATCTTTACTTCAGAAGCAGCACTGGAGAGCTGACAGTTTTCAGAAAGCTAATTTCTGAATCCCCAGTCAGACCCAGCACCACGATGGATGAGCAGGCTCACTCACCTCCTTGAGTTTGATTTGGCTCAGCTCAGATATCTACCTGGTTGGTGACACAGAGACGTGGGTTCTCTCTAGTCAAGGGATCCTTGCTTGGGAAGAGAAGGCGATGCTTAGAATTCATGGCACAGCCTACCTCAGATATATGTCATATGCCACCTCTCCTGAGAAACATGGAGTGAGGCTCTTTGCTGGTCTGGTTTTGTTACTTTTCTTACTGCTGTGATGGAATACATAACAGGAAGCTACTTAAGGATTTATTTCGGTTCAGAGTTTGAGGGTGGAATTCATTATGGTCTGGAAGGTAGTGTTGTGGGACCACTTTCTCCTAGTTGGAATACTCCATTCAGCAGGAAGAGAAAGCTCAGGACTCTCAAAGGGCTCAGGACCTTCAGGAAGTTACAAGACCCATGGGTCTGCTCCCTGCATTTGCATAGGAAGTGATGGTGTTGGGTGGAGGAGACTCTCTAGCTGTTTGCAGTGGGGCCCAGGGGTGCACCTTTCCTGAGGCATCATGATGTGGCAGGCCTTCAGTGATGCCATTGGCATCCAAGCCCCTGTAACTGACCCTCACAGCCATGATCTGATAACTTACCACTGGTGGACCTCACTGGTCCACCGAGCTAAACTTGAGTGGAATTGTTTCATTGGCCTGTTCTTGGTGCTCTGTCTGGAGTGAGTAGACATTTTCCCACACACTGGCAGAGGAGCAGCTCATGACTATGGTGGCAGAAACATGTGGTTGCTGGTTCATATGTTAGTGGATCAGGATTCAAAGTGGGAAAGGAAGCAGGTCTGGGCTACAAGCTTCAATGCTCAGCCTTTAGAGAACCACTTCCTCCATTTAGGCCCTGCCTCCCAAAGGCTCCACAGCCTCCCCCAACACTGCCACTAGCTGGAGAACATGTATTCAAACCCAAGACACTGACCTCCGCATCAACCTGGTTTCCTTGAGGAAACAGCCTTTCTGAGTCTGAAGTGGTGGGGTTTATAAAGAGGGAATGAGGAAGATCTAATCCAGCATGAAAGTCTGAGAGCCAGCATCTCTGCACAGCAAACACGGTGGGATAAAATGAGCGCCTTTGCCAGAAGGCTCTGGCAGAGCAGAGAGCCATCTGCCAGCAAGCTTGGGAGGATTGCTGCCCAGGGGGACACAGGGCCAGATGATTGGTGAGGTCTTTTCCAAGTGTGAACTCTTGAAAGCAACACAGGAGTTAGCTGCTGCATGGGTGGGGTGGGATGGAGACAACAGAGAGAGCAGTCTAATTACCTCACCTGAGGGCCACAGGGAGCTGTCTCCTTCTGCCATCTCCTGGCAAGGTGGTTTGCTCCTACAAAAGGAAGGCACAGTGCAGCTGCTCATTTATGAAGGGAAGAGGGCTGAGGGCACTGGGACAAGGAGGCTGTGCATGCCAAGTGTGAATCGCATACAGACAAAACTGCAGCCCTGACAGGAAGGGTTATCACCGCTGAAGGTCACAGCTGCAATCTGGAATCGGATGAGCCTGTTCAGTCGCCATTCCCAGAGACGACTCATCAGGAGGAAGAATATGGAAACACAGAGGAGACAGACTGTATTCTGTTCCCAGTAAGATGCTACTCGGAAAATGGAACACAGCACACAGCACGACAGATACATCAATCCAGGTCTCAGCTGACCAGTAAACTCAGAAGATTCAGGGCAGAGTAGGTCAATTTTAAAAATTCCCTGATGACTCCCAGATAATATCAAGAGTTGAGAAAGAACATGGAACTCATCTCAGCTCTGCCATCAACTAAGCAGTTCTCTCTCTCTCTCTCTCTCTCTCTCTCTTTCTCTCTCTCTGTATGTTTGTGCATTTGAGAGTGTGTGTGCTTATGTGTAAATTAATGTATGAGAGTATGTGTGTATGTGTGTGCATGTGTAAGTGTGTGTTTGGCTGTGTGTGTATGTAAGTGCATGCATGTGTGTGTGCATGTATTTGAGAGCATGTGAGTGCATGTGTGTGCATGCATGTGTGTAAATGCATGTATGTATGAGAGTATGTTTGTGCATGCGTGTGTGAGTGTGTGCGCATGTGTGTGTATGTGTGCACATGTGTGAGTGTGTATGTGTGTGTGCATGAGTGTGTGTGGATGTATATGTGTGCATGTAGAGGCCAAAGATCAGGTGCCCAAACTTCAGGTGCCCCTCCTCAGGCATGAGCCACCTTGTTTTGGTGACAGGGTCTTTAACTATCTTGGGGTTGACTCAGCAGGTTAGGCTTGCTGATTACTGATCTCCAGGATCCTCTTCCTGTCTCTGCCTCCCTAGTGCTGGGATTACACGTGAGCACCACCATGCTGCCTTTTCTCTATGGGCTCTGGTACTCAAACATGGATCTTCCTGCTTGGAGGGCTAGCACTTTAGCGACCAAGCCATCACCCTAGCACTCAGCTAAGCAACCTCCTGGGAAATAAAGTGACTCCATGTGATACCCACAGGAGTGGGTATCCCCCTATCCCCCACAACAACTGTGCTATAATTCCCCAGAGTTTCGAAGCTTGTTCTTACTTCTGCCTGTTCAGTCGGTAACCCTGACTGATATCCCCCATTGCTGTATGTGGATGCAGACTCAGAATCCCATTAGCTTCTTGGTGTGACCTGTTATTTAAAACTGTAACATTTCTCCTCTCCTTCTTGAATGCTGTGGGTTGCCAACCCTCCCCACTCCTTCATCCCCTGGGCTTGGAGGAAATGAAAAGGCCATTGGGAGAGGTTTCCATTTTGCATACTTATCACTCCCCCCGCCTCCCTTTTCTATAGCAGCTGTGGTTCAGGGCAAAAAGTCATTAAGTATTTTGAACTATCTGGTTGTCAAAGTATTCATCTCTGGAACTCCAGATAAGACTAAGTTACCTCCTTCTAAAAAAAAGGAAGAGAGAGATACCAGAGTCAATGATAAGTGGCCTCAATGTGCAACGACTAGGCACAGCTCCGTATCCAGGAATAAGCTAAGTGAACAGAATATAAGAGTGTGCCATCAAGTTAGACACATATGCATACACCACGGAAACATGTCTTTTGTCTCCGGATACACCCTGGAGACAATAGGCAAAGTCAGCCCTTCTCCCCAAAGCAAGAGCTTTTTCATATTTCTTCTTTTCATGATCCTTTCCACTGTTCAAAAGGCAAATAATAATTACAGTATAAATAGTAGTTTGAAATGTTTTTGTAATTTCTACCATGGAAAAAAGGGTAAGTTTGGGGGCAGCAGTTTGTTTAGTGCTCATAGGTCAGGCACAGCTTCAGCAAGGTCAGAAGAACTTGATCGGTCCTGTTTTCCTCATTTCATAATCTGTGACTTGGAATAAGCCTTGAACTCTTTCCTACAGCCTCATCTGGGTCATGCGATGTAGCCAGTGAGTGCTGTGGCAATGGATAGTTTAGCCTCATTTAATATTATCTTAAGATAGCACTATTTATTATTGGTTTATGTATTTCAGAGGAGGGGAGGGAGAAAAAAGATATTTGTGACTGTTGAGTGTGATCACACACTTGCTATGGTGCATGTGTGTGTATGTGTGTGAGTGTGTGTGCATGTGTGTGCGAG
>JADRCH010000135.1:2674034-2706002 GCA_019843965.1 Rhynchomys soricoides
TGCATGTGTGTGTATGTGTGTGAGTGTGTGTGCATGTGTGTGCGAGTGTGAGCACACACTTGCTATGGTGTATGTGTGCATGTGTGTATGTGTGTGAGTTGTGCATGTGTGTGAGTGTGAGCACACACTTGCTATGGTGCATGTGTGTATGTGTGTATGTGTGTGAGTGTGAGCACATACTTGCTATGGTGCATTGTGTGCATGTGTGTGTGCACGTGTGTGTGTCAGTGTGAGCACACACATGCTATGGTGCATGTATGGAGTTCAAAGGACAACTTTGGGGAGTTGGTTCTCTCCTTCAACTACAGACTTCAGGGACCCAAGTCAGGTTTCTCAGGCTACTACAGCCAATGCCCTTACTCACCAATCCATTGCACTGGACCTTACATGATTGTAAAAACCACATTCTGTGTTAGTCACTTAATCACTGTGATGGACACTCGATAGGAGCAACTTAAGGAAGGAAACATCTACCTTGGCTCACAGTCTGGGAGGGTACATTCTATCCTGAAGGAGCTCACAGTCGAGGGAACATGTGCAGAGGACTCCTCACATCTTACTAAAACAGGAAGCAGACAGTGCATGCCATAAGTGGGGTTGGGCTATTACCCTCAAAGGCCTGCCCCGAGCCACATATCTGTTAGCTCTATCTTCTGCCCTAAAGGTCCACAACCTCCAAAGGCATGTCTACCAGCTGGGGACCCTGTGTTCCAAGTATGAGCCTGTGAAGGACATTGCAGAGTTAAACCATAATATTTTCTCATGACCTTCACAGCACAGTATCTGTCATACTCTTCCTGGATACGCCTTTCTCTTTGTCAAGGTTCATGAGGTCTTGACGTTGGAACAGACATCAACTATCACTTAGATGAACCTAAGGGAGTGGATTCTACAAACAAACCTTGCAAAACTTGGTGGTGGCTAATTGTGGCCAGTAGGTGTTTCCTGCTACCCCACCACTGGCCTAAGTGATCAGGCACTTGGAGGGATGCAGTCTCCCTCCTTCCCCTCCCCATTCCCTTCCTGTAGCCTATATCCCTGGCTGTTCTCAAACCTGTTATGTATTCAGGATGACCTGGAACTAATCCTGTCACCAGCACTTCCCCAGTACTGGGATCACAGCCTGTTTGTGGTGCTGGAGACTGAACCCATGGCTGCCTGCATACCAGGCAAGAATTCTACTAAGGGAACCACATTCCCAGCCTGGGCCATTCTTTAAACCAGGAACCTAATAGGGGGGAGTGGCAGGGAGGGAGAGGAGGTTCAGAGACAGTAACAGGAGTCTGGTCTGTGACTGATCTGGAATCACCAGAAAGGCTTCGGAAGGAATTTTAATCTTTCTTCCTACTTGAGCGGCTGGCTCAAATCAAAATAAATTCAGTTGCAGACAGCCCTTCTCAACCTGGCTGAAAGGCACACTGATGCTGGTCCTGAGTTATCGAGGCTGATTAGGGATGTCAGCAAGGGCTCTGCATGCTTCTAACCTTCCAGGTCTGCCACCCCTTTGAGGGGCTTCATTTTCAGGTAGGCAAGGGAGGTCTTATATAGTCAGGGTTTCAGCTGGGAGGAAGAGGGGCACAGAAAATACTGCCCTTTCTCCTTGAGACAGAGCTTTCTTTGTGTATCTAGAAAGGCCCTCCTGACACATGGTTCTCATTGTCTGGAATCAGGCCATGTGGCAGTCCCTGCCAGAAAGGATACTTGGAGACTGCTTTCCAGTAGTGGAGTCGACAGGAAATCAGGTCAGCCACAAAGGTCCTTCCGTTTCTAGAGACTCTCCATAGCACCCCCTGCTGGCTATGCTCCATCCCTGCATCCCTGAACATGGCTGGCCCTCTTGGCTTTGCCCTTACCCAGTTCCAGCATGTCTCATTTGGCTGAAATGTGTGTGTCCTTGTGGACTGGATAGAAGGAGACTTTTCAGCCTGGGCTACATCTTGCTGTTGAACTACATTTTCAAACTTTTTGTTTTCTGAACTGGGGAGCTGGCTCAGTCCGCGTTGGCATTTTAGTCTAGGTTCCGCCCCACAGTTACCTGGCAACAGCCAGGTAGGCCTGACTCACTATAAAAGGGGCTGCTTGCCCCCTCCTACCTCTCTTGCTCCTGCTCCCCCCTCCCCGACTCCTCCCCCTTTTCTCTCCACATGCTCATGGCCAGCCTGTCCCCTCTCTTTCTCTCTCTGCCTTTCTCTTAGCTCCCCTCCCCATGCTCTAAATAAACACTATTCTATTCTATACTGTCTGTGTGGCTGGTACCCCAGGGAGAAGGGGTGCCTCAGCATGGGCCCGCAGAGGCACCCTCTTTGCCCCCACCATACTGTCCCTTCCCCCAAACATATCCCTGGTTTCTTTTTAGTTTTATAAAACACAACAGTCAGTAAAGTGCTTGCTTTGAAAGTACAAGGACTTGTGTCGGATTCCTAGAATCTGTATCAGAAGCTGGGTGTGGTGGCCTACGCATGTAATCAAGATGAAAGGCAGAGACCGCGATCCCTGGAGCTCACTGGCCCACTGGCCTAGCCTACCTGGTGAAGTTCCTGGTCAGTGTGAGATCCAGTCACAAATAAAAGCAGAGGGTTCCTGAGAACCAACACCCAAGGTTGCCCTCTGACCTCCACACACTTGTGCAAACACACACACACACACACACACACACACACGCACGCACGCAGGCGCCTAAACATGAATGCAGGATGTGCACATTTCTTCTTCCAGTACCTTCTAGCACTTCCTCTTGGGCTTGGCTCTCCCCTGGTCTTCCTTTCTCTGCTTCATCACTCTTCAAGGACTAACTCTTGGCCTCTGACATCTCTCACTGTCTGTTTCTTGTAACCTGAAGATTTAAATATCCCCCTGCATGGTGCAGGTGACCTCCCTCCTCCATCTCACCTCTGGAGAGTCAGCTGTCTTGTCAGACAGATGTTCTCAGCCAAAGCAGCACGATGCACCTCTCTCCTCCCAAGGGGGGTGGGGGGGGAGCAATCGGAGCTGTGGCTAAGTCATCACACTGCCTTGCCCTAGTGTGAGTTGAAGATGGGGCAGTGCCTTGCTTCTCCAGCCTGTCACTTGTCCTCTTGAGTTCTCTCTCAGTGGGTTTTTTTTTTTCCCAGTTCTAAGATGCTGTAAGCTCTCACTCCTGTTCCTCTGCCCTGCCGATTCCTCTTCTTGCTCCCTTTTACACTCTAAGAAATCCCTCACTCTTCTTCCCCTCATCAGATTCATATGTGTTATGGTTTGTATATGCTCAGCCCAGGGAGTGGCACTATTAGAAGGCGTGGCCCAGTTGGAGTAGGTGTGGCCTTGTTGGAGTGGGAGTGGCCTTGTTAGGGTGGGTGCGGCCCTGTTGAGGTGGGTGTGGCCCTGTTGGAGTGGGTGTGTCACTGTGGGCGTGGGCTTTAAGACACTCATCTTAGCTGCCTGGAAGTCAGCCTTCTCCTAGCAGGCTTCAGATGAAGGCTCCCCCTGCACCATGCCTACTTGGGATGCTGCCATGCTCCCACCTTGATGATAATGGACTAAACCTCTGAACCTGTAAGCCCGCTCCAATAGAAAACCCTAACTGAGACAACATGAATCCATGTGGATCTACACAGGGATGCTGCTACCTTCCCCGTGCTTCTCACGGCTGCTATACCCTCTGCAGCCCCACAACCGTCGCCTTATCTTGGGTCAATATGTCCACTTTTCTCCATTGGTTTCTAGCTTATCTTTCACGCTCTGATCACTCTTTATTTTTTTTTTAAATCTTGCTTTTCATAAAACCTCCATAGTACTAACTCTGAGATTCTTCATACTACCTCAGCATTGAAGACATTTTAGTGACTACCCACCAATGACAGTCTCAAGGACAAAGTATTTGGGTCAAAGTATTTGATTTTGAAGATGGCTACCTAACGCCAATCGCCTTCCCTTATTTGGAACTTGACCAAGGGTAGCAAAAACATGAAGGAGAAAATGCCATTTTTAGTGAAACTCAAAATTCTCAAACAAGTGGACATAGCCTGAGCCACCAGTGTAAATAAACAGTGTCCCTTTGTGACGGGAAGGAGAACCCGAGGAGGACCACACAGCTACCTGGACTTGCCAGGGTCAAGTGTAAGTCTTGATCCTTCTTCATCCCAACAAGGGCTCACCCCAGGGATCCTCCTCCCCCCTCCTTTTTTCATTCTCTCTCCCTTCCTCCCTTTGCTCCCCTCCCTCCCTTCTTTCGTTCCTAACAGGGTTTCTCCATGAATTCCCATCTACTCTCAGATAATATATTTAATTTTTAAAAAGCTTGTACTCTGTGATGGCCTCACCCCACGCCAGCCGCAGCACTTGGGAGAGTGGGCTCTGTACCTTGCCTGAGCAGCACAGTAGAGCTGGCTCTAGTGGCAGGCACCGGTGAACTGGCTGAGAGCATGGGAGCAGGGAGAGCCAGCCCCACCCCTCATCAGCCATGCAGTGGTAAGGGAGAGGAAGAGATGGCTGGGGCAGGGCTGGAGAGCTGGCCCTGGTGGCATGGGTGCAGAAGAGCCCGCCCCAAGGGTCTGAGCTGTGCTGTAGCACTCGGAAAAGCTGGTCCTGCCCCTTGCCTGGGCAAAGTGGGAGAGTTGGCCCTGGTGGCACTGGCACAGTAGAGCTGGTGAGCTGAGCAACTCAGCTACTACCCAGGCCTAGATCCAGGGCCATGAGCTGGCCCACCCCAACATCTATCCCATCTATGGATTGGAGCATGTGGAGGGGCCAGACCTGCAGAACCAGGATCTCCATGACACAGGGCAACATCAGGAGATCTGAGAGGAGTCCCGGTAAGAATCCGGTATTGATGGTGTAGCAGAAGCCAGAGGACTTAAACCACACCAACGACTCAATGTTGTGAATATTTGCCAGTAAAACTGGACAAAAGGGCACACAGTGTGTCACACTGCAGTTTCCACAGTGAGGTTTTTGTTTTCTTTGTGGGGAAGGGAGGCAGCAAGGGTGGAAGGTGGAGAAGGAGGAATGGGGGAAATGAGTGGGATCGAAGTGCATGATGTGAAATGCACAGAAGAGCAATTAAAAATTAATTAAAATCAATTTTAAAACATATTTTATTAAAAAGTTCAAACAAAAATTTAGGCCTTTAGGAAAGTCGGCAGTTGTCTGATTCCGTCAGAGTTCACCTGTTTAAAGTGAGCACAGACCCTGGTTTTGTGGAGCAACAAAAGGAATCTGACCAAGGGACTCTCAGCTTCAGAGGACAATCCCTGGAGAGTGGCTTGAGCAGCTGATGCTGTGGGGTGAGCACAGGTGGCCTTCCCACCCCAATACACTGATTCCCTGTAGGTGTCTTCAGGTCCCTACAGTGTTTATACAGTCACACGCTTCTCACTGTAAGTAGCCAAGAGAAACAGGAGCTGCCCAGAGGCATCATATACAGAGCACTAGGCTGTCCCTGCTGCAGTTTGGGCTTAGGAAATTCTGAAAATCCGCCTCCAACATTCACGGTGGCTGCGTTTTGGTCCCAGGGGTTCTGGCTTCTGGCTACTCCAAGCATGAAGTCTGTCTATCCTGGTGATGTGTGTCCTGAGAAATGAGTGATGCTCACAGAACCCCTGCCTGGGTGCAGAGGGGACATGGAAAAACATTTTTTTTTCGTGATTCCCATTTTCAAAACATTTTTCCTTAGGAGCCTGAGACATCACCACATGCAAACATTGCCGGCCTCAATACTTATTTCTTCAGCGTGTCCTTTGGAAAAGAGGCACATTTCCGGCCTATCACCTGACTAAATGATTTTTGCTTTTTCTTCCTGTCAAGACAGAGTTCAGAAGCACATAGTGGACTGCAGCCAGGCTCTGTGAATAAGACAGCCTGGTATGGAGGTGGGTGGGCAAAGGGTCATTCAAATAACTGTGCCGTTCTTCCAACATAGCTCACTGGCCAGCCATCAATACTGACCTAGAATCACCCATTTCCATCCATCAGGGCTCCCCCACCAACACAAACCAAAGTAAACTTCTCTTCTAAGTCAGGTAAGTGGCCTCAGTTTGATCCCCAGAACCTAAAATGAGGTGGAGACAGTCCGGTCCCTGGGGCTCACTGGCCAGCTCTTCTAGCTGAATTAATGAGACTGTGTCTCCACAAAGGAGGTGCACAGCTGGAAGAAAACCAAAGGTTGACTGCTGGCTCCCACATGTACGTGGTTGTATGTGTTCTCTCTCTCTCCTCCTCCTCCTCTTTCTCATCCTCCTCCATCACCACCTCCTCCTCCTCCTCCACCTCCTCCTCCTCCTCCTGACAGGAATTTTCAAGGATTAGCAGAACTGCAAAAATCCAGCTGATTTAGTTAGGGTTACAATCACTGCAATGAAACACAGTGACCAACAAGCAGGTTGGGAAGGAAAGGGTTTATTCGGCTTATGCTTCCAGATCATAGTACACCATTGGAAGAAGTCAGGATGGGAATTCAAGCCGGGCTGGAACCTGGAGACAGGAGCTGATGCAGAGGCCATGGAAGGGTGCTGCTTACTCACTTGCTCCTCCTCGCTTGCTCAGCTTGCTTTGTTATAAAACCCAGGACCACCAGGCCAGGGATGGAACTACCCACAGTGGTCCTTCCCCCTCAATAACTAATTAAGAAAATGTCTTTCAAGCAGATGTTGTGGAGGCATTTTCTCAATTAAGCTTCCCTCCTTTTAGATAACTTTAGGTTGTGTCAAGTTGATGTAAGACTAGCCAACATACCACCCTTCTGCCTGTTACATATTTTATGATCTCCAAACACAAAGCCAAATGTCTTTTAGGATGGAGAATCTTAATCTTCCATTGCCATAGACAGAGGCATGTTCCAGTACCAACATCTAAGCCCGGCCCAGTGCTAATAACAGTGTAGTTCACTATTAACCAGACAGCTGTTTCTATGAGCTTCTTGTCCTCAGCATAATTTGTATTTGCTTCTGGAATGAGGGAGCCTTCATATATGCCTATAGATTTTGACCTCTCCTCTGCCACTCTACACAATTCAGTCTTTTCCCACTGGGAGAATCTTTTGCAGGGGGGGGGGGATGTTTTAAGTTCCAGGCCAGCCTGGGCTACAGAGTGAGAGTCTGGCTCAAAAATACAAAGCAAAAGCAACTGAGCTCAGAGAGGATAGAATTCTTGTTAAAAGCTTTTACTTCAGGACACCCCCAAGAGACAAGGAAACTACTGGAGGGACTGGACATTGTTTCTTTCCTCACGGTGGTTAACAGTTTCGCAGAAGCACCTGCTGGAACTCAGCCAACTGCAAGTATTTACTGAGTGCTGAGATTTCTATGATTCAGTGAAATAATTTTTTAAAATGCAGTTTCAGGAGGATTGTAAATGTGAGGACAGTCTGGGCCACATGCATATCAAGACCTTTGCATAAGAAACAAAAAGCAATTAACCCCATGGTCAACTATCAGCAGTTTCAAAGATAATGATAGAAGAAATTATTCTCTTGGGGTGGTGTGTAAAGGTGATTCCCCAACAGGCATTCTGACAGCAGTGGGAGCGAGGCAGAGCTGGCCTTATCAGGATCAACCCTGGGCTAAAACTGTGGATTTTTGACAGTCATTGAACATTCAACTTGAACACTGATTTCTTTTTTAAAGTCTCATAAAAATGTAACTGATTGTTTCCACAAACCCATCAGCCTGTTGTTGTAGATGTGGGAGGCACTGCAAGGTGAGCCCATCTTTCTGGAGCTTTCCCTAACTTATCTTGCTGTCGTGGGATGGCTTCCCTTTAAATCAATGATTATTTATTCAGCCACAATTGTGAGCACGAGTCTGTGTGCTTGATCCAGCAGCAAAGTTAGCATAAGATGGGCATCGACCCTGGTGAAGCAGGTTTCTTACAAAGGGTCCTATTGTACCTGAAAGCATGATGACAATATCAATACAGTCACTGAGGGGCAGAAATACCATAGTTACAGAACCTGGGAGAGGCAATCTCTCAGGGACTCGGTGCCTTAGTTACCACCATATAAGGTGTGTGGAAAGAGAACAATTCGCCTCCCTGACTATTTCAGCTGCCTACGCTAAATGGAAGCGTAGCAGGCTAGTGTTCCTGGCGGTAGAAGCTGGAGGAAAGGAGGAATGACGATCGATTTGTGCCCAGGAGATGAGGGGCTGGGGAAGTATGAACTATAAAGTTAAGAGTTGCTCACCAGCAGCATGAACGTGCACGTCCTCTGACTCATGAATTACATTTCTAAAAAACGATCTCACAGATAAAACTCAAGACAAACCCACAAGTTGACACAGAAATAAATGCTTGCTTACTGATTCTCTGGTCACAGCAGCTGAGAAATGGAACCAGCTTAGATGCATGCATTAAAAAAAAAAAAAATGCAGCACACGTGAGTGTATATACCTGTGTACACATGATGGAGTTTTATTCAGGAGAATGAAATTCTGTCATTTGCAGAAAATGAGTGGAGCTGGAGACCATTGTGTTAGGTGAAGTAAGCCAGACCTAGTGTGGGGGTGGGGGTGGGGCATAACAGCAGAAGACCTAGTGTGTGTGTGTAGGCATGACAGCTGAAATCACACTGTGAAAGCAGAGGGAGACATCTAAGGGGAGAGATCAAGAAGGGCATTGAAGGGCTGGAGAGATGGCTCAGTGGTTAAGAGCATTGGCTGCTCTTCCAGAGGACCTGAGTTCAATTCTCAGCAAGCACATGGCAGCTAAACTGTCTATAACTAACTTCAGTTTCAGAGAATCTGGCACCCTCGCACAGACATGAAGAGAGAACACCAATGCACATAAAAATAAATAAATCTTTTTTAAAAAAGAAAAAAAAAAAAGGAAATGGCACCACAATGTGTGTGACATGGAAGCAGAGGAAACTATCCGGGGGGAAGGACAGAAGGACAGACACAGGGTGAAGGAGAGAGTGTGACGGGGCAGTGGGAACAGGTGTAAAGTCCTGTCTGGACATGCTCTTGTGCTTTTGGGCACGAAAAGCTAAACCAGCTGGTGAGATGGGAAAAAAAGTCTAAATTGCCAGAAAAGTCGATTTCCTTCATTAAAAGAACCAGGCAATCTGAAGTGTGTCTCTGCACTGTTCAAGGGACAGTGACTTGTCAGGGTCCAGAGGGAAGTAGAGGCAGGGGGTTCTGTAGGCATGGTTGTACTCATCTTCATGTCAGCTTCATGAGATTTATAAGAACCTAGAAGGTGCACAGTCTCTAGGTGGGACAGTGAGGTTTGAGTCAGGGAAAAGCATGCCTGAACGTGGGCAGCGCCATTCAAGTGCTGGGGTCCTGGATAGAAAGAAGAAAGGCAGCTGAGCACCAGCATTCATCTCTCTGCTTCCTGCCTGTGGATGCCATGTGACCAGATACGTCCTGCCTGTGGATGCCATGTGACCAGATACTTCCTGCCTGTGGATGCCATGTGACCAGATGCTTCCTGCCTGTGGATGCCATGGGACCAGATACTTCCTGCCTGTGGATGCTATGGGTCCAGATGCTTCCTGCCTGTGGATACCATGTGACCAGATACTTCTTGCCTGTGGATGCTATGGGTCCAGATGCTTCCTGTCTGTGGATGCTATGGGTCCAGATGCTTCCTGACTATGGATGCCATGTGACCAGATACTTCCTGCCTGTGGATGCTATGGGTCCAGATGCTTCCTGACTATGGATGCCCTGTGACCAGATACTTCCTAACTATGGATGCCATGGGACCAGATACTTCCTGCCTGTGGATGCCCTGTGCCCAGCTGCTTCCTGCCTGTGGACGCCATGGAACCAGCTGCCTCAATACTCCTGCCATGAGGAGCTCCTTACCCTCCTGGGCTGTACCCTCAGACTGTGAGCCAAAAGAAATCTCCATTCCTTAAGTTGCTTTTATTGGGTGTTTCATCAAGGCCTGAGGACAGTCCAAATGTTCCTTCTGAAATGTGCCAGTATGATGGTGGTGGTGGGTAGGATAAACTTCCTCCTTCCTGGGAACAGCCTGACAAAGTCACGCCATTCTCAATAACCCCAGTTAGATACGGTCCCCCCATCCCCCAACACATCTGAGATATGCTACACCAGTGACTGGGACAATGACAGTTTCATTTTGAAAGTGTTTCCAGCTGGGCAGTGGTGGTGCACGCCTTTAATCCCAGCACTCGGGAGGCAGAGACAGGCGGATTTCTGAGTTTGAGGCCAGCCTGGTCTACAGAGTGAGTTCCAGGACAGCCAGGGCTATACAGAGAAACCCTATTTCGAAAAACAAAAAGAAAAAAGAAAAAAAGAAGAAAGTGTTTCCATTGCCAGGAAGTTTGGCATCTATTGCTTAGATTCACCAAATATTAACATTTGGCTACAGCTCTTTGTGTGCTCTGAATCTGTCTGTTGATGCCGGTTTATGCAGAACTGTTGGGAAGTGCATCACAGACCCGACACCTCATCCTCCACCTGTTAAGGATGAGGGCATTCTCCGTTAAAACCAAACTCATGGTTATGAAACCCAAGGAGATGACCCCATTTTAAAAAATTCTAATATGCTGCAGCAAGCAAAATTTCCAAATTGCCTCCAGGATCCAGGATTTGTTTTTAATAGTCCCCTGAAAGCAACCCAGACATGACATATAGAAAACAAGGCAGCCCTTCCCACATACAGAGACCTCAAACCCCTGGAAGATAGCTATTGTTATTACTTCTTGCTCTCTTACCTGTTTTCAGTTGGTCAAGAGATCACAGTGTCTACACTGCCACCCTCTATCTAGGGAAGCCTAATGGTGAAATTCAGGGCATAACTAGGTTCCGATTCCAATGACCTTATATATCTTAGTGACCCTCCCTCGAAACACAGGGAGGTGGTGTCTCCCTCAAAACACAGCGTTCCATGTGCTTGGAGCAAAGAAAAGAAAAAAGGCGAGTGATCAGGAAGACGGAAGCCCAATAAATGGCAACTTGAGAAGCCCAGTTGCATTCTGCGCTGGCCAGCACTCAGCTAAGTCTGTGGTCTCAGAAGCTCACACCTGTGGAGAAGTGACTCCAGAATTAGCCAAAGAAAGAAGTTTCTGATCAAAGATGCTTGGGTTTCAAAAATACATGAACACAGACATGCACTTAGAAATGTTATTCTCATCAAGTCCCATGAACTGGAGAAATGCTACTGTTCTCAGGCCCAACATTGAGAATCCTTTCAAATGATCACATCTGTGGACTTGGGGGTTTCACCTAAAGGAACTACAGGAAGCATGAACAGAGAATTCTCAGGTGCCCAGCCCAGAGCAGTGATACTGAGAGTGCATCTCAACCCTGCTTGACTTATCATTGGTGTTCTTCCAATCAGGCCCCTTATTAGAGAAGAAACAGGTCTCAGGCTAGCTTTCTTAGGCTCTGCCAAAAGGTTAGAACACTTACAACATAAAAGGCCAGGAAGGAGAATGGAGCTTAATTTCATTGACCCAGTCTTCTGACTGTCTTTGTTGTTACATGATTTCATGAGAAACAGAAATATGCCTGATTTTGGAGCTCCTTTAACAGATAAGAATTCTGGTTCCAGCATAAGAAAGAAAGTTTACAAAAGAAGAGAGAAAGTGAGTTCACTGAAGTTTAAACCTCTGTTTGTAACAGGAGTGCTGGCGGTCACTACAGGACCCTAGAGCTTGATCCATGGCATGGATGGAGAACTGAACCTTGGAGAAAGATAGAAGACTAAGTGGAAGGAAGAAAGGGATGGGAAGGGCCTGAAATCTGAAAGTCTGCTAACTGGACCCTTGCTGGGATTCGTTATAAAGCTCCTGGATCTCTACTTTCCCAGTTTGTTCTGTTAGATACTGCACTGGCTGGTATTGTGTTTCAACTTGACACAAGCTGGAGTTATCACAGAGAAAGGAGACTCCCTTGAGGAAATGCCTCCATGAGATCCAGCTATAAATCATTTTCTCAATTAGTGATCAAGGGGGGAGGGCCCATTGTGGGTGGTGCTATCTCTAGGCTGGTAGTCCTTGGTTCTATAAGAGAGCAAGCTGAGCAAGCCAGGGGAAGCAATCTAGTAAGCAGCACCCCTCCATGGCCTCTGCATCAGATCCTGCCTCTAAGTTTCTGCCTGTGTGAATTCCAGTCCTGACTTCCTTTGGTGATGAACAGCAATGTGGAAGTGTAAGCTGAACAAACTCTTTCCTCCCCAACTTGCTTCTTGGTCATGATGTTTGTGCAGGAATAGAAACCCTGACTAAGACAGATACCCACACCCACACCTTTCTGTCATCTGTCCTTACAATGTTTTCTGCAAACAAGAAGCTGTCATCTCAGGGAACCCACTGGCTCTCCCTACCTATGTCCCTCTAACCCTTTTGCACACCGGTTCTAACTAGTTATGATGGACCCTGTAAGAGAGCATCATGTCATATTACTTATAGGTTCTACAGATTAGTCAGTTTCTCATTGTTGATCTAAAGTAACCCCAAGATACTTGGGGAAATTAAAAAAAAACACTAGGCATGCAGTACACCTGTGAGATGACTCAAGTCAAGAGGAGAAGGCACGGGAGCCAATCTGATTTACAGATTGAGAAGAGTGACTGAGCCTCATACAGCACGTGGTGACCTTAGAAATGGGTGTAATTACTGTCCTGCAGAAGCAGGGGGATTTTCTAATGATTGAAGAAACGGATGTTGATAAATGGTGGGGCAATGGATGAGCATTTGCAAGTGAAGGATGCTTATATGCCATTACCTCACCTGCTTTGAGAGGACTCACAAGTGAACCAGCCCGTAAGAAGAATCTGGAATTCCATGCAGTCAATGTCTTACGTGGCTCACTGGCTTCTCAGCAGGAAATGGTGATGCTGGGGCCCAGCAGAAAGTGTGTGTGTGTTAGCTTTCTGCTCCAGTAACAAATACCCCAGAAAAGAATGCTTTAAGGAAGGAAAGATTTACACTGGCTCACAGTTTGGGAGGTCTGAGGTGCATGTGTGGCTGGGCCCATTGATCTCAGACTGCCAGTGAGACAGAAACGCCACTGCAGAAAGGCAAGGAGGAAAGCTTCTTTCTTCCTGGCAGGCAGAAGGAAGAGAGAAGGGAGGGTCCTCAGATGGAATGGGCCCTTCCAGGGCAGTTCTCACTTTTCCCTTCCTCCAGTCAGGCTCTACTTCCTGGCCTCCTGCACCTGCCAATGGTGCCACCAAATCGTAAATCTATTCGTAGATTAGTCCACCCATCCGCCGAATCGGAGCTGTCATGATTCAATAACTTTCTAAAGGCCCCTTGGGTTAAGGAACAAGTTTTGAACACATGAGCCTTTGAGGGGACATTTTAGACTCAGCACAGCAAAAAAAAAAAAAAAAAAAAAAGTCCCTTGCTTCTACTTCCTGATCCCACACTGAAACTCCTCAAATGTCTTCTGAGATAAGCACCAGATAAAACACTGTCTAAGAACAAACACTTGTACATCTGCAGCACCACCTTTCCCTGGGTGTGAAGGATAAACTGTAGGTGCTGGAGAGGGGGCTTAGTGGGTAAGAGCACTCGTTGCTCTTGCAGAGGACCTGGGTCTGGTTCCCAGCACCCAAACTGCAGCTCTTAGCCTTCTATAATTCTTGTTCCAGAGCATATAACACCCCTTCTGGCCTCTGAGGACACTGCATGTATATATGGTACACAGAAATACATTCAAACAAAACACCCACACATAAAATAAATCTTAAAATAAGAATTAACTCCAAAGACTTAAATATTTTATATGCACCCAACTACAGACTTTGAAAATATATCTACTGCATAAAATCAGATAACATCTGAAATATTTCCTGTTCAATATTTGATAAGCTGCTGACAGAGTAAAACAGTTTGGATACACTCTTGAAGGTTGCTATTCTGGTCTACAGTATTTGCACAACCTTCAAAACACTCTTCAGGCAATTGTATGTGTGGGGGTGGAGGGAGTGTGTGTATGCCCACATGCACATGTGTGCGCCCAGCTCTGTGTGTGTGTATGTGTGTGCATGTATGCATACATGTGTATATGTGTGCATGAGAAGCCTAGGTTGACATTGGATGTCTCTTCATGCATACGCAGCCAACAGTTAACCAACTGAGCCTTCTCCCCAACCCTCTTAGGTGAATTTTGAGAATGACTGAAAGAGGAAGGAAGAGAAGGAGGAGTCATTCCTTGGTATTGAATACCAACACAATGAACACCCATGGTGAAAAATGTTTATTAAGCTCCCACATGTGCACATAGATGGAATGCTGTCCAAATATGACTCGCTCATATCTACAGTCGGAACTATGTCCACTATTTGAAAGAAGATGCCATTGTATGTATTCATTAAAAATAGGCTAGCTCAGTTTCTAAAACATGAAACCCAAGCTGGCAGACACCAGGAAACATTTTCTTCCCTGATTTGAATAAAACTTTTAGGACAAACCAGATTTTTATAGACTATATTATTAACAGTAGATAGTGAGGAAGATTAAAAAATAATTTCCTAACAGATTTATATCTAGTCCAGTGTCAGAGACGACACACAGTACACTGACTAGGAGATTTGAATGTCACAAGGAAACTATTTGAGAAATTATGCTGAATAAATACTTCAGCATCCCAGGAGTCCCATACAGCCTGCATCTTCTGGGCTGGGAACTATCTGAGAGAAGCTCCCCCTACAGTTTCAGACATCGAACATCAAGGCTACCTCACGCTACAAATAAGAAACCAGTGTGGTCATGCCTTAGGCACTGTTCGGGGTTTTGCACCACCAGCTGCATGAAGAACGTACCAGCCTCCCAACTGCAGGGTCCTTTTGTGTTCTATAGCCACTTGCTCATTCTACAAATGGACACATACTGGTGGTTGAAGTGGATCAAAACATCATGGGAAAAAATACATTCAAGTCTGGGAAGTCAGTAAAGTACATATTAGTCATTGAAGAGCTTGCCATGCGAGCACAAAGATCCGAGTTTGATCCCCATAACCTTGTAAAAAAGCAGGGTGTAATGAAGCATGCTTGCAATCCCAGTACTGAGGACATACATGGAGACAGGAGGATGGGCCTCTAGGCCTCGCTGGTCAGACAACCTAACCTACTTGATGAGTTCTAGGCCAGCAAGACACACTGTCTCAAAAACAAATACCCAAATGTGCACATGTACACACACACACACACACACACACATCTATTTATGCCTTGACACAAGGCAATCAAATACTTAATCTACCTGTGGTGTCCGAGTGTCACCATGGTACCTGGGACTCTGTTGTCTAAGTTACTTCAGCAGCCAGCAGTAATTTCTTCCTTCCACTTAAATACTCTTTGGTACATGTGATTCTGATTGTCACTGTCAACTTGACTTAGAAATCACCCAAGAGACTGAGGAAGTACATTTCCAGAGAGGATTAAAGGAGAGGATACTGAATGTAAGGGAGAAACATCCCATGGGGATCTGTGTGGAATCCAGGGGCGGGGGGACCAACACAGTGCCAACACTCTCTCTGCTTCCTGGACCATGATGCAAGCTGCTTGCTCTGCCAAACACTGCCATGATGGAGTGAGTCTTCCGAATCCAAGAGCTGAAATAAACTTTCCCCCTTGCTCCTCTCTAACCATGCTGAAGGACCTGCAGGTGTCCCCTCTGCTGCAGGGCTGTCCTTTAAGTGGGCATCATTACACACCAAGGACAGGACTCAGCCAAGTTCAATGGCTTATACACAGATAAGTTTTTAATAAAACTCATTAGAATGTTTCCAGCAGCCTAAAGAAAGGATCAACCCATGCTTTGTATGAGACCCTAGGAGAGATTTCCAAACAGGGAGATCATAGGAAAGTGAAGAGGGGGGATGTTATTTCCCTAGAGATGAGAATGAGCCCCTCACCATATTGGAAGACATGGTGATGCCTGGCTGCTTACCAACTGAAGGATCTGGGAAGCATGGGACTTACTGGAAGGACGTGTGTGTGTGTGTGTGTGTGTGTGTGTGTGTGTGTGTCTGCGCCTGCATGCATGCATATGTGGAGGCCAATGCTTCACTTAGCTGTCTTCTATAATCATCCTGTGAGGTCTATTCTTGGCTTTCAACCATGTCTGGAATTAACTAAAACCCAAATGGCTGGGTACACCTGTGAGGGATTTTTTCTTAATTAAATCATTTGAAGTAGGAAGACCCACTTTTAATCTGGACATTTGACATGGGAATGATACACCGTTAATCTGGGCCACACTTTCTGCTGGCAGCCTATGAGGGCCATGGAGGAAGAAAGCTTGCTCTCTCTGCCTAATTGCTCTGGCCGGCAAGTCCATTCCTTCACTGGTACTAAAGTTTATCGCTTCAGGATACTGGCAGCTGGAAGACCAGCTGAAGCACCCAACCTCATGGACTAAACAACTACTGGATTCTTAAACCTTCCACTGGTAGATAGTCATTGTTGGACTAGCCGGACCACAGCCTGGAAGCCATTCTAATTAATCCCCTTTCTCTCTATGTGTAAATCTACTCTGTAAGTCCTGTTCTTCTAGAGACTAATACACACCGTCTACCTTATTTTTAGAGACAGAGTCTCTCACTGAACTGGAGGTCACCACTAGAGTGGTGACCAGTGCACCACTGGCCAGTGCACCCCAGGGATCCTCCTGACTGTCTCACCGGTGCTGAGATTACAGACGTGTGCTATCATGACTGGCTTTTTACATGGGTGCTGGAGACACAAATGAGGTCCTCATGATTGCTCAGCAAGCACTTAGCTGGCTGAGCCATCTTCCTAGCCTCTGGTTCTATGTTTTAATTTTCAAAACTCAAGAGTAGCAAATGGTTAGCATGAGTTTATACTAGAGAACTAAATTTACTCTCTGACTGTAGTAGTCTGACAAGAAACAGCCCACATAGGCTCACAAATTTGACTGGTTATTAGGGACTGGTACTACTTGACAGGGATTAGGAGGTGTGGCCTTGTTGGAGGAAGTGTGTCACTAGGGGTGGACTTTGGGGTTTCAAATGCTCAAGCCAGGCCTTGTGTCACTCCCTTTCTGCTGCCTGATGATCTGGATGTAGAACTCTCAGCGACTTCTCCAGCACCACATCTGCCTGTGTGCCACCATTCTTCCCGCCATGATGATAATGGACTAAATCTATGAATCCGTAAGCCAGTCCCAATTAAATGCTTTCCTTTACAAGAGTTGCGTGGTCATGTTGTCCCTGCCCAGCAACAGAACACGGATCAAGATACTGACATATCTGAAAACCCTGAAAATGCTATCTTCTAACAATCCCAGACTTGCCACCAACTGTAGGTCTTCCACCTCTCATTCTCAGTTCCGTTCTAGAATAAATGTGACAAGCCAATCATTGGTCTCTCAGAGTGCATCAGTTTTGAGTTGCTGATCTGACTGGTGTTATTCTGAAAGGTCAGGTCAGACAGAAGCTGTGCTCTGGTGACCTCAACCACGCTGTATACCTTATTGTGTAGGGCGCTCTGCCAGCAGCCTGTGCACACACATCAGTCTGAAATGCTGTCAAGTAGCTGCTTCTTGACTTGAAGCAGTCCATCCTGGAGGGAAGCTCTTTGAGACTAGGGAAGTTCTGAAAGGGAGCTTACAGAATGCAGGAAACCTGGAAGTAAATTTCTTAAGACCCAAGAAGTAGGCAACTCGTATGTCTCAGGAAGTCCCTCAAATTGAGCAGATACACAAAGCCTCTCTTCCCCAAGCTTATAGAAATAGAAGAGGGTGGCTGGGGAGACTCAGGCTGACCCAGGGCATGGAAGAGACTCTCTGACCTCTTTATTTGCCTGCAAATTCTGCAGAGAACTCTGAAGATGAAGTTTCCACAACTCTTCAGCACACTAGAGTGGCTTTTGATGATGTAGCTGCCTTTGAGTTACCCCTGCTCCAGGAAGTATCCTCTTGCCACACACCTTTGATAACTGTCAATAAAGCCACTGGTTTGCCAATTTGGACTTCAGCAATATGGTTACTTTAGCCTGTCACTGGATCCATATCTGGGGTGAATAAACATTTATGTCTTTCCAGGAATAGTGTAACCACAATCAAGAACTTCTTCCCATACACCCTCTACTCACATACAAAGCCACCACAATGCTTGAGCCTAGAGAACCCAGAAACAACAGTGTCCTTTTAATCAGATGTCCTTCTGTACCCTACATATCATAAGATTCAAACAGAAAGTCTCCACCCTCATCCTCTGCATGCTCCTGGTCTACATTCACACTGCTCATGACTGGTGGGAGCAAGCTAGAGAGGGGTAGTCTCTGGGGACTAGCTTGCCTTCCATCCTGTGAATGACTCAAAACTGAACCCATCAGCATATTCTAAAATCAAATCATTTTCATCTCAACATGCAAGCACTGTGCAGTATTAATGAATGTATATAAAAGCAAGATCAACCAACCCTCTTTGGAGCGCTTCAGAGCAGGCACTTTGTGAGGAAACCCAGAAGAGACTTCTGCACAGTGAAGCATGAGCCCATTCTCCACAAAGCTATTCCTAAAAAGTGTTTCTATTAGCAATGTCTTTGAGAGTGCACCATTCAGAAGCCATTATGGAACCCATGACAAAGTGGAATGTCCCTGCTCAGCATAAGCTCTAGCTCTTAGCTCCTCCTGCACTGGCCTGACTGTAGCTGTTGGTTTAAGGCAGGTCATGTTGTTGTTGCTTCTGGATGAAGGGGGATCCATCTTCCATTGCCTGGTTCTGTGTCCTGTCATGGGCTGAGTCTCCCCACAGGGCCCACTAAGTGAAGAAGGATCTCAAGATGTGCTATTTCCCTGTGTAGACAGGCCACCAGTTCACAATCATGCTGGGCTGCAAGCTGCCTGTCCACATACACACGGGGACTTCCAACTGTGGGTCCCTTCTTCCTTTCTAACCTCTCTCCTGATCCATGTCTACCTCAGGGAATGAAGCAAAGAGAAATGGCCAGAGGCATGCCAGTTCCTCATCTCCCTCTACTCTGGCCTGAGGGGGGAGGCAATGATGTTGTTAAGAAACACTGAAGTACTCACTACACACTAAGTGTCAACTTAGGGCAAGTAGATGAATCATGAGTTCAGCAGAAGCATCTGCTCCATGGAGTCTTTAGAAAGCTGTTTATTATGATTTGACCCAACAGAAAATCTCAAGGAGTAGTCCAAGAGTACAGGGAAAGAGAACTCAGAAGACATAGCTGCTTCTCGATCATGGCCTGCTTGGTGTGCAAGCATTAGGGCTCAAGTAACCAAGTAGTTCTGAACCAAACGCTCACCCCGCAGAGGACGTCTGGCGATGACTAGAAATACTCTGGTTGCCAACTGGGGGAGGAATGGCAATCTTCTGCCACCAATGAACAGAGGCCAGGGATCCTGCTCAATACTGCTCAGCCCCCACATGACAAAGAATGATCTAGAAAACATCAACAGTGCCAAGGCCCAAAGGCTTAGGGCTAAACAAAAGCTTGGCATCAAGAGTTCTGTTTTAGGAGCTGGTAAAGTGTTTCTCTTGGAAGCACTGGAGCCCGAGTTCAATCCCCAGAACCCACATAAAAAGGCAGGGTGTGATGTCACCTGTCTGAAGTCCCAGCACCGGAGAGGTGGAAACAGCAGCTTTGCTGGGACTTGCTGTCTAGTCAGTACAGCCTCCTCAGCAAATTCCAGGTGTGTGTGGGGGGGGCAGGGGGTGAGAGACCCTTTCTCAAAAAACAAGTGGACACTACTTGAAGAATGACATCCAAGGTTGTCCTCTGGCTTGTGCACACAGGTATACACACACACACACACACACACACACACACACGTACACACCACATACATGCACACATATAAGAGCGCACACACACACACACACACACTTTACCTTGTAACCACTGTCTCTTCTAGTTGGTTGAGTTCTCGTATTAGACAAGAAACTAAGCAGTGACCTGGTGGCCCAGACGGATATACCTCTGTCATTATTTTTGGATCTGGGTAGAAATGGCAAACATCAGAGCTCTGGCCTAACCCCTCTTCTGCTGCATGAATAAAACATCAGAGCCTCTAAATTTAAACTTAAAGCCAATTAATTCATCAAAATGTCACTTGTCGCCTAAAGCACTTTAGTAACAAGGAAATACCTTGGAAGAAGAAAGAATCCTCACAAGGAGAGGATAAATGGCGTGGGGACTTTGTTTACGGGACAAGAACCATTGTAGCCTTGGCTTCTCCTAGGTATCCCTTCAGAGAAGCCTCAGGAAGGTGGTGTTGAATAACATTGTGTGACTTGTGTTCTGCGTGGCCCTTCCTAGGTCTTATTAGAAAGTACGTTGGAGTCTTTATAATAAAGACATCTTACCCAAAAGCTTGCTCACCAGCCTCCAAAATCACAAACCTCAGCACAAGAGCATAGAGCCAGGCACAAAGGGAATCATAAAAATAAACCTTATCATGACTTCGGGAGCTGATGGATGACTTCCCCAAAGCCTGTATTTCATAGCATTGTCTTAATTATAAATGCAGAGAATTGGGACACAAATCACAGGTATTTATTTTCTAACTGAAGTTCACAAAGCAGGAAAACTGGTGGTCCCCTCCATACCCTCAGGAAAGCTGGGTTCTGAAAGGTTCCGATTCTTGCTACCCTCTGCTCAGTGGCCTTCAGTGACCGACAACTTCCCTTTGTAATGAAAAGCCAACCCATGTGGCAGAATCAAAGATAAGGGGGTTGGGGGGATATAGGTGCATCAGAAAGCTTTGTACTATATTACATACAATTGCCACAGACCTTTAATCTCAAATCAGGCCATTAAAATCAAGCACTCAAATACCTTGCCCTTTATTGCAAATAGCAAAACAATCTCAAAGCCAAATGCTTGGACTTAAAGGTGTTAAGAATAATTCATGTAAAGACAGACTCTTACTGGTGGATATTATTAAATTATAAAACAAATGTCTAGTGTTTTCCCTTAAGGGAAAACCAATACATTATGTTATAATTCTGAGCAACAAAAGGTTAAAAAATATCTTTCAGAATTGTCAAGCTGTTGGTCTAGACTTTCTTACAAATGAATGAGTCACGCTTCCTTCTCATACCCACTGAGGGAGTGAGTTGCAATCTTTTCCCAGTAGCTAACTACAGAGGCATAACACAGGACCCCGGTAATATCTCAAACAATATCTTGAGTTTGTATTGGCAAATCTCTATCTTCCAAAGAAAATAAAATAGATGTCACCAAATCAGTTCTGCCTGCACAGGGAGTTTGTTCATGCCTCACCATCGTAGCCAAGGTCATCAGCTGAGGCTCAGGGTGAAGTCTGTGGTACCCCCACCTGGCCCCAAGCACTCATCTTCCAGAAACTCAAATATCTAAAAAGATCTGAACAAAATTCTCTCACTTAGGACCCCCCATACAATCCTAAAGCAAAGAGACAGAGCTAGGTCCAACGAATCTTCATCACTTCTCCTGAGAGATAGAATTAAAATCCAGGCCCCAGAGCTGAGGTCTCCTGAGCTAACTGCACCAGGATCCAATCAGAAACCCACACAGACCAGTTCTCTGAAGCAGTTCTCACTGATAGCCACAACAGGCATGCCCTCAGAATCACTCAGAAGTGTACAAGTGGACACGGTCAGGGAGGTGTCAGAGAGAATGTAACAGAAAGCCCTCATACCTCCACCCCACCGCAAGTGCCTTCAGGACTTGAGGAACGCCTCCAGGCCTCTTCATCAAAGTTGCCTATCTGCATGTAGGAGAGAGGGTTCAGTGGACCATCCCTGTGCGCTTCCCTGGCAGCTGTGTCTCTGACAGGGAGACCACCAGTGGGCAAGGGAATTACGTGGGGGTCTTACTTTTGTAGCTGGTCGCCCAGGGCTGGTAGCCATAGTAGCCTGTGATGCGCAGGATCCGCTCCTCGATGGATGTGAGTCCCACCGGTCCGCTGGTGAGGTCCTCCACAGAGCGCGACCATTTCAGATCCTCCTTGATCGCCTCGTCCACCACCAAGTACTTGAGCTGCCGGAGCTGAGGGCTGATGTCGGACAGTCTCCGCGGGCTGACGTCCGGTGACCTCCTCATGCCACTGAGGCCGCGGGAAGGCGGGATGAGTCAAGGGCAGAGAGGAGAAGATGTCAGTGAGGACCCATGAGGACCCATGGCTACTCCCCTCGCTTTGCTTGCCATGTGCCCTGCTCCCGAGAACCTCGGCGTCGGGTCCCAAGCCCTGCCCTGGACGCCTCGGGCAATGTTAGCTAGGGCGAGTGGCCGGGAGATGCTGCTGAAACTTCCCCGGCTCCGCCGCTGCACATGACTGTCCCTCTGTCCCTCCCTCCCACCAGGAGCGCAGTAGTGCAGGCTATGCAGGGTCGCGGATGCCCGGGGGCCACCTGCCCGCTGCCCTTCTGCGCCTGCGGGCGCTACTCACACAGCAATGCTCTTGGCCCTGGGCGCGCCGCCGGGAAACTCTCGGATCCCCATGGGCGGCGGCAGCGAGTGGCCCGGGGCGCCCAGGCTGAAGCCAGGGGAGCCGCGGCCCCAGCTCCCCGCAGCCGCCGCGAAGGTCCGGACACCCGTAGGTCGCCCGAGCCCGCTGCCGGGAGCCAGTGGCAGAGCAGCACGGCGCCCCTTGCCTGCCACCGCTGGCGCCCTAGGTAGGACTCGCGGTCGCGGACAACCAAGCTCCAGAGAGCGCGCCCGGTGGTGTGCTTCGGAGCCACCGGGACGCGAGGCTTTGGCGGCCTCGGCGCGCGTGGACCAGGCGGGGACGCGCGTTTAGTTCCTCGCCGCCCCGAGTGTGCTGGGCTCCGAAAGCTCTGCAACCTTAGGGCGCAGGACCTGTCGCGGTCCTGGTTTCGACACGTGAGTCTCTGGGTCTCTCCCCCAACACCCACCCCAAATACAAACGCACGCGCGCCACCCCAAAGAGCGGTGCTACTACAAAAAGCAAACTAACCTGGCTTTTCACAGTGCACACTTAGTGGCTTATTTAGAATAGGTGGCGGCTGCTGGAACAAGCCCAGTGCTCAGCTCACAAGTGCAAGGAAAAGGACACTAACTGCTTCAGTGCCCTCTGCAGAGACTGTCGTCCTACCTAGCTCCTATTCAGTTTTTGTGCCTTGTTCCTAAACCATTCTAGACCACCAAATCACCCTCCATAACGCTCTTCTTCACTGAGCGCAAATTCAGAAAATAAACAGATATATAGTGAAGAAAATAGCCTTATCACATCCAGAAAGTCTACTATGAATTATAGCTAGATTCTAGTCCAATATATTTTTGAGTGTGAGATACATTTTCCCCAAGAGGTCAAACTGCAAGCACTACTTTATGTATTGCTTTAGGAAAGGATACATTGTTTCTCAGTGAACTGGGAATAGAATGGAACTTCCTCAACTTGCTAAAAAGAATTTACCAAAATGTGCTGCAAACAGGTAAGAAACTCCAGGCTTCCTGCTGGGAGGTAACCTAGGGCTACTTACCCTTGCAGTGACTCTACAGCATCTTACTGGGAGTCCTAGACAATTAAATTACACAAAATAGGAAAGACAATGCTGCTATTTAGGAAGAAGTAAAAGAAAAATGAAGTTGTCTTTATAGATGATTGCAATGCGGACTTAGAAAGTCTCAGAGTTGACCACAAAAACTTCCAAATTAATAACAGTGATGTCAATCTAGATTGTTGATTTGATGTTAGAATTACCATGGTAACAAATCTTTAGGCATGTCTATGAGGGAGTTTCTAGATATGGGCAGCATCATACCATGGGCTGGGCGCCGGTCTGAATGAACAAGGAGAAAACGAGCTGAGCATCTGTGTTCATCTCTCTCTGCTTCCTGGCTGGGACCAGTTGCTTCCTGTCTGCAGATGCCATGTGACCAGATGCTTCTGGTCTGTAGGTGCCATGTGACCAGATGCTTCCTGACTATAGGCCCTGGACCAGATGCTTCCTGTCTGTGGATACCTTGTGACCAGCTGCCTCAGGCTCCCTCCACCAAGACTTTTTCACCATGATGGACTGAGTGTATTTTTAAAACTGTTTTCCAAAATAAATTCTTCTTCCTTGAGTTGTCTTTGTCTACCATTTTGCCATAGTTACGTGAAGTAACATAATAACTGTTGGTTTTTTTTTTTTTTTTTAAAAAAAAAGGCTGAAAGATTCAAGGTTAATGTACAAAATTTAACCACTTTCCTATATGCCTACAATGGACATTTGGAATTTGAAACAAAAACACAGTACCGTTTACAGGACTCCTAAAAACATAATTACAAAATCAAATGAAAGAAATGAAATCAATCTAATTGAAAGCACTGTGAACAACCAAGGTGTCTTTGAACCTCAGTGCATGCATATTCCTATCTCAAGACTCTGCCTTCTCTTGGGTTTCTGGGTCAGTGATGGAAAAGGCCAGGTGGCAACCCCATCTGGGTTCCTTGGCACTCCTTTCATCTTTTAGTGACTTCAGTGTTGGAACTAAGACAGTGACAGCCAGACCTTCCAGGAGCATCTGGTGTCAGAGACAATTATAATCATTACCTGAAGAAGGTCGGAAGTTTAACAATTTCTATTCATAATAACCCTCGATGATTACACTCATCTGAGTGAGTACAGTTTTGTGAGTCAGGCTAATCAATGCCATTGCCTAACAGGGAAGATAATCTGCACATATTATAGATTTCTACAGCCTTTTAAAAACAAGGCTTATTTATTGTAATTTTATATGTGTGTTTGCCTACATGTGTGTAAATGCACAACATGCATGCAGTGCCCATGAATGTCAGAAGAAGGCCTCAGATCCTTTGTGGTTGGAGTTACAGACACTTGTCAGTTGCCATGTGGGCCCTGAGTTTATAACTTAGGTCCTCTACAAGAGCAGCAAGTACCATTGGCCATTGGAGCCATCACTTCAATATTCTACAGTAAATAAAATTTTAACTTATAAGCTTTAAAACATGATTTTAATGGATTATTTTCAGCATGAGTATGACTCGTTTTTCTGAAAATGTCCATGTGTCCCTGAAATATTTAGAATATTTAGATCCATATTCATTTTAAAATCGAACTAAGTGAACATTTAGTGAGGACAGGGCCTGTCCCAGAGTTTGGGAAGGAGACTCAGAACACCAATGAGGCAAACGTTTTCTCCTCCTGTTGAGTCTGCAGAACGATAAACATGTAAATGAAGACTTGTCAGTGACCCACAGGGGCCTTGACCCTTGTATTTCCGAGCCATCACCTGTTGCAGGAAATAATATTTAGGGGTTTCTACCACACCTTAGCTCCTTTGATTTCCAAATAAAAGACACAAAACCTTTATATTTATAACAAGCCTTAAAGCACCAGAGGTGGGCAGATATCAATCCTCTGTGCTATTTTGTCTACTTCCATGTTAATAATCTTAGATATCACTTGTCATGTTCTGCCTGGGTTGCTCCTACTCCAACAGGCCATCCCTCGTGGCCATGTGCTCCTGATCTACTTACCCCATGGTAACTTCTTTCTTCTCTCCTTGTGGTCTCTCCTCAGACCCCAAGCCTGGGAACCAAAGCCTTGCCTACCTCTCGTCTGCCCAGCTACAGGCTGTAGGCATCTTTATCCAACCAATAGCTCTAAATTAAGGAGCAAGGTTTACACAACAAACGCTGGCATGCAAGAGAATTCACTCTTCTTGAGGCTACAGAATTTAGCGTTACAATACATAGCAACAGACCATACCTCAACAATCAGCCTTACCTGGGAGGCAAGGAGCCCAGTATCAAAGGGTGTCAGAGATGCTTTCTTAGGTTAGGAACCAAACTAAAGTTGAAAACTAGGAAATTGCCTGTAGATGCAGAGGGGGTATACAGAGAGAATGTGGTGGGTGGGGGCGAGCCATGGAGGAGGAGGAAGGGGGCAGTGCGGAAGTCATTAGAGAAGCAAGACGCAGCAGTTAGAAAGTATGACCAGAAACGTGTTTGGAGAGTTGGTTGTCAACTTCACAAAATCTAGTCACCTGGGAGAAAGGACCCCATATGTGCCTGTGAGGGACTGGCTGGATTAGACCTGCCCACTGAGAGTGTCCATATCCCCTAGCTGGGACCCTGAGCTGCAGAGATGGAGATAGGGAGGGAAGCACCATGAGTTCATTGATCTCTGCTTCCTGATTATGGATGTCATGTGACCAGGTGCTTCAAAACCCTGCCTCCTCGACCTTGCTCCTACTGTGGGCATACACACTTGAACATGAGAAAGTTCCTCTTAAGTTACTTTTGTCAGAGTCCTGTCTTACAACAACTGGAAAGTGGGCAAAGAATGAAGGTCCGGGGTTAGAGTGGCAAGCGGCAGAGGCAGGGGATGCTCAGCCAACACTCTCACTTCCAAGAGTCCTTGCAGCTCTCTCCTCACCAATCCTTCTTGCCCCACCCACCTGTCCCCCACTTTCATGCTGTAGCTGTCTCCATCCCTCCATCCCCCTATCTCTCAGAGTCTATGGACTACAACCTCCAGAACCGAAGGCAGGATACCCTGCTGTTTTTGCCTGGAAAGATCTCGCACAGCTGACCTCTACAGACTGTGTTACCCTCACCCACCTCACACCTACTCTGATTCATATCCTCTCTCTCTCTCTCTCTCTCTCTCTCTCTCTCTCTCTCTCTCCCCTCTCCTCTCCTCTCCTCTCCTCTCCTCTCCTCTCCTCTCTCTTTCCCTCCCTTCCCCTCCCTTCCCCTCCCTATTCCCCCTCCCTCCCTCCTTCCAGGAAGCTTTTTCTGACCCTGATGGAAAGGACTAGTTCCTTTCAACACAATACGTCAATACTCTGCAGTGGCCTTTACAACCCTTGTTGGGGTTTTATGGCATGTTAATTTACAGGCTTATTTGATTAATGTCCATCTCCTCCACTCAGCTAAAAATTCTATGAGGCCAAAATTGCTTTGCCTTCTTCATGACCCTCATATCTATCATAATGCCTGTGTAGGCATTATGCTCAGAAAAACATTTCTTCAATAAATGAGCAAAAGGAAAAACAAAGAGAATGAACCTGTTTGAACAATGACTGTGGGAGGTAGAAGGGACATGTCTCACAGACTCAGACGTTTTGTTGTTGTTCCTATCAGTTCCCAGTTCTAGGCTCACACTGGATTGGCCTTTAAAAGTTGGCAGGACGGACTTCTAACTTCCTGGCAGCTCATTCATCTCTTTGGGAACTCACTTCAGTCTTCCTCCGTGTAGGCACAGCAACAGAATACCCTATGTTCCTAGGTCAGTTGTGACTTCAGATGTTGTTTTCTATTGTTCCCCATAAAAAGATCCCCTCAATGTTAGATACTGTGTTTCAATTCTGAAGCAAAAGCATTGCTTTCTGATGTGTCTCTGACACCCTTAAGGGAGTTTTGCAGGTTTAATGGACGGGTGAATGGGCTGATGGTTGACAAATTGATACATTCACACCTGGATGTGTAGGTGGATGACCCAGGGGTGGATGGATGTTAGATGCTCACTCGTGGTGCATTTTGTTCCTCTCCCACTGAGTGATAGCCTCCCTGAGGGACCAGGTCTTTTGTTTGTTTTTCAACTAATTCATGTAACACTCAAGCTCTAGGGTGCTGTGTTGGTGGATTAACCAATAATCATGGAGAAGCTATGAGTTCCTGACATTGAACAATATGCACTGGGGAAGAAGGACTTATTCAGACCCTGCCGATATTTGATTAGACCAGCTGCAATCAGTATCTTCAGCTGTGATCAGACCGCGATTCTAGCAACAGGAATGCCACGTGTGAGCTGGAGCAACAGCCCAGTCACTAAAGCATTTGTCCTGAGTTTAATGAACAGAACCCATTTAAAAAGAAAGAAAAACTAGACATGGTGGTTTATGATTGTAAGCCCAGCCCTGGAAGGTGGAGACAGATCGATCCCAAGTACATAACAGCCGACCAGTCCAGCTTCCTTGGTAAGGTACAATCCGGAGAGATCCTGCCTAAGAAAGTGGAGGCATGTTAGGAAAGATACCCAAGGATGCTCTTTGGTCTGCACCTTGCATGTGCACAAGCGCACACACACACACACACACACACACACACACACACACACACGAAAAACAGAGAAAGAGAAGGAAATACATAACACTTTACTATGTGCCTTTATCGTATTATAAGCACAGAATGAACCAAAAGGAAGGTGAAAAACAAGAAATAGATGCAGCCTACATCTTGCGAGATTGCTCCTAGGTCCAAAGACTAAAGGAAGAGATGGCTAGAAAAGTAACAGCCAGCTTTCCTTCAATGTGGGTTTTTGGCTCCACTAGCCAAACCAGCAGCCGCCTTTAAATGGAGAGGGGAGATTTGTAGACAAAGAAACAAACAAGGGGAGGGAGTAGACATGAAGTCACACCTATGGAAGATTCTGCTGCACAATTAATGGCACATAGAACCCATTGGAAGCCAGCAGATGAAGTTCCAAAAGAAACATATTCGTAAGAGCCTAACTAAGAAAACTCTTGGCTGTCAGACACCATGGGGGCTTGTTTGAGAGCAGGAAACAGCTGGAGAAGTTTTATGGGCCTTAGGGAGAACCTCCACCACTGACTCCATCCATAGCCAAGGAGGGCAGTGGAAAAGATTGACCTTGCAAAGGACAGCACAAAGGGCCCTGGGGAGCCCTGGTCAACAGTTTCTCCCTGTAGAGTTGAGTCAGGACTTGGCTAAAGAATAGTGAACCATTCCAAAGGCAGCCACATAGGGTTTCAGCATTGCTGGGGACCAGCGAGGTCTCCTTATTACTGGCCAATCTGTTGCTGTGATCTGGCCCCCACTGTAGTTATAGTCTGATCATGAATAAGGAGCTAGGTAACCTGTCTTTTCTGCTGAAGATTGCTTTAGGCGGTCACGTCTGAATTTAAGAGATCAGAACGCTGAAAACTGACAAGTCCCTGGGAGAGTCTGGGCTTGGAGTTTTTTGCTTCAAGGAAGAGGCCAGCATATTCTGGTGATAAAATGTGTATTTCTTCACTGGGCAGCAGGGATGTCACAGACCTATTTGTCAAAAGCTATCAAATCTTTCTTGTATGCCCTAACCTAGGCCTTAATAGTAAGGCCAACTGATTCCAAGAGAGAGGGTAGTAAGCATAGTCTAAGCGCACAATATACTTGAAAAAATTGCCTTTACAAAACTCATCTTTATGTATATGAATATACATGTGACATTTTGAGTATGGTTGGCCCAGGGAGTGGCACTATTTGGAGGTGTGTTGGAGTGGGTGTGTCATTGTGGACATGGGCTTTAAGACCCTCATCCTAGCTGCCTGGAAGCCAGCCTTCTTTTGTCTGCCTTTGGGTGAAGATGTAGAACTCTCAGTTCCTCCAGCCCCAAGTCTGTCTGGAGAGATGGCTCAGCAGTTAAGAGCTCCAACTGCTCTTCCAAAGGTCCCGAGTTCGATTTCCAAGTCTGCCTGGATGCTGCCATGTTCCTGCCTTGATGATAATGGACTGAACCTCTGAACCTGTAAGCTAGCCCCAATTAAATGCTGTCCTTTTTAAAGAGTTGCCTTGGTCACAGTGTCTGCTCACAGCAGTAAACCCTAGCTAAGATGATGTACCAATAAATGATCTTAAAAAGAAAAACGAAGGTATATAAATGAAGCTCAAAGCTCTGAAAGAATTCAGAGGGATTCCTTCCTTGCTGCAAATTAAATACAAATAAAAGCTATGGTCCTGGTTTGAAAATACAAGTTCTTGGCTGGAGAGAGGGCTCAGCAGATAAGAGGAGTTACTATGCTACCAGGAAGACCCAAGTTCACATCCCCAGCATCCACATGAATACCAGGGTGTGGTCACTCACAGACCTGTAACCCCAGCACTAGGAAGGGGGTTGGGGGGCAGAGACAGGAGGATCATTGGTGCTTACTGGCTGCCAGCTTGGTTCCAGCTTCCAGAAGAGACTCTATCTGAAGAGACTAGGGTGGAAAGTGAAAGGAGCTGACATGCTCCTCTAGCTTCCACAGACCAGAAATGTGAGCACCCCTACACAAGTGCGCATGCAGTCCTCACCCCTACTGCACACCTGACCTTCCTGCCACTGCTGATGATATGTACTACCCAAGTACTCGCTGTGTCTGGCTTGCAAAATTTCCACTTCCAACTGCCCATCCCAGGAAGTCTCCAACTGCCACCCAGAATATATCAAAATGTCTGACGCTTGTCAATCAATGTCAGTGTTTCCCTGAAACAGTCAGCTGGAGGCAAGAAACCAATTTCAAACACAAAACCCATCAGCCACTGCAGGCTGTCTTTGCACCTGACCTCACCTTCTGCATGCCTAGGTGCCCATTTAAAACTCCTAACAATTAAATTCAATTTTTTTTTCCCACATCAATTTGCATTGACAGTCAGTCCTGCCTTCTCTGGTGAGCAGCCTCTACAGTAAACTCTCTGAGAAAACTGTTTATAGCCAAGAGGGCCTGGCAGTGATTGTCTCCCAGAAGCCTTTGCTGTTGATGGATGGTTCAAAACTCCAGCTCTCAGTGTATCCCTCAAGGCAGGCAAATCCCTTTCCTTCTGAACCTTTGTTTCTTTTTTCCAATAGTTCTCCCACCGATTCATCGAGGGAGAATGTTATAGCATGCAGTGGAGAATCAGCAGGAACGAAAGTGGAAGCTGAGTTGGTCCACAGCCTCCAAGGGACAGTCAAACATCCCACCCCAGCCTTCTGCCCCAGGCCTGCTGGAGATTTATGCGTGTTTGTTTTTTTTGTTTTTTTTTTTTTTTTAATCTGGCAAGTTCTGGGGAGCAACAACCTCCTCCATCATGGGCTGTCTGACCACTTTCACTCTCTGAGGTCAGGTCTTGTGAGCTCTGGGATTGCAGTATTTCCCGGCCCTGCCTGCCCAGGTTGTGTGTTCTTCAGGACACTCTGGCCTGCTGCAGGGGATGTGGGTGAGTCTGATGGGTCACAACCTTCCAGTTTACTCTTCTGAAATGCTGCTGCTAGGAACAGCAATGTCTTGCAACGGGAGCTGGCATGTGTGAGGGCACAAACAATGTTCGAGTGACTTCGAACATTGTGGTGGACATCAGAGGCCTGTGAGAGTTCCCTCGGTTATGGTTTGAAGTATTTTAAAGTTATTTTATTTTTTAATTATGTGTTTCTGTGCATCTGTGCTGCAAATTAAATACAAATAAAAGCCATGGTTCTGGTTTAAAAAATACACGTTAGCTCAATAGATAAGAGGAGAGGAGTTGTTTTGTTACCATGAAGACCCAAGTTCAAATCTCCAGCATCCACATGGATCCCAGGTGTGGTCTCTCACAGACTTGTAACTACCCCAGCACTAGGGTGTTGTGTACACATGAGTATGGTGTCCTCAGAGGCCCAAAGAGGACATCAGATGTGGCAGTTCTGTGTCCCTTGTCATGAGTGCTGGGAACTGAGCTTAGCTCCTCTAAAATCAGTATCTGTTCTTAACTCCTGAACCATCTCTCCAATCATGAAATTGTTTTTACACACACACACACACACACACACACACACACACACACACACGGACTGGAGAAAACATGGAGGCCACAGGGCAACATTAAGTGTCTTCCTTAATCCTGCCCCACCTCTCATTTTTTTTTTAAAGGTTTCTCATTGAAGCTGGGTTAGGCTAGACTTGCAGGTCAGCAAATCCTAGGGGATTCTCCTTCCTCTGCCTCTCTATCCCTGGGGTTACGGTGTATACTGCCACACTTAGCTTCTATGTTTGTGCCAGGGACCAAAACGCATGTCCTCATGTTTGTGTGGCAAGTGCTTTACTGGCTGATCCATCTCCACAATCCCACTGTTTGGATTTTAGTATTTCCCCAAGTATAAGTGTTAAAGGCTTGGTTGCCCATCTACAGATGTTGTGAGGTATACTCTTTAGGAGATGAGGCATGGTGGAAGAAAGAAAGGAAGGAGAGGGGAAGGAAGGAGAGAGGAAGGAAGGAGAGAGGAAGAGAGGGAGGAAACTAGCAAGGAAAGAAGGGAGGAAGGAGAAAGAGAGGGAAGAAGAGGGGAAACAAGGACAGTCCCTAAGAGAGTGTCCTTGAAGGTCCCTAAGAGAGTGTCCTTGAAGGTCC
>JADRCH010000135.1:2706012-2738430 GCA_019843965.1 Rhynchomys soricoides
CCTAAGAGAGTGTCATTGAAGGTCCCTAAGAGAGTGTCATTGAAGGGGGTTTGGGGCTCTGGCCCCCTCCTTCCTCCTCCTGCTCCCTCTCTTCTTCACCAGCACTGTTTTCTTTCTCTCCCTCCTTCCTGGCTACCCCAAGATAAGCAGCTTTGCTGTCCTATATTCCCAGCTTTGATGTGCAGGTTTACCACAGCCCCAAGGCAGAGAGACCAAGCGACCATACACTAGAACCAGAGACCGTGAGCCAAAGTAAATCTTTTTCTTACAAGTTGATGACCTTGAGTGTTTTCCCAACAGCAACTGAAAGCTGACCATCACACCTGAGACCCTCACTGCAAACCTATTTTTCAATCCAGTTAAATTCCAGAAATTTCTCAGAGAATCGACTCCGTTCAGACATGACTCTAACTGTTCATTAAACCTGGTTGACACACAGAGACTCACCTATGAGCTTACTTTTTGGAGAGAAAACAGACTTACTGTGAACAGGGTAGTCTGTTGCCTGAGGTCCTTGGTTGTAAGCCAAGATGAGAGAACCTGTTGTGACCTGTTGGCCTCAATGACCATTGCCATGGATGACAAGTGTTGCATCACCATGGCATCCATTTTCCACATAGGGACAGTAAGCCTGGTGGTGCTGGTGGTGACTCACTCAACTGTCCAACCCCTTCTCTGTCCTCTTAAGAGATGATGGCGACAGCCAGTCTCTAAGATCAACTCCAATTCTTCCATGACTCTACACAGTTTTCCACTTGTCTCCTCAAAGCTTCTTGGTATATAAGAGTCATTCGGGGATAGGGGTTGATTTCCCTCATTCTCTGGAGACATTACATCACTGTAGGGGCAAATGAGTAGTAGATGCTATCTTTCCCCAGCCCATTAACTGCTAGAAAGCCAAGCAGGCTAATGCAGATGCTGTGTATCCTGCAGGAGGCATGGCAGGAGGCTCTTATGAGAGAGAGAGAGAGAGAGAGAGAGAGAGAGCGCCCCACCAGCCCACCTCCCTTACTGAATCCTCTCCCACTCACTCACTCCCTCACATATCATCACCGAATTATTACTACAGGACTCTGAGGAAGTTTGGGGCAATTGCCATAAGTTTAGATTCTCCAGTGCTGGGTAAGCAGAGGCAAACTGTAGGCCCTGTCTATTCCTGTTCCCACACCTGACACAGTTCCCTGCAACAAGGCTCATTGTCCCTGTCCAGGGTGTTGGTCTAGACATCCCCGTTGCTGGTGGAAGGAGAAGCAAGTATGCTAAGGCAGCACTTGGACACATCTTCTTCATCACCTGACAGCCATTCATACCCTCTCAGAAAGATCCAGTGCCCCATCTCAGGGTCCTGGGATGGAGCCTCAGGCACCTGCCTGGGGTCTTGCTGCCTCATGTCCCCTGGGATGAGTGTTATACTGGCACCTTCTGCCTATGCTTTATCACTCTGCAGCTCTGGTCTACTGAAAGCTACTCAGGAGTCATAGCGTGAAGGTATGCATGATATAGGTCATGTGTATGTATGTGCATATGTGTGTCCTGGTCAATGCACATGTATGATACTTATGTCTACATGTGTATGTGGTGTTTATTCTTCCATTGCTCTGACCAAATAACTGGAAAAATGTAAAGAAGGAACACTTATTTGAGCTGTGCAGTCTGTTATGGACAGAAAGGCAAGGTGGTGGGAGCACCTGGCTGCTTGTTCTGCTCTCGCCTTACCCCTGTTCATTCAGTCCAGAGAGCCAGACCCTGGGATGGTTTCATTCCTGTTCAAAGTGTATCTGCCCCAAATGCCCTCATAGGCACACACAAAGGCTTGCTTCAAAATGTTCTAGGTAGTTTTGTATTTCTTAATCTAGTGAACTTGATAATAGTGATCAATCATAACTACACACATACACACACTATATGTATAAAAATTGTGCATATTATCTATGTGCATTATTACCTACATATATTACACGTATTACACACAAGCATGAATGCATGCACACGAGTGCACACACACACGCACACACGCACACACGATGAGTATATGCCTAGATGTGTGTATACATATATATTACATACAGCTAAGTACATTCTGTTCTCCTCAGTGTCAGCCTGGCTAGAAGTTACTTCAGCAACTACTCCTCCAGAAAATCCTAGGACTCTGCTTTTTAGATGACTCTTAGACTCTGAAACACATTACTTTTCAGTATCATCTGTGCTGATGATCAGTATTCACGGAAGGTAGCTTTGATTCTGGAAAACAGCCACCATTCGTTTGATGCAAATCCTGGGTAAAATGTGGTTGATTAAGCTGAAGTAAAATCAATTTAAGTTTTCTCCTTTTTCTTTTCTTTTTCTTAGATAATTGTTAGGAGACGGGAGAAATCAATGGGCAGTCATTGTTTTTTTGGTTTTGTTTTGTTTTGTTTTTCTCACAGAATCTCTAGCTTTTACACAAAAAGGACTGTTTGGTAGTGGGAAACACAGTCTGAATGAACAATTCATCCTGTCAGAGACACACATCACGTTTTATTGCTTGACCGTTGCTTTCATTGACAGGATAGTCAAGGCTTTGTTGTTTCCTAACTGATAAGTTAGCTTTGGTTTTCAGATTATAAGACAATAAGAGAAACTTTAAAACAGTTTGAAGAAGACACTAATATTAGAGTTCTCCAGAGAGATAGAGGCAATTAACACACACACACACACACACACACACACATGCATGTGTGCACACACATGTATATAAATACAAAGAGATCTATTTATAAGGATTTGGCTCATGCTGTTACAGATGTTAACAAGTCCGGAATCTTCAAAGCTGATGCTCTGTAGAGCCAAAGGCCAGCAGGCTGGAGAACTGTCTGCAAGGTCAGCCCTTTCCTATTCACATCTTTCTCTGGTTACACGAGTCTCATCTACATCTCAGTTTCAGTCAACGTACCCCAAGTTGACAAATAACAATAAGGGCTGGGAGTACACTTTTCATCTACTTGGGGTCTATATGCATTTCTTTTAGCCACACCTAACTTAAATAAATAAATAACGTGGTCATGCTTTCACTCAGCTGGAAACATCTGTCTGTGTGCCATCAGAACGGCACTAACCATTTTTTTCAAGAGAAGACCCCAAAGGATGCTTATTCTCCTTGATAGCCTGTAATTTAAATAGTTAAACACTTGGATACAGTTTTCCTTTCCTCCTGTTGCTGTGATAAATACTCTAAGCAAAGGCAACTTAGGAGAAAAAAGGGTTTATTTGGTTCACACTGCCAGGTCATGGTCCATCACTGAGGGGAGTCAAGGCAGGAACTCAAGTAGAAACTATGGAAGAATGCTATTTACTAGCTTGCTCAGGCTCATGTTTATTAGCTAGGTTTTTTTTATAGACCAGTACCACATGCCTAGGGAATGGTGCTGTCCATGGTAGGCTGGCACCTCCTGCATCAAACAAGGAAGACAATCCATCATGGAACAGACCAATCTGATCTAGGCAATTATTCATCTAGACTCCCTTCTTGGGTGACTCTAGGCTGACAGTTAATGCTATCAAGGACAAATAAAATGAAATGAAGTTAAATGATCTTGCTACCCGACAAGGGAATATGTACAGGAGGTATAGAGGCCCTTGTGCTCACAGACAAGCACCAGGAAAACCAGGAATGTTAAACACACAGAGCTGGTTCTTCAAAGGGAGAGATTTAAAATCTATTTTCTGTGCACATGGGATTGAGCTAATTATCACCTGAATTTTTTTTCACAAAATTATGATGTGCTTGAAAGTGTTTAAATAAACTACTCAAGGTGCAACTGGAAGTTTGAACCAACAAGGGCTACTGAGCTATGTTGAACTGAACTTCCATCTCACCTCTCATGGACTGATGCTCTGATGGTCATGGTGTTTGCAAAGACTCCCACAAATAAGAGAGGGGAAAACCTTAAGTACTTGATACTCTTATATACTCAAATATTTGTGATAAAACAGTGGAAAAATATCCATGGTAATTACAGTCTCTGTGGCCAGGCACAAGGCTAAAGCTGGTATTTATAACCACATTTATCTTATAGCCATTAAAATGTTTCTTTACCTTCAGCAAGAACCTCAGTTGATAGTGGGTCTCCACCAAGAATAGCATCCTTAACCTTAATCTCCCAAGTATCTAGACCATGATAAAACTGTGTACATTTTGTTGTTGTAGTTTGCCTATGACCTTAATTACAACCATCCAATTTACCTTTTGTAGTCAGGCTTAATCCTGACACAGCATGGGGGCTCAATTCCACCCCTACCCTTTTCATGTTGACTCAGGGGAATGAGAATTCCAAAGGAGATGGGTGAAGTTTCATCTTCCAGTTCACCCAAGTTATCATCTGGATCTCCTAGTAGAGGCCTCCACCCTTGGAGACAGACAGACCTCAAAACATGGCTGTGGATTTGGTAAGAAAATACTTTGCTTGTGAGTCACTGAGGAGAATAGTGGGTGCACACTATTCTCCATTACTGGATTCCTAGATCCATCAATCATGGATTCAGATTCATAGCACATTGCAAATCCTGGAGGGCCTTGTCCCCAGGAGCACATGGCTGCACTGGAAGTGAGCCTGCAAAGTGCTGTTCTACTGTGTCATCCATCCAGCTACTCTGGGATAGAGAGGAGCATGGTAATGCTAAGAAGTCCACAGGAAGGCCCATACAGTACTCCAGCTGTTCAAATGACTCTCAGCCCGAAGGAGTACTGCCCATATGACTTCAGGGAGTACAGTTTATGTTGCTGACCTTACACAAAATCTCCATCTTTGCACCAAAGCCATCTCCAGGAAGTTTCTGGGAATCTGATGTTTGTTGTAAGTCAGACCTTCACAAGATCAGATTCTTAGCTCATTTGTCAGCAACCTCAGCTCTGTGGCTTGAGGGGAACTCTCAGGACAGGCATCAAAGGTTTTAAGTCCTTCATGCAGTACCTGGCCTGGAGATTCAAAACTCTAAGTTCATCATCTTCTCTCCATGCTTTGTTCTGCAACAATAAAATTAACTAGATGATCTGGTTGTATAACATGTGGTAGCTGACGAAGACATCCAAAGGTATCATATACATAGCCATTGTGTCAGTTCATCTTTGTCAACTTGATACAAATCTAGAGCCACCTGGGAAGAAGGAATCTCAGCTGAGGAATTGCCTCCATTAGATTGGCCTGGGGCAGGTCTGTGGGGCATTTTCTTGATTATTAATTAATGTAAGTGAACCCAGATACCCATTAATGTAGGTGGGCAATGCTAGTGACTGGACAGATAGGCCTGGGTTGTGAGCTTGAAGGTAACCAATAAATAGCAGTCTACCATGGTTCCTGCTTCTTCTCTGCTTGAATTCCTGTCCTAACTTCCCCCAGCGATGAGCTGTGATTGGGATTTGCAGTCTAAGTACTAAGTAAACTTAGTTTACTTGCGTAGTTTTTGTCAGTGTTTTCTCACAGCAACTGAAAATAACTAAAACACACACACACACACACACTAGTTCTGTGTATATATACTATCAGCCCTAAAACATATATTAGTTATCTATATATCAAATATTAGTTCTATGAGTATAAATATAGATATTTACATAAATATATGTATGCGATAATAGGAAATATGTACACACATACTTATATGATCGTCCAATTTATAATATAATGTATGTATGTGTGTGGTGATGGATATTTACATGGATGTGTACTCAGTGTATGTATGTATATGCATACAAATATACACACATGACTACACATAAGCATATAGACATATGTGTTACAGTTGCATACAAAATGGTCTGAAAGGCTCAGCACAGCCGAGGTGACAAGGTCATGAGGACGCTAGTTTTGCCTGTGGATTCATTCACTGACAAGTTCATTGCTGGGTGGGTTATTAGAGGATGAGTCATGAAGGTCATTGAGTTGGGCCTTTGAAGATATATCTTGCTTTGGTATCTTCCTATCTCTCTGCTTCCTGACTGCTGTGAAGTGATTGGCCTCCTCTTTGCTCCATCCAAACACCATGGTGCCACCTCACTACAGGCCATGACAACAGAGTTGAGTAGATATGGAAAAAGCCTTTGAGACCACAAGTCAAACTAAACTTTCTTTGTATGAGTTCATTGGTTCAGGTGTTCTGTGATAATAGCTAATTAACGCTTCATGTGGCCATTTGAATACTAAATGTCCCCATAGGCTGTGGCATTTGATGCTTGGTCCTCAGGTATGTTCCTGTTTGGGAAAACTTAGGGGGGCATGGCATGGCTGGAGGAAGTGTGTTTTGAGAGCTTAAAGGCTCATACCATTTCAAGGTTCTTCTTGCTGTCTCCTGCTTGCTGTTCAACTGTGAGCTCTCAGCTATCCCTGTTGCTATGCCTATCTGTTACCATGCTTCCCCACAACTACAGAGATGGAGCCCTTGGACCATAAAGTCCAGATGAACCCTCCTCCTCTAGGTTATGCTCATGGTGTTTTATCACAACATCAGAAAAATAATGTGTGTGTATCTGTGTGTGTGCATGTGTATGTATGTGCATGTGTGTTCATTTGTGTATGTGTGTATATGTATAAGTGTATGTGTGTATTATGTGCATATGTGTGCGTGCAAGTGTGTGTGTGTGTGTGTGTGTGTGTGCATATGTGTGTTCCATAGAAATGAGAGTAGAAGATCTAAATCAGCATGTCAATGCTGTGGGTTGAATGTGAACCTAGTGGGCTACAGACTTGAGTCTTATTGGCAAGCCCCTTGCTCTGTTCAGGCCCCCACTCCTTTGAATGAGACCTACACCCACTATGAAGCCCAATCTATTTAATTAAATCTCCCAGAAATCAATTTCTCTCTCTCTCTCTCTCTCTCTCTCTCTCTCTCTCTCTCTCTCTCTGTCTTCCCCCACCCCCCTGTATTCCTCATGATCATCCACATGAAACACAGTCTTGACAAACATCACTCCCAGGCTCCCAGGGCATCTAAGAACATAATCATGTGATTACCCATGCTCTCAGTTTTACAGCTGGCTAATGTGGTGGTTGGTTTCAATTGTCAACTGGCCAGCACGTAGAATCTTCTAGGAAGAAAGACTCAACTGAAGAAATCTCCAGTTCAGGTTCTTCTGTGAGCCTTTCAGGGTGTGCATGTATGCCTTAATTGTTAATGGATTCAGCCCACTGTGGGTAGTACCATCTCTAGGCTCTGAACTGTTTAAGAGTGAAGAGCACCAGCCAAGTGAGCAAGCAGATGGCACGGGTGCATTCATTTCTCTCTGCTCTTAATTCTGGCTGTGTTGTGACCTAGTTGCTTGAATTCCTGCCTTGACCTCACTATAATAATGGACTGAAACCTGGAATCATAAGTTAAAATAAACACTTCCTTTGCCCATGTTTCTTTCTCTCAGTGTTTCTGTTAAAGCAACAGAAATGAAACTGAGCTAAAAAGTAAAACCCAAGCCCTTCCATATCCTGGAGGGGACAGAGTTTGAGGAACAAGTTTTGCCCCCTGTGACAGTGATGACTTCCCATCACAGGATCCTCAAACACCCCTGAATCCGTTAACATCTCCTTTTCCTGTGGGCCACTTCTGTACCTGCTTTGGACAAGGTTTGTAAGACACTTGAAAGAATGGAGATTTTGACACACTGCATCTAGCAAGGCAGGCACATGGCTACTTCAAGCTGTAACAGATCATCCTAGCATCTCCCCAAATGTCTCCCAACCTTTTCATACCGATCAAAAACATTCATCTGACATTTCCACTGATAGACTTCTTTTAATATACCAGCTGTCTACTTGGCAAATTCGCTTAACTTTATGCAAATTTGATGCAGATTCCTTGTTCTGATGAAGTTACTCATTTGTACCCTGACTTGAAGCAGTATGTGCTCATGTTTGCCCCAAGTAAAAACACAAGTATTGCACCTGCTGGAATCTTCCACTTGGATCTGGAGATGCAGAGCAGAAAGTCAAGAGGTATTAACTGGAGTTTGAGTGCAGTTAGACCTGCTCACGACCTCCACTCTGTCTCCTTATGCCTGAGAATGTCAGCAAACGTGGTCAGCCTCTAACACAGGTATGACTCTTCACATCTGCGTCAGTTTACCAGACACTTGCGCATGTCAACTCTCAACTCTTGGAAATTCAGCATGAAGGAAAGCTATTGCCTAAGCTTTAAAATCAATGAGATCATCAACAAAAGCCCAGAGTTGGGTGCCACCACACTGCTCTGCTTTGACCTCCTACCTGGAAGGTCTTGGCTAAATGCTCATCCTGAGTGTGGGGGACGAAGAAATTCAACAAGCCCAATTAAAAAAGTGATGTCAAAAAGCATGTGCTTGACACCACTCCTTAGCCAAGCCCCACACTTGAGGGAGGTTGGCATCTGAGAAAATGGAAGCTGCCATTTCCTCTGAAAGGAGATGGTGCCTTTCTCACTCATGTGACATCACAACATACGAACCCCGAGCCTAAACTTCCCCAATGGGCCTCTCAGCTGACCATGGTAAAATCATCATCACCATCATCACCATCATCACCATCATCATTTGCAGAAGCATCAGCAGCTGCATGATCATCATCTTCATCGCATGGCCATCTTCACTGTCAACATCATCCTTGTCACATGCATCATTATCATCACCATCTTCATCATCAGCATCCTCAGCATCATCCCCAAAACCTCTGTACATTTTCTATCACAAATTCTCCTCTGCAAATTACCTTTCCTCTCAGTTCAGAGCCACTTCAGCCTCCCAAGACTTTGGTTAAACTTTTGTGAACACACTTTTAGGCACCCCTCTTTCTCGCACCCCACAACAAAATCATTAGTCTATGATATTAGCTCCACTGTCCTCTGCCTACCACAGCTGAAGCAACAGCCTCAGATCCTCAGGCTCCCCCCACCCACACATACACACACACACACACACACACACACATACACACACACACATACACACACACACATACACACACACACACACACACACACACACACACACTTCTAAGAGCATTCTGCGTGATACTATTACAATCCAAGTTAGAAAGTGTGATTCCCATGATTAGAATCTCTTGTGGTTTCCATCTCATCGAGGATAAAAGTCAAAGACCCAAGAATAATTAGCAAATCTGTTCTTTGGGACCCCTTTGCCTGTGCTCCTAGGCTGAGCTCACTTACCTGGGTCTCCCAGCTGCCCTTGGAAACCGTGAGTTCCTTTTGTGTTTTGTTTGTTTTGTTTTGTTCTGATACAGGGTCTTCCCTGTAACTCTGGTTGCTCTCCAAACTTCTGTCATCTGGGGATGACCTCAAACTTCTGCCTTCCAGAGTCTCCATCTTGAGTGCTGGAATCACAGACATTTGCCATGATGGCTAATATGGGATACTGGAGATCAAAACCTAAGGCTTTGCGCATGCGTGGGGAGCGTCTTCACCAGCTGAGCTGCAATTCTAGCTGGGCCCTCCACCAAGCATAAGGTCTCATTGCTTTCTCTGGACCCCTGGAGGCCCCTCACTCCTGCCAGGTCTTAGTTCAGTGATGCCTCCTCCTCCTCCTCCTCCTCCTCCTCCTCCTTCTCCTCCTCCTCCTCATGCATTTGCTGAGCATCAGTTTCAAACTTCACCACTCAAGCCCTTGTCCTCTTCTCTGGTCCCTTGTCCCCAGCTGTGGTGACCTGTGATTTGCTGTAAGTTGTGCATACTTTTGCCACTGAAATATAGAGTCCCCAACAGCAAGATTTTGTCAGCTGTCTTCACTGCTCTGTCGCCTGTATTTCCTATCCCTCCTGGTCCAAGATAAGCACCTAATAAATATTTGCTAAGTTAAACTTAATGGGAAACTCTGACTCAAATCATATCCTACACTCTGACCCCTGGAGACAGCTCCACCCCAGCCCCATCCTTACCTGAAGGTCACTACAGAGAATGCTTTGGGCTTTGGAGTTCCTCACCCGGACATGTGGTGTCCTGTAGGCTTCCGTGTTAAGAAAAAGCTCAGCCATGAATGAAGGCTGCTGGGCATCCCACACATTTGAATTAAAAATTAATCAAAGAGGGACTCACTTGGAAGCAATCTCTTGACTCTAACTCCAGGCATACACAGAAATGCTTCTATAACCAGCATCTTTTGGCACAATGTGGGACATCCTTGCCCCATTTTCAAAGCTGCTTCTGGGGACTAATGCAGTGGTGTTGCCTTTGAGACCTGTGATGGCTGATCTTGATTGTCAGTTTGAGCACATCTGGAATCAGTGAGTGCCACAGGCATCTGGGCATGCCTGTGAAGGATGTTCTTGGTTGGATGGTTTGAGGTGAGAGGAGAACCAACTTCTTCAGGATTCCATTGTAGATTGAGGACCAGCAGCTCTTTAGGAATCCTCTGGGACTCTGGCATTGCTGAGACATACTGTCTTAGGATTGAGCAACTATTCAACTAATGGATCCTTTTTATTTGCATCAGGACAGCCATTGTTGGATAACCTGGATGACAGCCTGTATGCCATTCTAAAATATTCTATACATACATGTACTAGCTGGTTTTATGTGTCAACTTGATTCAAGCTGGAGTTAATCACAGAGAAAGGGGCCTCCCTTGAGGAAATGCCTTCATGAGATCCAGCTGTAAGGCATTTTCTCAATTAGTGATCAAGGAGTGAAGGCCCATTGTGGGAGATGCCATCCCTGAACTGGTAGTCTTGGGTTCTATAAGAAAGCAAGCTGAGCAAGCCAGAGCAAGCAAGCCAGTAAGAAACATCCCTCCATGGCCTCTGCATCAGTTCCTGACTCCAAGTTCCTGACCTGCTTGAGTTCCAGTCCTGACTTCCTTTGGTGATGAACAGCAATGTGGAAGTATAAGATGAATAAACCCTTTCCTCTCCAACTTGCTTCTTGGTCATGATGTTTTGTGCAGGAATACAAACACTGACTAAGACACACATATAGACTCTAAAATACTTCACACACATACACACAGAGAAAGAGAGAGACTCTATTTTACTACATACACACACAGAGAGAGAAAGAGACAGAGAGAGGGAGAGAGAGAGAGAGACTCTAAAATACTTTACACACAGACACCTGCACACACACACGTGCACTTGCACACACACAGGCACGCACACACATTCATTCTTACTTCTGTTTGTTTAGAGAACCATGACTGATACAAGACCCTTTCCCATCCTCCCAGCCTGAGATAAACCTGAAGGTCCATAGAAGATTGTTGTGGAAATTTTATCAACTGCTGGGTGGCCAGCAGTTTATGGAAGAAGCCCACTCTGTTCCTTACCCCAGTATGTAGACTAAAAAGAAACTTTACTAATGACACCAGATGACAGGAGATACCAGACACTGTCACAAAAAGATGTGAAAACAGATTTAGAATCTAGAATTTTATAACCAGTTAGAGTGTTAGTTAGCTTGGTGCTGAAATAAAGATGAAGTCACGCAAGGAGTCAGCACACAAGAAGCACGGTGTGTTGGAAGGGCTTACTTGTGTCCAGTCCACAAACTATTAAATATTAGCATATTAAATATATTAAAACTATTTTAGAGCAGAAAGTACCAGTCACAGAGGTACAGGGTGGCATATAGGTGGGGCAGACTCACAGACAAGCACGGGCTCTGGTCTTGTGCATATTAGTGCGCGCACACACACACACACACACACCTAAAAAACCAAAAACCAAAACCAAAACAAACATAAAGCAAGTCACATCCCAAGCTGACATTTCAAGAATGGTGTGAGGTTTTGTTGTTGTTGTTGTTGTTGTTGTTGTTGTTGTTTGAGATTTATTTAGTTGTTTGTGTGTTTGTGTCTCTATGTCAATATGCACATGTGGGTGCAGTGCCTGCATAGGCCAGAAGAGGGCATCAGATACTTTGGAGTTAGAGTCACAGGCAGTTGTAAGGCACCAGGTATAAGTGCTGAGAAATGAACCCAGGTCCTCTGGAAGAGCGATAAGCTCTCTTAACTGCTGAGCCATCTCTCTGGCCCCCTAAGTGTGGTTACATAATTAAATTAAGCCGTTGAGCTGCAAGCAGATGTTTCATTTCCATTAACAGCACCTGTGAGCCCCTGAAACTACAGGTCTACATTGTACTGCATGTAGCTGAGTATCTCCACCATGACGGGCACCTTTACCTTTCTATATACGCCACTGTACCCCGGGTGGTCATCAAGTTCCCTGGTTCGTGGTGTTTTGCAAAAGTATGCTAGAAGAACAAATCAGTGAGTGGATTGTGAGAGTGAGAGGAATCACAGCGTTCCCCTTGGATGAAAGAGAAGATATAAGCCAGGGGATAGTGTTCCATAGCAGGAAACAGAGATAACTCTTAAGTTTCTGGGCAGGAGAAATGGTTGTTTCCTTGCTCACTTCATCTCCTGAGGAATTACACAAAGCTCAGCTCTGTGGCTTGGGGGCATGAACAGGCTGCAGCAGTGTCTGTGGGAGGAGCCTAGTGGAGCAGCTTCAAATGGGTGTTGACTTAGGAGCTTGGTGACCCCATTTGCTTTCATCTCTGCTTTATGATGGATGGAATCCGGCTGCTCTCTAAGCCTGACTTTTATGTAGGCTGCTGGGCTCATCTGGACAGCCATCTTCTCTGTGTACAAAAGGGAAGAGAAGGAAGCCTGGCTTCTGGGGACTTTAGTCCTAAGATTTGTCTGAGTGTGGTTCTCTGAGATTTCATAACTACCCTGAACCAACGGGCCTGCAGGACTGCATGGTGCAAGGGGCTTCAGACAGCCTAGGGATCTTGTGATGGAGAGTAGAGAAGCTTTCTCCAAAGTGTGTGTGTGCATGCAGGTAGAAAGTGGACACTCCAAGTCTAGGTAATAAAGTAGTGGGATTAATGATGGTGGCGGGTGGTCTGTGGTCCATTTGATACCTACAGAGAAAGAACACCAGACCTCTTATGGATGACAATGGCTGACACGAGAAACCCATTTGAAGACCTATAGATCTTGAGTCAATGAAGCACTTACCATGTGAGCTTGAGAAAATGAAGAAAATAGTTGTGGTGAGGCATATCTGAAATTCCAGCGCTGAGGAAATAGACTCCTTAGGATTCTCCCTAAAGCTCCTCACTGGCCATCTATCTATCCAACATCCATCCATCCTTCCATTCACTCATCCATTTATCTATGCATGTATCCATGCATCCATCCATCCATGCATCCTTCCTTCCTTCTATCCATGCATGCATGCATCCATCCATGCATGCATGCATCCATCCATCCATCCATCCATCCATGCATGCATGCATGCATCCATCCATCCAAGAAAAGTCAAGTTCAGTGAGAGACACTGTCTCAAAAACTAAGGCAGAGAACAAATTAGAAAGACACTAGGCATCAACCTCTGACCCCCACACACAAGTGTACACACATGCATGTGCACTCACAAATCCACTTGAGTGTGTTAACACACACACACAAAGATGGGCACACAGGTCTGTAGGAGAAAACCTTGAACCTAGATTTTGTTAGCAGCTGAATTGTTCCCTTGTGGGGCTGAAATCCAGATGACACCATACACAGAAAGGATCAAGTATGCTGACCCTAAACCCCTCTGAGAAACCATGGAGATGTGCACCAATGTGCACTGCTGCCAAACAAAAAAACATCTTTTTTTCCCTCAAGAAAGTGGAAGTTGTGAAAAATAGAAAAAAAAGAGAAGAAATTCAAGCAGAATTAAAGTAAGACTCCATGATCAAATGAGACAAATTCACATGCTGATATTAAAATCCCAGGTGACCTGGGAGACATAGAGGCAGAAGCTGAGTGGGAAAGGTGAGTGTGCTCCTGCAGACAGTCTGTCTTCTGGTCAGGCAGGGCACCTGCAAGCTTATCGGGCCATCCATCCAGCCAAAGAGCCTCAGGGCTAAACAGCATGCACTGAGAAGTCTATGTTGGCACTAGAAAGCAGCTTCCACAGTGAGGGGAGGCAGGAGGTTGAAGTGACTAGGACTACAGCTGTGTACGACTTCTCCTCTGTGCTCCTGACTGAACAAAGGGCTTTGTTCTCAATGACTGAGTACTCACCACTCCACTAAATCATCAATCCCCAGATAGAATACTCTTGAAAAGCAAGAAATGAACAACAAAAAAGAAAATAACCTAGTAAGTAGCAAAAAATAAGATTAATCAGTTAAAATAATAAAATAGACAGAAATTAAATTTGTACATTCATTGTTTTAAGTGGTCTTTAATTATTATTTATTTTGCTTTTGATGTTATGATATAATCACACCACTGTCCATATACCACCTATGGTGGTTTGCATATGCTTGGCTCAGGGAGTGGCATGATTAGGAGGTTTGGCCTTGTTGGAGGAAGTGTGTCACTGTACAGGTGGGCTTTGAGAGCTTCCTCCTAGCTTCCTGGAAGCCAGTCTTCCACCGCCTGTTTGTTACCATGCTTCTTGCCTTGATGATAATGGACTGAACCTCAGAACCTGAAAGCTAGCCCCAATTAAATGTTGTCCTTTATAGACTTCCCATGGCCATGGTGTCTCTTCACAGCAATGGAAACCCCAACTAAGACACCATTTCTTGCTCTTATTCAAATTGATGGTCTCTTTTTATATTAATTGTTGTTACAAAAAAAATTTAAGTTGAAGGGACTGGAGAGCTGTCTCAGTGGTTAAGAGCACAGGCTGCTCTTGCAGAGGATCCATGTTTAATTTCTAACATCCACATCATGATGGCTCATAACCATCTATAACTCCAGTATCAGGGGATCCAAAAACCTTTGTCTTGCCTCTATGAGCACCAGGCACAAACATGGTACACAGGCATGAATGCCAGCAACAGACCCATTCACATAAACTAATAGAAGTAAAAACATTAACTTGAAGATGAGAGATTTCAAAACGAGCACACTCCACAGAATTCTTGGAGTGCAAAAATGGATAGAGTATTATGCTGAGGGGATTATTTTTAAACCTGTTTATAACAATAAGCGAAATAGAGTTTAGAAGAAAGAAAGCATTAAATAGGACCAAAGGGCTAATGCCATTTGAGAGATATTTCATTCAATAAACATTTACAAGCAATGATCCTTGACTGTATACAAAATATACAAAATAGCAAGAGAGTTGGCAAGAAGCCTCAGCAGATGATGATTGATGGCCCCCATAAGGATGAGCAAGCTGAGTTCCATCCCTGGAACATGGTGATGGAAGAAGAGAGCTGAGTCCCCCATGCTGTCTTCTCCACATGGGTGCTGTGGCACATATCACCCCCAAGACAGATCGGGAGATAGATAGATAGATAGATAGATAGATAGATAGATAGATAGATAAAAGGTAAATAGATTATAGATAGATAATTGATAGATGATATATAGATGATAGATTGATTGATAGATGATAGATAAATAGATTATAGATAGATATATGATAGATGATTGATAGATAGATGATAGATAGATAGATAGATACATAGAGACAGACAGATGACTGAAGGGTAAAGAGAATTTGAAAATTTTATAGTCACAATGAAAATTTAAAATTTGCCTCTCCTAGAAACTTGAAATCTCCTAGATTCAAGTGTCTAAATATTAAATTAATGAGCATCAATCCAGACCCACAAATTTAAAGTGACCTACACACTGTAACTAATAGACAGGGGCATACATTTAAATGTCTATGTGAATATGTATATGCACACATGTATAAATATATGCATGTTTGAAATTTCCCTGAAATTAAAAAAAATTATATAATGTCCTCCAAAAAAAAAAATCACCAGTCATAACTAAAAGCTGCTTTTGAGTCATTCAGAGAGAAAATCTTATACAGATTTCAAAACTCAGAAATAAGACACTCCCTGGTCACATGGAAAAGTAACTGGCCATTAAGATGAAGGCGAGGAGCTGGCCCTGAGAAGGCTCTCAGGTGTTCTCCTGGCTCTCTCTTGTCTTAATACAAAAACCAAAATGGAAACAAGCAAAGACAGACAGACAGACTAAAAGTCGATGTTTCTACTCCTGGGTATGCACCCTCCAAATCAAAGTCATTTGCCATAGAGACACCTGCACACCTGTGTCCTATGCCCAGGTGTCCCTCAGCAGGAGCGCGTGATGATGTTACATGCCAATAACACACAGTGGGGTTTTAGTCAGCCACAGAGGAGAACAAACAAGTCAGATTCAGGAAAATGGAAGCAACTGCAGCTCACCATGCTGAGCACAGTATGGCAAACAGACAAACCCAGAGACAAATGCCTCGTGCTTGTAGCAGGGAAGTTAGGGAAACTGAGGGCTGTGGAAGGAGAGAAGGAGCAGTGGGCGGTGAGAAGCAGTGAAGAAGACCAGAGGGACTGAGATGGAAATGTCATCATAGACAGGCTGTTTTCTATGATTAGCATGCAAACAGGTATGAGGTAAAGACCTAGAGCCCAGCACGGCAAGATTGGTGCACATGGAATTTATTTAGTTTTATAAACAAAATCAAGATGTAGTAAAGATATGGAAACCAAACATTTTCCTAGAAAGGCCAGGGTTATTAACAAAACAAGTGTGTGTGTGCGTGTGTGTGTGTGTGTATGTGTGTGTGTGTGTGTGTGTGTGTGTGTGTGTGAGAGAGAGAGAGAGAGAGAGAGAGAGAGAGAGAGAGAGAGCCTTAATAAAGACAGAGTCAAACAACAACAAAATAAATCAGAAAGCCAAGCAAGGAGATTCATCTACAGAACAAAAGCTGATTCCCCAAAAAAGAAAAAAACAAGGAGGAGCCATCAGCAGAGAGACTGAACAGTACAGTACATACTCGACAGAGCCAGATGTGCTGGCTCATCCTTGCTGAGTCTGAGGCTGTTATGTAGCCTGGATTGACCTTGAACTCCTAACCTTCCTGTGTCCTTCCAGCTCTCAAATGCAGAGATTACAGGTGTGTGCCTTTGTGGCCGGCTGAAATTGCCTTTATTAACAGATCTTCCAAATTTCTCTAACATCAGGTTTCAAGAGTTCAGCACATGTCACACACAGGAACTCCAGGGGCTTCTGCTCTCCCATGATGCTCCCAAGGCTGGTCTTTGCCTGAGACAGCTCTTAGCTCTGCCTTCTCTCCTCCTCGGGAGATGGCAAAATTTACTTTCTTTTATTTGAAGAGAGATAAAGCACCGTGGATAAGTCAGAGAAGGCTGAAAGTCAGAGTCAAGCTGAGGAGAAAGCCATCAAGTGGCTTTCAAAGTGCAGATTGCCTTAAGAGCAGCCCTAATGCATCAAGTGTAGCAGGAAGCTGTGAAGACTTTCGTACAAAGAAAAGACATAGAGCTGTCCATCTGGATGTCAACCAAACACCTCTTTTCAGCTGTAGCCCCTTCATTGTGACAGGAGCCACCAAGTCATGCGGCTACAGATACCAGGTCTTGAGGAAGTGAACTTATAAGCAGAGCTCTCCATTCTACAGTGAAGAGACAAATGCTTACCTGTCCGTAACATATGCCCCGCCTCATCTGATGGATGCTCACGGTCCCCTGTACAGGTTATAGGCTTTTTTTTTTTTTTTTTTTAGTTTTTTGAGACAGGGTTTCTCTGTATAGCCCTGGCTACCCTGAAACTCACTCTGTAGACCAGCCTGGCCTCGAACTCAGAAATCCACCTGTCTCTGCCTCCCAAGTGCTGGGATTAAAGGCATGTGCCACCACTGCCTGGCTATAGGCATTTTTAAAGTGTGCACATTTCAGGGTCTTGGGAGATATCAAGAGATAGTCTCAACCTGTAATGTGTTTCCCCTGTCAACATGAGGACCTGGCACCAATCCCTCAGGACCCATCTGATGCACACTTGGGGTCTAGCGGCAGGAGCGAGGCACAGACAGGAGGATCCCAAAGCTCTACACAGTGAGAAACTGTGAACTGTGTCCCAAAAGCTAGATGGGTGTGGCCTAAGGAACACCAGCAGATGAGGTGGTCTGACCTCCAAACATGTCTCCACACAGATGCATACATATGTATGTACTTACACACACACACACACACACACACACACACACACACACATCTGGACAGGGCGCATAAACTTCTATATAACCATATTAGCTATGAGGATCCAATGTCAACTTTCTAGTTGACAGTACACCATTCATTATCTGGTCATTATGTGGCTTGGCACACTCACTGGCTGAGTAGGAATGGCTTGGGTTTGAAAGAGAAGTCAGTTTCTCTGCAAGTAGCTAGGCTTTGGTGGGATCAATAGGCTGGGGGTGCTGCGGGCATTGAGGGGTCCTGTGAGCGGTGGGGCTATAGGGTGAAAGGAACTGACCGGTAGAGACACAGGGTGAGTCAAACATACTGTTCAGTGACTCTAGGGATCCAGGGAGCACACTGTTCAGAGTCTTTAGGGACAGAATACACACTGCTCAGTGTCCTTGAGAACAAGGGGTGCACACTGCTCAGTGTCCCTGGGGACCCAGAGTGTACACTGCTCAGTGCCCCTGGGGACCAAGGGGGCACACTGCTCAGTGTCCCTGGGAAACCCAACTGGCATTTTCTTTCTTTTTTCTTTTTGGTTTTTCAAGACAGGGTTTCTCTGTATAGCCCTGGCTATCCTGGAACTCACTCTGTAGACCAGGCTGGCCTCGAACCCAGAAATCCACCTGCCTCTGCCTCCCAAGTGCTGGGATCAAAGGCGTGCGCCACCACTGCCCGGCCCAACTGGCATTTTCAATATTGAAGTCAACAGTCTGTCCCCATGTCTCGTGCTAAGCTCCTTTTGTCTGGGTGATTGTTGGGTTTTGTTGCTCAGAAACAAACCAAAGCACAACATCTAATCAGCAGAACGAGTGTGTGTGACTTGTCCCCATCTTAAGAATTCGATAGAGAAGCATCCCTTCTGCTCAGTCATTAAATGCCTCGTATGCATCCAGTTTGTTGTAAGATCCCAGAATATAACAATAATGGACACACACACACACATATATATATGACACTGATGGTAGAGTGGTCACATCAGAGAGGTGAGTAGGGATGGCCTCTGTGTGAAGGGGATATGAACATAAGTATGAAACTAGTAAGGGGGTGTGTTGAGGTTGCCAGCAGAAGCAAGAAGAGGGCAGAGGGAGGCTGATCTCTGTGAGTTCAAAGCCACTGTGGTCTATAAAGAAGCTCCAGGCCAGCCAGGAGGGCTACATAGTGGGGCCTTGTTTCAAGAATGGGGTTGGGGGGCAAGGGAGGTGGAGAAGGATGCTCTTGATGATTCCGAGTGAGGTTGTGTTGGACACATGGGGAGTGGAATCCAGAACAGCTTGGGTGGAGTGCTCAAGGGAAACAGGTGAGAGCAGAGTTGGAAATGAAGCTGAAGCCATACATTGACACTGGAGGTGTTGGGGTCAGAGCCTGGGCCTTGACAGGCCTGATCAGCCAGAATCAGCCTCCCAGCCTCAACTAAACAAACAAGTGGTAGTGTGGTGGTTTCTATATCGTTGGCCCAGGGAGTGGCACGCTTGTTGGAGGAAGTGTGTCACTGTGGGTGTGGGCTTTAATGCCCTTGTCTTAGATGCCTGGAAGCTGTCTTCTCCTGTTTGCTTTCAGAACAGGAAGTAGAACTCTCAGCTCCTCCTGCACCATGCCAGCCTGGATGCTGCCATGCTCCCACCTTGATGGTAATGGACTGAACCTCTGAACCTGTAAACCAGCCCCAATTAAATGTTGTTCTTTTAAGAGTTGCCTTGGTCACGGTGTCTGTTCACAGCAGTAAAACCATCACTAAGACAAATAGTGAAAAGAAGAAAAAAGATGTATTTAATGGGGCCACATGAAGAACAGGAACAAAAATGAAGACCGACGACTCTCCCAAACCATCTTCGGGGTACTGTTATAAGGTGTGGGTTTATAAACAGCAAGAGGTGTGCATAGCTAAGCAACCCTGGTCAAGGTCTGGTCCTGCCTATCCCTGATCCATCCATCACTGTCTCAGCTCCATTTTGACAGGTTTGTAAGAACCTGTGAAATCTCTTCCTGGGAGATGAGCCCCGTCCCCTGTGTACACCAGGCTTTGACATTTTCCTTTTCCTAGCATGAGATTTCTAAGGAATTCCAATTTCTTAGGTTCTATTGTTTAAACAGTCTAATAGTCAAAGGGAGGCACACAAGTGTCTCTTTAGAATGTCTTCATTCTTGCCAGAATGGTTACAGCACAGAGACCTAGATTTGGACGTTAGTGGGGACAAGAAGTCTCTGGAGGTCCTGGAGAAGGTCAATGTCTGACCAATGCTGAACAGTAACTTCCTGACTGACAAGAGTGAGATACAAGAGGAGGCCAGACTGGCAGGTCCTACAGGATTCAAGCAAGACACAGAGTGGCTGTCAGCACACTGACAGTGGTGGGGGGACTTGAAAAGTGGGAGAACCTGGGATGGGTTCCAGATGCAGAGCTCACAGGATGTGCTGAGTTAGATGTGATATTTGAGAGGAAAGGAAGACTTCAGAATGACTCCAAGAATTTTGGCAGAATGAAATTACCATCTACTGAGAGGGGAAGGCTGAAGAGAAGTTTAATAAGAAATAAAGAATTATAATTTTCACATACAAATCCGAAGCTAAGATTAGGCATCTGCGGAGGTGTCCAGGGGCCTGGTGGTTACATCCATTGGAGCTCAGAGAAGAGGGGAGTTAGAGAGTGGCCCTACTGGATGGACATGAGGTCATTTAGGAGAGAGAAGGGAAGAGACACAAAAGCAGAGTTCCAGTCATTCATACTACAGAACATGTGAAGAGAAGTATTGGGCAGCAGGAGCTAAGGAAGAACTCTTATGAGCTGGGGTCAACAAGAAGCACCTACTGTCTCCCTGTCACCAAGAGGGAAGAGCCAAGGGGGCCGTGGTGACTGAGCATAAAGCTGCAGCACTAGCCTGGGATCTGGCAATGCCTGTGATTACAATGAGAGCCAGGCTAGGCCAAAGGAAGGTAGAGAGATACTTGAATAAATTGGGGAAACTGCTAACTAAATGCTGCTGTAGGTACAACCATGGTAAATAACTATGAAAAGAAAATGAATGCAGAATAGGAGACTTGGTGGTGTTCTGGGGTGGGAGGAGCCAGGGCAGGGCAATCAACAGATTGTGAATGTGGTGTTGCTTGTATGGTTGGCATAGTGCCATTAGAGAGCTCAGATTGGCTAATGGCTTCTGTCCAGTCCTTGCTCTGAGGATTCTGTGCCTGTGGTAGGAAGCATGTTACAGCATGATGGATGAGAAGCAGAGATGGAGCAGTGGACTGGAGCTTGTATGTAACCTTCAAAGCACAGACCTAGTGATATGCTTCCTCCATGTAGGTCCCACCTCCTAAAGCTTCCAGAACCTTCCAAAATAGTGAGATTGGTTCTAATGCTCTGATTCAATCGGGAATCTGTGTGTCCAAAAGCTAAAGGTCCTTGTTCCCGATTGATTTCTGATCAATCAATAAAGATGCCAGCGGCTAATGGCTGGGTGAAAGGAGATGGGGCAAGACCCTTAGAGTTGCTCGGGCTAGGACACCGGGAGGACAACATAATTGTCATGACTTGAGGATGTAGAAGCTGCAGGAGATAAAGTCAACCAGCCATGTGAGATTTCAGATTAAGTGGCCAGCTTCCACATTGGGCCTAGGTAGCAGGCGAAGGATTAGAAATGCCCAGTCATTGAGTTAGCAAAGGCACTTTAAAAATTAGCTAATGTGTGTGTGTGTGTGTGTGTGTGTGTGTGTGTGTGTGTGCGCGCCTGTCTGTCTGTGCTTCATTCACAGATCGAAAGAGCTGCTGGGCAGGTGGCTGGAAGCCAGAGACCCCCTGGGAGCTGGAGTAGCTAAACTCACTGCTACAACCATCCAGGAAAACAAGATCTCATCGTGTAAGTCTAGATTTGTGCTTGTTACTCCTCTCACTGGGTAACAGCACTCTAAGGAAGGGCTAGTTCTGGCTCACATTTCGAGGGTACAGTCCATCATGGTGAGGAAGGCGTGATGGCAGGTGGGAGAGGCAGCTGGTCACCCAGAGAGACTGCAATGGCGGATACTTGATTCATTTCCACCTTTCTATTCTATCCAGGAACGTGACGCACGGAGTGATGCCGCACATGCTCAAGGTAGGACTTCCCATAAAAATTAAGCCAATCAAAAACTCCCTCACTGACATGCCCAGAGATCTGTCTCCTAGGTGACTGTCAATCTTGTTGAATCGACATTATAAACCACCACAAAGACATTTCACATCCAAACTGTAACGGATACATCGGTATCCACTGCTTTGTTACTCTTTCCGGATTTCAACGGGATGTAAGTCTTACAGATTATTTGCATTTACCCCACACTGAAAAGCAATTACAGCATATCTTTTTAAAAAGGGAAGTGGGAAACATGGTGGGGCTAAATATCTTAATTTTGCTTTGCAGATGTTGTCATAGTCTGCGGGTTCATGATTACTCGTGTGCCTTACGCATTCCTTTATACATATAAAGCATGCCATGGCCAACATGAAGCACAAACTCTTAATATTGATGACATTTCAGAGAAATCTGTAGAGTTTGGCATCGGTGTGGGACTGCTGCACAAATGTTACCTCTAGGAGGGAGGATGGGGCTCAGGAGACGCAAGAAGCAAACAACCTTCACAAGAGGCTGATACTTGTAAAGTTTACCAGGGGGATTCCAAGTTTACAAATCAGTAAGCAACTACTTGGAAGGAGAAGCTCTGACCAGTCTTCGTGCTGAGAGGAAATCCTGGGACCTGTCAAGCTGCCTGCAGGTTATACAGAAAGCTTGGGTTATCGTGAGATTTTCCGTGATACACCCAATCCTGTAAACACTGCCTTGTCCACGCTCCTGTTAGCAAATCCCCTTAAGAATTATCACTTCGCCAAGTTGGTGCAATCATTACTTTGGTCGGCCTTGGGTTCCCTTTCTGAGATAAGAAGACATGCATGCTTTGTCTCCCCATGCAAGTCTCACCCACAAAGGGGACTCAGGCCCCTGCAAGGATGGAGATTATTAAGAGCAGGCAAAATGTGGGGATAGAGAAAAATTCTCACTGTGGATGGTACAGTTGAGTAGAGCGGTTCTCTCTTATCTTAGAAAGGCAGGGCTCCCTGAGCACTCAGGAAAGATCTGCTCCCAGGCTGAGTGCTTCTCAGAGGCGGCCACACAACAGACCACAGCAGGAGCTTTTAAACAACTCCTAATGTTGAGGTCCTACTCCACACCTGCGGAATCTGAGCTCCTGAGAAGGCTTGTCCCACTCTGCTTAAAAGCTTCCTAGGTAGCTGGACTTTGCCTCTGGGACTGAGAAACACATTTGTAGCCCGGACACCACATCAAGCGAAACAGAAAAGAAATCTCAGTAGCAACAACTGTGTCCTATTTTGGTACTGGAAAGTACTTGCATCATGGATCCAGAAATGTTACTGGGAAAAGTGTCTCTAGGCAGGCAAGACAAATCACTCGGCAGAAGCACTTGCTGCCACCTCTAAAGACTGGGTTCCATCCCTGGGACTCAGCCAGTGTAAGGTGAGGACCGAATCCCAAAAGCTGACCTCTGACTTCCACACAAACTTCATGGCATGTGCACATATGCACATAACTGCAATTTTAAAAAAGTGACCCTGAGATGCCTGGCGATCCCCTTCCCTGCACAGCATCTACCTGCAAACTTGTTTGTTAGAAAACTTTACCAGCCTTCCTGGAGCTCTTTCCCTTACCATACTTCACTATGAGGAAGGGAGATGCAGCCATAAACACAGAACAGAACACACGGAAATGGAAAGGAAATAGGGGTCTCTGGGCAGATGCAAAGGTCAAAGGCAATGTGTGCTTAGCTTTCTGTGCATCTCAGGCTGTTAAATCTCACCCTTGTGTTCTCTGCAGTGTTCCTTGAAGATCCCGAAGCACCTGTGATTGGGAGACTTCTTGGGGATATCTGTACAGATGGTCTGCTATCTTCGAATTTTCACTTTATGGTGGTTTGAATAGGTTTGGCCCTTGTAGACTCAAGTGTTTGAATGCTTAGCCATAGGGAGTGGCACTATTCGGAGGTATGGCCTTGTTAGAGGAAGTGTGTCACTGTGAAGTCAGAGCTTGGAGGTCATATATGCTCAAGCTATGCCCACTGGTGCACACAGTCTCCTGCTGCTGCCTGTGGATCAAGATGTAGAACTCTCAGCTCCTCCAGCTCCATGCCTGCCTGCATGCTGCAATGCTTCCTGCCATGATGGTAATGGACTGAACCTCTGAACCTGTCGGGCAGCCTCAGTTAAATATTTTTCTTTACAAGAGTTGCTATAGTCATGGTGTCTCTTCACAGCAATAGAAACCCCCACTAAGACACACTTAAGCTCCCAGACATGATATCCAAGCAATATTCTACACCATCAGCTGAGTCCCTGGTATAGTTTTGGGGTTGAGGCAAAGTTAGGTCAGGAGCCCAATGCTTTGCCACTACCTTCTCTCCCAGGGCTATAGTGAGGATGAAATCCTAGCCAGGGAAGACTGCAAGCCTCATTTTCAGAAGGAACAGGTGAAATTTCAGGAGTTACAAGGTCTTGTTTAAGAACAGTTGCAAAGGACTTGAGCTGGCAACCACTGATCCCCAGTCCTGTGCCTTCTACCCCGAGCAGCTCTCGCCACGAGAACACCCAAATAGTGGAACAAAACAGATTAAAATTCTAAAAATTGATATTAACTAATTAATTAAAAAGAGGGGCTGGAGAGATGGCAGAGAGAAAACAGCGAGGAGAGAGAGGCTATAAAACCCCCAGGCCTGTTCCCAGTGACAGACTTCTTCCAGCAAGGTTCCACATTCTGAAGGTTCCACAACCTCTCAAAACAGCGCCGCCACCATCTGGGAAGCAAGTGTTCAAACACTTGAGCCTACGGGGGACAAATCCCATTAGAACCGTAACACTCAGAGTGAATGTAGGAGCCTCATCTGTTCAGATGGAGCTGCTGTCACCTGGAACAGTTTTGGTCCCTGTCACAAGATACTCATTGCCCTGTCCCTCCAGATGTAGAAGGTGACTGCAGAAAGGAGCGATCCAGAGAAACAAGAAATCAGAAAGGCAAGATGGTGTCTGTAAGGTCAGTGGAATTGTCCTTTAGATTTAGGGTAGTGAGTGGAGACCCCTAGTGGTCATAAAGCATGTTGCAAAGGTTAACAGCTGACCAGTGTTGTATTAAATATTCAATTCCTGCAAGTCCTCCATCTGGGACCTCACACTCAGCCCTACTGTTGCTGCGAAGTGACTCTTGGATATTTCAAACTTTTGGGCTAATAACCACCCAACAGTGAGTACATACCATGTTCATTCGTTTGTGACTGCGTTACCTCGCTCAGGATGATATTTTCAAGATCCATCCATTTGTCTGTGAAAGGACTGAAGGAGCTGAGGGAGTGTGCAGCCCCAGGGAGGTAGCAACAGTGGCAACTGGCCTGACCCCAGATACTCCTGGAGACTGATCCACCAACCAAAGAATACACATGGAGGGACCTACGGTGCTGGCCACAAATGCGGCAGAGGAGGGTCTTGTTATCCATCAGGGGGAGGAGAGGCCCTTGGGCCTGAGGGTTAGATCCCCCAGTATAGGAGAATGCCAAGGAGGGAAGAGGAGAGTGGGTGGGTGGGTGGGTTGGAGAATATCCCCATAGTGGCAGGGGGAGGGCAGAGGGAATGGGGAGGTTCCAAAGGGGAGATCTGGAAAGGGGGAAACATTTGAAATGTAAATAAAGTATGAAAAATAAATAAATAAATAGATAGATAGATAGGTAGAAAAAATATTTAATTCCTGGTCCAAGGTTTCTACCCCACTTTTGGTTATTGACTTCCTAGATAAAAAACGCAAACAGCCTTTATATTTTTAATAAGCTTTAAATGGCACAAGAGCTGGGCAGCTGCCTACCCTCCATGCTGTTAGAATCTATGTTCCTATCAATGGTTCCGAGTTATTACTTACTATGTTTCATCTGGGCTAATCTTAGCTCCAATTGGACAGCCCACATGGCCATATTTTTATGGCTTGGCTAACCCATGGCGTATCTCCTTCTCCCTCCTCTCCTGCATGTTCTTCTTCCTCCCTTGTGGTCCTCCCTCCGACCCAAGCCCTCGTCAAAATGTAAACCCATCCTGTGTCTCTTCTGCCCAGCTATTGGCTATCAGCATCTTTATTTACCAATTAGAAATAACATGGGGTCTGGGTCACTTATGTGCAAGCTCTCTCCTTGTCTCTGGGGCAACCAGTTTGGGGCCCAAATTAGCATTAGGATATAAGCAACATCAGGCCAGACCAGTGGATTGTAAGGTCCCCACAAATCATGACAGCATCTTAGTTCTTCTTGTCTTGGTGTCTTTGTCCTTAAATGAAGAGAAGAAAGATTTAGTACTGTTAGAAAGTGAACACTTCTTAATGCCGAATGTGCCTGTGTGCAGAGTTGAGCACGTATAAAGTAGGAACGGAGCAATATGAAAGAAGGCAGGTTTGTCAGGCTTCTGTTTCCCTGTGCTCACCAGACATCTGTGTTGCTTTGACAAATACCCTGGGAAAACAACTTATAAAATGGAAAGGTTTGCTTTGAGTCATGGCTCCCATCCATGGTCAGCAAGATTCTTTGCAGTGAACATGAGCCAAGACTGGATATTGCGGTGGTGGGGACACATGGCACCGGCTGCCCAGGAGATATAGTGTCTCTGGATCATTGGCTCCCTCCCTCCTCCCTCTCTAGTTCCACTGTGCTCCCAGCCTAGGGGATGGTGCTACCCACATTCAAGGCAGATCCTCTCTACTCGGGTTAATGATCTCAGGAAACACTCTAACCACTGCTCCCAGCGGATCATTTCAATCCAGTCAAGATTAACCAACATGATTACCCATTCAGGCATCTGTAAACTAAGTGAAGAGTCTGCGCATTTAGACAAAGCTGCAGCCCTTGCTGCAAGACCGCACCTGCTCCCTCACTAAGCAATGGTCAGAGAGTCACGGCAATACTTACTGTTTTCTTCACTAAGGGAATTATTAGAGCAGGGTTGGGGGTCAGCCTCGTCAGTAACATGGCTACTGAAGGACTACAAGGATCACCCCCAGACCCATGGGAAGAGCCTGGACCACTGACTTGCACCCATGACATTAGTTCTGAGGAGATGAAGACAGGCAAGCCCAGGTCCCAGTGAGGGACTCTGCTTCAAAGGTGGATGGTACCCAAGGAATGACACCAGGGGCTGGCCTCTGATTTCTATGTGAACCTGCACACACACGCATACTCATCCACAGACACATACACAAATATATTTCACGAAAGTGTGTTCCAGTAGTGAGGAGTCCGCCATAGTTGGGGGTATTAAGGAATCTCATCATCCCAGCAACCCTCAAAATGTTTTTCTTTTCTTCACTTTCTCCACAAGTAAAGTCTGATTCTTTCTTGGGTAGAGAAATTGTCATTGGCCTTCAATTGATCACACACTACTGCAGACTTTTTTATTTTACCCCAATGTCCAGACTGGGGAAGGCTAGAAGGTGTTAGAAGTCTGGAGTCGGGAGTCTCTTGACATCTTGAGAATCATGAGCTGTCAAGATTCAGATCCAGTTTAGCTCTGATCAAAGCTTAAGAGGACATCACTGTTTGAATAGGAAAAAGCCCACCACTCTAGCCTCCTGATCTGAGTGGTTGGTCCAGATTGAGGGGGATGTTCTGGAAACTAGGGATGGTATAACCAGAGCTCTTAGGTTCATAGCCTGGGCCCTGGCAGCCATAAAAAGCTTGTCTGCACCACCTATCCTCCCTAGGTCAATTAAACAGACAAGGAACAGGCAACACTGGGAAGAGGAACAAAGAAGTGCAGTGACCCCCAAGTTCATCATCAGCATCCTGACAGGAGGTTTAGGTTGAATTGTGGGCAAGAGATCACTGACCTTCCCCCTCTCAGACCTAGTCTGTTCTGTACAGTGATCTGCCAGAGCAGATCAGTCAGAGCATCTCTTCCTGAGAGACAAGTTGCCCCTCTAGCTGGTGCCAGGCTTTTCCTTCCCCAACAAGATACTCCTGGGAAATTCAAATTACTTCTAATAGTCTGATGGCCAAAGAGAGGGATGCACTGTCTCTAGAATACCCCCACTCCTATGAGGATGGTTGTGGCAGCTGGCTGAGCAGAAGGAAGGAGGTCACCAGGTACAGGTCTTTGGGAGGGGTTATACCTAGCCATTTCCTGTCTTGCTCTCTGCTTCCTGGATGTGATGCTGTGGGCTGCTGTGACCCTCCTTGCGGTGACTGAACCCAAACAAACCTTCCTTTCTTTAGTTTGCTCTTCATAGGGTGTCTTTCTCCCTGTAACTATACTTCAGGGCTTTAAAACGATCCACTGGGTTCTGGCTCGATTCTTCCTCATGTCCTAAAATCCATCCACCCACGTACACTTGCCACTTCCCTAGAGGACAAGCCAGCTCTCCCACTTCCCTCCTACCCTTTTATATTCCGAAGGTTCTTTAAGTGGGCTGAACAACGGTCAGCATTGAGTAGGAGTGATGGCTGATCTTCCTTGTCAGTTTAACTGGAATTAAGTGAGACTTGCTCCGTGCTGATTTGCATGGGCGTTTCCAGGAATGATTAACAAAGGAAGAAGATAGAAAGATGGCCTCAGAAAAACTGATCTGTCTTCTCCTGCCCATATCTACCCTGCTAGTGAGTGCCCAATTGCTGCAGCTGCCGCCACCACCGCTGCCCTTCAGTGATAGTATGACTCAGCTTCTTCATTCTTACAAGGAGGACTGAAGATCAGTAGTGTCTCTCTGGGGCTCCTCAGGCCTCCAGCACCATACTGGGAGTTCTGAGGCGCTAGCCTTGCGATCTGAGTGAGTAGCTACTTGTCTCAGTCTCTCTAATATGTGGATGGTGATGCTGCTGTGCTGCACGGCCCACACAGTGTAAACCAAGCTACGTGCATATGCAGTCTATCAGTTCTGTCCCTCCCTAGAACACGACCCCCCCCCCCCCCAGCACAGCCAGTGACACAGAGAGGAGGAAGAGGGAAAGTGTGAGCTTTGGATAATTGACAGGCCTCATGCTTATTTCTTTCAGAATTAAGGTTGCCTGTATACGTTTGGGAGGAGAGAGGAGAGAACAGAACACGGTGTAAGAAGAAAATTACAGAGGAGGAATAGAAAATCTCTTTGAGTTGCTACCTCCACTTAAAATATTTAGCAGAAAGAGTGGGTGTCAGGCAGAGGAATTGGAAACAATGTTGCCATACAAGAAACCAGGGACGTGTTTTCTCCTTCCTGCCTGCCAGCCTGGGAACTCTGGTTACAGGTCAGCTGTAGGCAAGATAAGCCTCTGCAAGCCCCTGCTGGGAAGGGTCCTGAGGGGAACTCTTGGATGGGTCTCCAGGAGACAGGCACTTGCTGGGCTGACTGCACTGACCACCGGGCTCCTTTCCTAAAACCATGGAGAACTGGTTCCCAGAGAATGATACAGGCAGGCAGGCAAAAGCACAGGAACAGGGTCCCCACCATCTGTACAAAGCCTGCTGCCCCGCCCCCCAGGCACAGCCCAGCCCTAAGCTGCTCTGCACTCACTTCATCCCAGACCTTGCATCAGCAGTGCCTTCTGGAAGGATGGTGCTGGAGAGTGATAAGCTCCCATCAGAGACTGGTGGGCTCACTACAGAGGAGGGCTTCATCTGGTGCCGTAGCTCTGTGTGTGTCTGTGTTCTACAGGGATTGGGTAGACGGGAGTTCACACATGTTAGACAAGCGCTATCTCCCTGGTTCACATTCCAAGCCTTCATTGTAAGTTCTCTCTGTGTGACTGCTTCCCCCAACAGCTCATCCACTATCTAAAGCAGGATACTGCTGCTTGGTCTATGATGGATGCTCAATAAATGGTTGCCCACTGGTCCCCTTCTTTAAGATGTCACCTCTTCCAGAGTGATAGAGTTTAAATTTCAGCATAGAGCCAGGTGGTGGTGATGCATGCCTTTAGTCTCAGTTCTTGGGAGGCAGATCTCTGATTTTGGTGCCAGCCTGGTCTATAGAGTTCCAGGACAGCCAAAGCTACACAGAGAAACCCTGCCTCAAAATAAAATAAAATAAATTAGTAATAAAATATCAGCACTGACTTTGCCACCTAGCTTTACATTTCAGCAAATACCTAATGTGCTAACAAGAAATAAATATTTGTTCTATATCCCAAGTTTCTGGTGATACTTCTCATGCCAAGAGACCCTATGTCAAAAGAGATAAGAGACATTCCTGAGGATGGCACCAGGCTGTCCCCTCGTTTTTACAAGTGTATGCATATATGTGCACTTCTGCATGTGTATACATGCCCCCACACACGTACATTATTAAACATAAACATGCACCATAAATTCACATATGCACATTAAAAACAACGATCCAAGTTCTCCCGTCTCTGGCACACAATTCCCGAGGCGTTACCTCTTGAATCTTCTTTTTTGGCTCATCTGAAAAAGTCATCTATTTATTGCCCGTATTCAAGCCTTTAGCAAGTATCTGGAGGGGAGTCACCATGTTTCAGAAGCCATCCTGGGGGTCCCACAGTGAGACAGTGAGGTAGGTGTCCCCACTTAGTGGGGCAGGGGATCCCACTAAGTGTCTTATAAGAGCTTCCAGGTGACCCTAAACCTCCCTGGGGCTTCACTCCCAGTTAAGACTATGGAAGAGCCGCTTTTGTGTCTGTAATGAGCTTATATCCCCAGCATTCTTTCAGGACAGGAACAGCTGGGTCCATCTGGCTTCCCTCACTGTGTGGCCTTCTCCTTGTCACAAGTTCCTTTTCCATGGGAGGTCTACTGCTCTAATTTGTCAGGGTGGGGGAGGAGCATCCAACCTGTTCACCAGTTTGTCTACACTGGCCCTGGCATCATGGGCACCTCACTTCACCAGGTCAAAACAGCCACCTGGCCAAGCAGCAAACTCCAGTAGCAGTGGACACCTGCCAACATTGTCCTGCCAAATCTGGACTGCCCAGGGACACCATCAACATATCAACGAGAGCCTTCATTGCTGGCCTCCCAATGGCCCACTCTCTCTGCTAACATGATGTCCTCCCTGCTGAAGTGGCCCGTTCTGCCTGTTACCATGGTCATTTTGGTCCTATTCCTGAACAGAAAGAAGGGCTTCCTCCTCGTGTTCTGCCTACAGCCTTGTCAGTCAGCACTGAATGCAAAGCATCCCCTGTGAGAAGGAGGAGGAGGAGGAGGAGGAGGAGGAGGAGGAGGAGGAGGAGGAAGAGGAGGAAGAGGAGGAGGAAGAGGAGGAGGAGGAGGAGGAAGAGTATATTGGGCTCCATCTGTATGTCATCTGTATTGAGTTGGTGACTCCCTTTCCTGTTCTGGGAGTTTCAGGAGAAACTTGAAAGGTTTCCTGTGATGAGTTTGTGACCCCAGAGCATACTTGCTCTTCTCTGCCAGGTAGATAATGTATGGATATTTTATTGTTGATTGTTTTTCCCCAGTAACTGTCTACAGAAACACAGGGCATATAGACCTGAAGTAACTTCCTCCTGGTGTGGATTAATTTACCTGGGTGTGACGGGTATTTAATGAGCACAAACTGAGCAGGGAAACCATGTCATGGGAGCTATGATTGTGACTGAGAAACCAGGGGAACTCCGGACAGATCCAAGGGGTCCTTTGGATCAAGCCTTTGAATCCAAGAGACCTTGTTGCTCTTGTTTAAGTGCGGGTGATTTTGATGGGGCTTTGAACCACAGAGAGGAAAAGAGAGAAGCTAAGTCATTTGGATCAGCACAGTCAAATCTAAGCATCAAACTAGAGCATGACTAGACAGCTGGGAATTTAGACTAAAAGTCACACTGCAAGGCATTGCTCCACACCTGCCAGAACAATCTGAGATGGTTTGGTGAGGGCTCTCCCCTGCAGGAGGAACAGGGAAAGGGGACTTGTTTGACTGGCCTACTCAGTATGGGTTGGGTAGCTCAAGAATGGCTGTCTCACATTGGAGAGGCTGAGAATCCAGTAGCCACTCTGTCCATGACACTGGATACCTCAGGAGTCCCAGTATGGTGCAGAAGGCCTGGAGATTCCTGCAGAGCTGCTGGTCTTCAGCTCATGCTGGAAACCTGAAGAAGCTGAGTTTTACAGCAACCAGAGAGATGACCTTAAATCGAGGCAGGTGAGCTCACCATGGAGGTGAAGGCAATGAGGCAGAAAGCAAAGCTCCCCCCCACCCAGCCCAAGCTCTGCCACATTCTTTTGTCAGGCTGATAAAGGAAGGTTCTGCCCACACTGGGCACTTAAGTTAGCATCACTTAGGTGAACATGATGGAGAAAATCCCTTCCAGATCTGATCAAGGTGACAAACAGGATTCACTGTCCAATTGATGTTTTTTTAACTCAGGCCCACAGTGATAGCCATCTGACTCCAGACTGACACTTCCAAAATCATTATCCCAATGTGTGAGTGTGTGTGAATGTGCCTCTCTATGTCTGTGTGTCTCCGT